>JAWWES010000081.1:122173797-122198272 GCA_035583135.1 Lophotriccus pileatus | reverse complement strand
CCTCTACCCTGCCCAACTCAGTTTTAAATAATGGAGCTCCTGACACTTTTCTTGTTACATTTGCAAAAGTAATGGTTTCCTCTTTTTGTTCACCTGACAGGTTAAAACATTTAAGTGGAAAAAACTGATGGTAGACCAGTATTTGTCTGAATTGCACATAGAATTCATTAAAGCAGCAGCCTCTGGTGCAAGTTTATTCATGTGTAAAGGTACCTGCAGGTTGGTCTGGATCCTTGGTGGAGGCTGAGCAGAAGTAGCCACTATGGGAGGAATTTGATGAAGCTGCAACTTGTCATGATTGCAGCATTGGATATAGCCCACACAGAAGAATAATTGTCCTTACTCATTGACAAATACCTTGTTTCCACCACACAGGAGGAAGAAACTGTGAAAAAAAATTAGCAGAACAGAAGATCTGTATTGGTAATGATTATGTAAAGTCAACTGAGTCTAGGAAATCCTTTTGAAAAATCCACTGACTACAGTAATTTTTATGTATGTGCATACACTGTAAGACTTTATAGGTTAATTAAAAGAGATCAGATATGGAATTTTCTGTTCCAGAAAAGTATCTTCAGTAAGTAATCAAGAGTCCTGTTGCTATTGAATGACAACAGATCTTTCAAAAATCTGTTTCAGTGGCTGGCCAGGGCAGGGCTGGGGGAGCTGGAGCCTGGCCCTGCTGCAGCATCACTGGGGCAGGGGCTGATGGTTTGTCAGCTGCCTGTGACACTGGGTTGAATGGGGCACATGGGTTGTGCCTACCCTACCCACCACAGTCCTGAGCCAATCTCAATCTGGCTTCATCTCAGCAAGAAATGCAACAGCAGGGAGGTTGTAGGAGTCTATGTTAAAGCAGTGCATCCCTATGGTAACAGACACCTTTCAATCCTGACCAGGAGAATTACCACAACCGGGGCCCCAACCCACCTGGTAGCTACATAAAATTACAACTAAAGGCCTACATGCATTATTGCTTTGGAGACTGCTGGCAGCGTTTAGGATGTTCATTTGTCCTGAGGAAGTCTAACCACTCACTAATGCATGGGAAAGCACTGGAAGGAGGAGGTGACTGTTACTGTCTCAGATTAGCTAGTTTTTGAGGCAAATCAGCAGGTATAAAGTATTTAAAATACCTCTGACTAATTATTATTTCTATGGGTGACTATCAAAGCCTAAATAGCACGGGTGACAGGCTTTTAAGCATGAAGTAGCAAGTTACCTAGAGAGAGATATTTCCCTTTCCCAGAGTAGGTTTGGAGTATTTTTGTTTCATTCCAGCTGGCAAAGCCTTGGCTGATGCGGTAACATCTGGAGAACTATCTAAATTCTTAAATGCTGTGGGACAGGGCCAGAGGATAAAGAAACTTATTCAAAGACAGGCACATGGGGTTTACACAGTCTGGCCACTGGGTCACCAGTAAAGGCTGGATTTCATTCATAGAGCGTTGAAAGCTCAGCACAATCCACCAGTTTTTTCCCAGCTTTTGCAATGTATCTTGGCAGTAGAATCCCCCTTGCCAGACCCATTCTCAGCACTGTGTTTTGTCAGCTCTTCCCCTGAGCTGAGAAAGGCTTTCTAACTCAGTGTATCAGAAGCCAGGTTAGTCAAATAAATCCATTCCTTCTTTTCTGTATCCCTCTTTTTTGTCTGAGATTCCCGGTACTGGGATCTTTCTTTTCCAGGGATGGAAAGGACAACGTGGGTGAGCAAGCACTGCCTGCCTGTGGGACATGCCAGGGCGTGCTCATGTTGAAGACAAGCAATCAAAGAACTTTGGAAGGTACATCATCTGCTACCTCATCTCAGGGAGAGTCAGGGAGACCATGGTTGCTCAGACACTGACTCAAAAAAGGCCAGGGAATTTGGGTTAGCATTTTTCTAATTAATCTTCTTAATTTTTTTTTTCTTTCAGTTCAGAGTAAATCCATTAAGAGTTCTCTGCTTATTTCAAAGAAGAAAAGGGTTTTTAATTAGAACTGTACAGTTTATGTACCTAATGAATCAATAGTAATTGAATATAGTGGAAGTTTCTTCAAAGCATACCCATGGAGTATAGTAAAACCTCCTTTAACAGGTTTAGTTCCACGTCAGTGATATTTTAAGGGGATTCTCCATCATATATTGACTTGAATGTATGGTTTTATTCCATGTATTTTTTGGAATTCATCCAGGTACTATTTGCTTGGATATCCAGTGATATAAATTATAGTTGTGGGTAATAGATACAAGCACACATATACTTGTTGATTAATACACTTCCTAAAATTTTGTTATTCTCTGTGTGTAATTCTATGAAGGGCTAAATGGATGATCCTTACAGACTACCAAAAATAGCCAATATATTTCAATTTAAATTGTTCTAACCACTACTTTAATCTCAAAGTTAAGGCTACAAAATATCTTTGTACAAAAAATATACAAATCGACAGATTTGAAAAAGAAAATTCAGGCCATGAGAGGCCTTCCTGAATAAGTGCTGCCTTAGCAGCACTTCCTTAGGGAAAAAGAGAGATTCATAATGGAACACATTTCGACAGATCAAGAAATCATTGTACAGGACAGTTTCTGGAGAAGATTCTTGTCTAAGAATATCCTCCCTAGCTTCTCCTTCAAAGAAAAGCCTTTAGGTGTGAATGCAGACTTGGACCTTCAGAACTTGTCCACACATTTTTTGAGGACATTTGAGGTCGTAACTGTACTAGGCTCAGGATACAATAGTTGAATTGATATTGCCTTACTGATGAGGATGATTCCTGAGCCTCACAAAAAGGTGCCTTTACAATGTCTACCCCTTTTTGGTATGGTCACAGATGCAGTCTGTATTGGCTTAGCTTTCTTCGTCCTGCTGTGACTTCATCTGCACTAGCAGCTTGCCCTGTTGCACCTGCACGGTTCACAGCGCAAAGCACTTGAACAGATCTCAGCTAGTCCTGCTCAGCCCCCTCCTATGGTAGCAAATGTCAGAGGGCCTGGGCAGGAAAAGCTCAGCAGATAATTAAACATTGCTTTGATTTCTCTGGTAATTCAGTTTCTTCAAGAATTTCGCTGATGCCCAAAGGGTTTCTACCTCGTGCAAATCAAGGGATTGTTCAGTTTTTGTTTATGTGGGGTCTTTTTGTTATAGATGAAGGTACAAGCCTTTTAACAGAAAGGCAAAGAGAGTTGGCTGTGGCAGAAGGAAGAAAGCTCACATATACAACACCAAAACCACACTGTGCTTTAGACCTCTGTACCTTAATGTTAAGTCATCCACACTGCCCTGGGTCAACCCTCATCACACAAAGTAAAAATTCCTTATCCTGGGAAAAACCAAGCACAAAGGCAATTGCCACAAAAGGCTGATTTGTAAGACTTAAATCAGAGTTTAGTAAAATCTAAGCTTTAATTTTCAAAAAGCTCTCCAGTCTTCATTTTTTTTGAAAAAAAAATGCAACCTGAGGGCATGCCAAGACACATTAGTGCCACAAGGCACTAATACAATACATATATATATATAGATATAAAATCTCTTTAAATTATAGAATAAAGATGTTTTATATAATAGAATGAGTTAAGTATATTTAATCTCATGAATTTCAGATTAATATCCTCCTTCTTTAAGGTCTCTGTGTTTATTCTGGAACATTCATAGCTCTCAACTTCAAAAAGTCTTTCCTTAAGAAAGAAAGTAAAAAAGCTACAAAGCAAGTTTTTTTACCAAGTAATTGAAAATCTGAAATTAAAATGTGAGCTTTTTTTTAGTTAAGCTGTTCCCATAGAAAGCCTGATGTATTGGCTGGCTAAGATCTCTGTTATGTCCTGCCAGAATGTAGATCTGAGTTTCAATGTCTCTTTAATACATATTTTTTTCCATTTTCAAGAACTCTCTTTCTAGAGCTCATCATCTGGTGTTGTGCATTAAAATTCATAAAATTCAGCAGCTTTGTATTAAACTTAGGAAAGAGTCAAACAATTTAGCTGTCAGAAGGGTCTTGATAAGGACCTAGAAACCTCTAATATCTCAGTGTGAAAAAGAGGAAGTTTTGCTGTGCTTATTTGAGCTTGATTCATTATTATCAGAGAGTGCTGTTGCCTGAAGCACCTGAATGTCCTTCTAAAGGTAACTCCTGGCAAATGGTAGGGAACAGTCAAACGATTCAAAAGCATAATTAATTTTTGGATGCTCTTTTCTGATATGATAGCCCAAGGTTATAATGTGTTCTTTAGGTGATAATAGTGTCCCAAATTAGCTCTTAGCGGGAAGGATCTGTGCTGGAAGGATTTGTGCTGGAAGGTGCTCCACCAGGATTCCTTTCTAGTTGTGACAATTTTTCTTATCTATTAGAAATAGGGCAAATGTAGGGGAAATTCATTCCTCCATTAATGGAAAAACTCCTCCTCAAATGAGTCTGCATGTCCAAGTGGGTTTATCTCTTGGAAAATTGATGTAACAGTGTTTAAGTGGATATTATAAAGCTTGCACACCTCAAAAGAACATTGTGAGACATAATAGGCTGATTAATTGACTTTTGTGCTGTGTGAAATGTTTCCATCAATTCTTAGATTTCATGTGCTTCAAAAATGTGATAGATGGGTAAATTTATAGCAATACATACAGGGAAAAGAAATTTTGACTTCAAATACAAAATGTTGTGTTTTGAGAGACCATTACCACCCAGGAATAAGACCTTGGGGAGAATATAGATGTACTATAAAATTGTCAGCTTAGTGTTCAGCAGCATTATGAAAAGTAAACAGATCCACATACGTGTTAGGAGAGGAATAGAGGAGGAAACAGAAGACATCATTATGACAATGAGTATATTCATGGTTTTCCCACATCTTGACAGCTGCGTGCAGCTCTGGTCCTCTCATTTTAAACAAGTATGTCCTTAAAAGGGAAAAGGTTCAGTTTGTAGTGACAAGGACAATTCAGAGGTATGGAACAGCTTCTGTATGAGGAAAATCAAGTTACATCTACCAGTGCACTTACTGCACTTTAGTTCAAACACAGGACAGTCTTGGAGCACCTGAACTGAATTCCTTTTGGATGAAACAAAACCAGTCCATGTCCTGGAATGTACCTAGTGCTATGCTGGAACATGCCCAGTGCAATCCAACTGCTAATGAGTGTAAGATTTGCAGAACCAATTTTATGCTAATTGGAAGAAAAAAAGAGTGCTGAGGGTGCAGGAAACTCTACATCAATAATTTTGGTTTGCAAATGCACTCCTATTACTTACTCTACAATGTGGTCATAGCTGAGATGGACGCTTCAACCTGAAAAATAAACTATTTATTCAAGGTGTGAGAGAGGTCAACATAATTCCAAGTGGCATGGAGAGAAATGCTGGAGATCAACTGATTATTGTATTTTTCAGATACAGATGCCATAGAATTAGCTATTACATTAATTTGGATCAGGTTCAAAACAAAGGAAAGGCTTAAAATCAAAGGCTTCAAAACAAAGGTTCTTTGTGTGGCATGCAGTGGTCCTCCAGAACTCCTTGACAAAGGAAGTTTTATATGGATGAAGTTCAAGTGGGTGTGAAGGCAGACTGGACAAATGCTTGGAGGAGAGATCTCTTGATGTTAATAACTGGGTTACCAATTGCATCAGGATCAGAAAATCTCTTTGGGCGAAAGTGGCTAGATCACTTATGCTCGCTTTTCTTTCTCTTCCTGCATGTCCACTTGTGACCGCTGCTGGAGACAGCACATTGATCAAGGTAAGCCCTTGCTCTGAGCCAGTGCTATGTTCTTTCTTCTATCATATTTTGTTCCTATATACCTTTCTTTTATATATAAGAAGTGCTGTAAAAATGATCTTTGAATAGGCAATTAGATCTGAATTTTACCTTTGTGACTGGTGCTGATGATTTCCAAATTAGTAATATTTCTCAAAAACCTGTGCATGTTAAGTTAGAGTGTGTTTTTCTAAGGAAGTTTTAATGAGTCACTTAGATGATTTTCAGCATCACAGCCTACCTAAACTCTAAATGACTGCAACAATAAAGGGTATTCATTTGAAGCAGCATTCATTTGAAGCAGCCACAATTTCTTATTGATATTTTATGTTTGTTTTGATTTAAGCTTTATTGTTTCAACATTGCATAATTTCACAGGTGTATAAAAAAGCTGGGTGTGTTAAATATGCATTTGGAAAAGAGGAAGGGAAATAGCTGAGGAAACCCCAGGTCTTCTTAGTCTTGGTGTTTATGTCATTTTTTGGCATAAAGAACATTTTTTTTCTTACCTATATATAAATGCCTTTGTATAGTAATGAAATAAATCCACCTTTGGGTTGAACATGACAATTTTTAGCAATAAACAGCCACAATATATTTGACATTTATGACACAAGGAATGCAATGCCTGATTGCAATAGTAGAAGTTTTGAAACATCCTCCTTAGAGAGATGGTGAGTTAGGTGATGCTGTGCCAAAGCTATAAGACGATTGTCAAAAAAAGAGCAATTGGTTTAGAGTGTTGGTTCTATGCTTTGGGAGAAAGCAGCTTGCTGGATCTAATAGTCAGAAATAGATTTCCACCACCACCACACCCAGAGTACAATGCTTTCAGCTACCCCTTTTCCTAACTGCTCTCCTTGGATGAGGTGTTGGTTATGGAGCGGCGGCTGTTCCCAGTGTTGGACACTTGTCCTTGCCACACTGCTTTGGCTGGGGACAGGGTTTCCTGGCATTACCTTGGGTTTGGAGCATGATTGGATCACAGCCTGGGGTGGCATGGCTGCAGGGAATACTTTTTATTACAGCTAAATGACTAAACTAACCAATAACAGTAAATATTTAATGTGAGTCAGACAAACCTTATGACTCAACACTTCCCATGGTATTATGGAGATGTTTTTTCTTACCAGTTGAGTACCTTGAATTCCTGTAACTGCACTCTGCTGGCAATGATCTCAGACTACAGGATGACAAGATGTGACTGCCTATCTCTGTCATGCACCAGGTCATTTGGGTGCTGGGCAGTGCTCTGACTCCCAGTTGCTTGTGTGTTGTGAACTGTTCTTAACTGGAGAGCAAAGCACCACGAGAGACAGAAGAGTTGCCAAAGAAAAACATACCTCTACTCTGGCCTCTGGCTTAGTACAGTGAAGAGACTTGTCATTTAAGAGATATGTAATCATGAAGAGATAAGTAATATGCCTTTTAAAGATAGATGGTCTGTAACTTATTTTTAGCTACAATTTAACGTATAGTAGGGAAAGCATTTATACAGATACTGGTTATCAGCTCCGTGCAGTTGTGAATTTTAAAATTTGCAGAGAGCAGAAAGACTCATAGAACCTTCTGGGACTGATTTAGAGAGATTTGAGCCTCAAGAGGTTGACATATTCCTGCTGTTCAAGTTATCTTTTGTCTATGGTAAGAATGACTTCATTACCAGCATTCTGCTCATTTAGCTGTAAACACTTGCTTTGCTGTAGGAAAAAGCTGTGCTAGAGTTTTATCAATGCACATGATATAGTGCACCAGGTGTTTTCAGTATAAAAAATGTCTTCACAGTAAATCAGTAGGGACATAATTTCAGAGATTATTTGGTTTGTTCTCACTGTACTTTGTGTGTATGCAAGAGGGAGCACACACACACTTCACTGTAGGTGACTAGAAATGAGACAACTGCTAAAACATGAGGAATACCATGGTACAGCATCAGAGGAAAGACAGTTAAGGAGAAATCAGGATTAGGAAACACCTTTCCATTTCCTCCAGGGTTTTCAGATTGAGAGATGGTAGAAAAATGGAGAAACCTAACCTTTGACTGCACTTTCATTCAGAGGTTTCCTTTTTATTTGACTTATCCTTCTAATAAGACAAAGAGTTTCATTTGATTTGGGATGTTTCCTTCTCTGAAGTAGAGGAAAGGGTTAAGGCTCTACCAATATGTCATGAATTCCTTCTCTCAGAGGCTGTGGTAATGTATGGAAAGGTCTATAAGCATGGCATTTTTATATTTTAATCCTCTTCCATTAAATTCTAATGACTGGTTGCTAAACGATGTCATGCATTTCCTGCTCCTTTTATGGGGAGCTGTTTTATAAAGCAGCAGCTTGGAAGCGTGCAGGAAGCAGTCATCTCTGGAATTGATTGCATTTCTGATAGAGCACTTTTGTACTGTATCCCTGGAGAAAGGCTGCAGGTCATAATGGCTTATGTTCTCCTTGTAGCTGCAGCATAATAATTTACAGAAGCAGGCCAAAAGCAGAAACAAACCTTACCATCTTTAAAACTCTTACTAGATTTATTTTACTGTGTTTATTTATTTATTTAAAGAAAGCAGATCATTATTACTAGTGGCAGGGGGAGTAAAGGGCTATGTACAATACAATGAAACCCTATAGGTCTGAAACAGCTAATGTTTATAAATTGGTTGGGCATATGATCCACAAAAAACCTGTCCAGTTTGGTCAAGTGATGCGGAAAGGGCAGTTGAACAAAAGCAATGTTTGCATACATTAGGATGGCAGTAAAGATCATGACCCTTATGTCTGTCACATGGATTCATTAGAAATGGGTGTCAGCCATTAAGCTTTGATTTTCAGCACAGATAACTAATGAACAATTAAATAAAGGAAACAAAGGCTGGTCACACTGCAAAGCGGAGTGATGATCTGATTATGCTGAGAGACTGGCTGCCACTTTATTGTCTAGGTGGTCAGTATAAGGGGATGCTTTCAATTGTTTCTATTTCCACAATTCTGTCCTCAGTCAAATATTGGTAATAAATGTATGGGTCTTTCATGTATTTCCCTGGAAAATTGCTTTCCTTGGTTACTGATAGAAATCAGCAACACAGCACCCCGAGTGAATTCTTCCTGATGCGCCAGATTTGGTGTCTGGGTGTGCACAAAGCATGCAGAAAAAAGCATTTGAGGTTTTTAAAACACATGGCAATTGCTGTGGTTTCTCTTTTTACCATTTGCAAGTGTGTTGATCTGAAGAACATATATATATATATATATATATATATATATATGTGTGGTTTTAACTCTTTCTTTCTGCAGATACCTGAAATTTTAGCATGGGACTGAAGGCTTCTGCCAAATAATAACTGGCACTGGATATCAATCTTTCTACTAGTATCAGGCTGTCACAAACAATTTTTTATGACTGGACTGATGTTAGCTTGAGCAGGTTTCACATGACAGACTTACAGAGTATCTCAGGCCATTTTTTCTTTAATATTCTGATATTGGATGTTCATTGAACCATGAACTCCCTCGTCACCAAAATTGCAGGTGAACTAAGAAAATGCACTGCTGTGACCACAGAAGGGCGAGGATATTTAAGATATGCTAGTAAATGAACCTCTTTCTTCTACTATAACTTCAGGAAGGTCACTTACCATATTTCAGCTTGCCTGTTTCTGAAATGTTGATAATCCAATGTCACTGAGTTCAATGGAATTTAATGAATGAATAGTTGCAAGACATTTGGAGATTTCACATAAAAGGTTTTGCAGTAATTCTGAAGACTGCAAAATCTTGCTAGTAAAGTCCATAATGGTCACCGTGAAATGAGACTGCTTTTGAAAACTCTGAGAGAAAGCAGTGGTGAAGGGAGCCTCAGGCTTTGAAAGGTGAAACAATGTGGAGGCAGCACCCTGGGTGACAGAGTTGAGGCCTTTTACTCCTTCCCCTTTTCTTGTTTCTGAGTAACACTTAGCATTGTGTGTAAATACATTGGTTTCAAAGCTTCTCATGTAGGAGAATCTAGTCTGTTCTTTTCCTAGAATTATAGAAATAAGCATACAACAGGGATGCCAGAAGGGAATGTGGGGTATAGGACAAATGGATATTGATTTAATTGATACGATTTTCATTAATTATGTCACCGTCTCCTAATATACAATCATCTTTACATTAAGAAGAAAAAATAAAGAACAAAATACTGTGATTTTAAGCCATGATTCATCTTTTGCTCCATCTGCTCTCCCAAGCCCTAGATCTGTGCAGCAGTAAAGAAAGGCACAAAGTCATCAAGCAGAAAAGCACTTGAGATTTTTAGCTTTTACCTTTTTAGCAAGCTGATTTGAAAATTTACATATATATTTTGTGGTGTTCTGTTGGATGTTTTGCTTCTTTCAGTGGCCACTTTGGCTAAGAAGATGAGGGCTTGAAAAAAGCTATGCTTGAAATTCCTGCCAGAGGTGAGTGGTAAGGACCTTGTCATTTTTCCTGGTGTTCTTTTTTGGATGATTTTAGGCGTGTTGAATTTGATAACTTATTCTGTAGAGCCAGCTAATCAAACAATAGTTCTCAAGTGAGTGGCAACACAAGGACCAGGCAGAAAAAGAGTGGGAAAGTAGTAGAAACCTCAGAAGCATGGCTGAATGTCAACTCTGAAAGCACAGTGTTAACTGTGCCAGGAGTATGAGTGATAATGGTGGGTTAGTGATATCTATTCTCTCTGCCTTTTCTCTGTACTGAAAAAATAATTTTGCAAAGAAATTATTGATTGTCTGTTAATGTTTGCATCTGAGAAAGGAATGATATTGGATTGAATGATACTCATACATGATTAAGATTGATCACAAGACAGTTGGGATTTTGGCTTCAAAACAATCAGAAAAGGGCTATCTGTTCTTAGTTTTGAACTCTACTCATGGAAATTGTTTTCATGTGGTGAACACACAGGACTGAAGACACACATCCCTACTTGGTGCTCTTCCTGCTTGGGTCTCTGGGCTATTAAAAAATCAAATTTTATCATGTTCCCTTACATTTAAATGAAGCTGGGCTCTTGCAGGAAAGAAGAGTTGTCACTATTAATATATTTATTTTCCTGAGATCGTTTAGATGGGTCTTTTATCATCTTTATAGCAGCAAAATGAGAATGTGATGATTGTGAGGACTCTGGAATAGAGTAATAAGCATTTTGGATGTGGAAACCCAAGAACAGTGTGATCTATTGAACTATGCTTTTGTCCATGAAGGTCAGAGATGACTGTGTTTCCCAGGATCTTTCCTTTCCTTGGGGCTTCAAGCAACTTGAGCTAGTGGAAGGTGTCCCTGCCTTGGCAGGATGGTTGAAACTAAAGGATCTTTAAGGGTCTTTCCAACCCAAACCATTCTATGCTTCTCCCTCCTGGATGTTAGAAGGACTTCATCTCAAATTCAGGAGAGGTGTTAAGAAGGAATAGCTGAGTTAGGAGTGGATTGATTAATGCTCCCTTAATTTTAAGTCTAGTCTTTAGTGGAATGATGATTATTTGCTTATCTTGCACGTGTCAGTAACAGACCCTACCCCACCACCTCCACCCCTTCCCTCAAAGTTCCAGTAGAAAAAAGCATCCATAAGTTTGAATGCAATAATTGTGGCATTTTTTATAATCTAAATCTGCCCACCATTGCTGTAAAATTCCAGGAGTATATTTCCAAATCTTCTCAAACTGTGAATTGTTCCTGAATATGCATTTCTCTTTAATAGTTAATATTTGCAATGGAGTCCCTCTCCATGCATTAAAAAACATAGGTAGCATCCCTAAGGAAATCGGAGAACTAAGATGCATCAATATGTCTGTAAAGATGGTCACAGAGAGAGAGAGAGCAAAGTGATGTTGTATTTAATGAAATACATTGAATTTAATGAAATACATCTCTTTGGATGATGACAGATTATATAGAAACATACCCTAAGCACTATAGGGTGCAGCCAGTATGGTGGGGGAGGACTAAAAATCCCTATGAGCAGAGTAGTCCCTAGCTAAAGACATACTCAGGGCAAAAATGTTGATCACAATGTGCTGGGCAAAGAAATTTAGGCATTAATAGTTATGATAACTCCTTGATCTGTATTTCCTATCTGTTTTCATTTGTAAAAGCCATTTTGATTTACATATTAAGAAACAGGCAACTCTGTCTTACTACCTACTTTCAGGATGAGGCACGTTTTCAGTAGACTTTTGACAATACAACTGCTTACTACTTTAAGATTGCTAGTAGTCACACCTGCATGCTAAACAAAGAGAAAATTACCTCAAATACCTATTTCTATACATCTATTTCTGCTTGCTTTCCTAATTATGACAGGACGCAGATATGACTGGTCGAAATGTGTATGTGTTGGGACTCTGAGAGCCTCTTTATTGTCACTGATTTCATGAATTCTTTAGGTAAGGTTCATAAATTTATGACTCTCCATCTGGCAATATTAGAATGTGGTGTTAGAAGATACTTTGTTGTCTTTGTTTTCTGAAAGATAAATTCTAATGGGGTATGTCACTATAAGCATGACTATAGCAAGTAAGTCATGCAAGAACTCCCTTCTTCAAATATTCTGATTTGGTTTATTTCATTCTCATCACCAAAATTCTGCTCTCAATTTTAGGTCTGCTACCCAATCACTGAAGGCTCCAGCAGACGGGTGCTTCTGTATTCTGCTCCAGCTCTGCACCAGGCCGGTAGCAGAGTTTCTTGTGTACCTTGTACCTATCCACCACTTGGCTGAATCTTCTATTGTCTATGCCCTGCTACTAAAACCCACTGGAAGGAAGAGGAATAAACTATAAATTACCCTATTTCTTGGAAAATGAACAAGGTTGCAGTATTCCTGCTGCAGTGTTTCTTGCACATTCACCAGTTTTCCCTTCCCAATCAACATTTCTCTTCCCCATCAGCATACATCTCTACCTCAGCAGCATCAACAAAACAAAGGCTGTAGTTGTACAGCCTAACATAACTCTGAATTCTCTGGACATTTCTGCAACTAAATATTGAAAATTAATTTCTGTTAAAATATTTTCCATATAATATAATATTTTCCAGAGCACATTATTTTTTTTAACATATGCCTGATCCTTTTAATTATGGATACATTTTCATATTGTAAATTGTGTATCTTTTAACCTGTATGTTTAACATTGCTCAGTTTCCTGTTAGTATTTACCCTGCAGTAATATTCAGCAATAGAACAGTGAAAGGTTCTGTTTATCATTTGGTGTTCATTTATTATTAATCTAAGATTTGACAGACTCCAAGAGTCTATTGTTTTTCTTGTGGCACAGTGAGCCAGAGGAACCAAGAGAGTTTTTATGTTTAATGGAAATAATCGTATCCATTTTTCTAGAGTGTTGTTGTTTTTCTGAATACATTACCTGCTAAAGGAGATTATTATTCTGATAATTTTTGCTACTTTTGATTTAAGAATGTATTATAATAAGATCAATTAAAATTCTATCTCCAAAAAGGAGAGGGAAATACAATAAAAAAAACCACATTATAAAATTCCACTGGCATAAACTTATTTAACAAAAATGTTCAAAAATATACAAGAGAGCAGCCAATATATTTTTCATGATCACTAACTCTGAGGGAATTAAATCACATAAAAATGAAGTACTTTTGGTGCATTTATATATACCCATAGTGTTCTTCTATCAGAAATTCATGTTAAGGAGATTATATTTCTAATGCTTATCCATAGTATTATTTTAAAAAGTAAGTTGAGCTCCTGAATTTAAGTCCAGCTACCATTCTGCTCTCAGGGAATTTAAAGCAAATGAAAATGCCTACTATTAAATAATTACATTTAGCTGCTACTGGGAGTGGGTATTCCAGATCTGGAATGCTACTAGGTACAATTACTTTGTAAAACTACACCATGCCTTTGCTCAGTATATTGCCTCAGGTATAAGACTCGTCTTTTCAAAATGCTGTTATGCTCCTGCTGTTTCATTCTGAATGTCTCTTAGAAAGATGTGTCTTATTCATGCAAATAATAACCATTTACCATCCATCTCTGAATATGTTTGCACTCTTTCTGACTTTAATTAAAGCTGTCATCTGCTTCTATCCTCTTATTTTAGCTTACTTGTCTTTAGGTTTATTTGACCTTTTGAGGTATGAATGTCAGCTCTGAAGTATTTTTGTCTATTTAGTGACTATTATCTAACAATATATATAAAATGAAAATCTATAATTTGACAGGTGGCAAGGAAAGTCAAAGTAGTAAATTTAGATCAATATGTGGTCTACATTCTTGGTAGTATCCTTTAGTGGGCTTTAAATTGATGCAAAGCAGTTACTGAAACAAAGCTAAAGATTCATCCAACTTCTTATTGTAGTTAAATATAGTAGCATTATTCAGGAAGGTGTGTACCCACATGACACTTTGGGAACCAGCTTTATTTTAAAACAGTTGTGGAATTGTTAAAAGTGAATTATGAATATTGCAAAAATCAAAAGATACCTGAGAAACTGACAGGACAGATAGTAAAATTCTGAGACTATTGGAACCCATGACAAAAATTCCTATGCCAATAGGAATCCAGTAATTCAGATCCTTCCCTGTGTTTACCAACTAAACTAAAACCTGAAAAGCAGAAATGTGATCAGACAGGTAATTTTTGCAGGTGAAAAACACACAGGATGGTTTGTGTACATCCCTCTGTGACTGAGGAAGTAAGAGTTCCCTGTTCATTCTCCCCTAATAGTGGAAACCTTCAAAAGCACCATTTCTTGTTCTTCCCCAAGGATTAGCATGCTGTGAAAGTTGTACTGCTCTAATGATAAGGTACAACCCAGTAGAAGAAGTAGGAGGATAAAAACAGGAATCTAAATATTCTTGCAGCAATCAGTAGAAAGGCCCAAGAAAACAGAAGGGAAAAGAGTTCTTTAAACCTTTCTTAAACTCTCTCATAAATCTTTCTATAACCCTTTGCAGGCAGGTGGGCAGGCAGGAACTTCTAGGAATGTGCCCCCTGCCAACCCCACTCATAGCTCTGTAGAAATGTGCATGCACACACAGTTTTGTTCCTATTCTAAGTCTAGCCTGGAATTTGAAATGGGATGATCATCTTGCTCTGCAGGAAGAGCCTCTGTATGTGGTTTCTCTCAGCAGTGGCAGGGGAGAGGAGGAGAATGGCAGTGGAATTTGAAACACAAGACAGTGCATCCCAATGGCCCTGTAACCCTAACAATGTTAGCATGCCTCCATAACAACATTTGAATACAGGGAGCTCCAAATCACCCCATACACAATCACAGCCATCTTAGCCTACAAATAAAGCAGTGAAGAAAACAGAACATTAAGAGCCTAATTAATTTCCTAGATAAGTTTTGAGTAGTGAACTTATGAAGAGCACATCACTCTGTGGTGACAAGGAATTGGCTTTCATGTCTCTTGTTATCATTTTGAAGGTTAAATTTTGTCCCCGGGTTAGAAGGATTTTAGTATTGTGACTGGAGTAGGATGGTTTGGTACTTTTTTAGATTCCTCATCTGAGTCCCTCCATCAACTGGGGCAGCAACAAGTCTACTGCAGGACAGACCACATCTTTCATCTTCTTTTGGTTGTCCTGGATATTTAATTTCACCCTGAGACTGAAGTTATCCTATCTTTACTGCCACTGTATAAAACTCTTATATGGGCATCAGTAGTTAAATTATGATCTGAGGTTTGAAAACTTTTCCTGCCTTTATAGTTATGGTTGTCAGGAGAAGTCTACGAACAGGCACGTTTAATGGGATCCATCTGAGAACACTGGTATGTAGGTAGATGCCACCTGTAGATGGTAAGCTATGAATGATTTATCTAAACAATCTACACTGTAACACTATTAGGTCATATTCTGACAGATTCACATCATGTCTGATAAGGAATCTGACATTTTATTCTTTGTAAATCACAGTGTTAGTAGTAAACAACTAAACAGTTACTGAGTCTTTCATGTGATTGTCCACTCCTCATGTGTCTGTTAGAATCTTCATTAGCTTCTACTGTAGAAAGTGATGATTTGACAGCCTGTAGAACATAATTTTTTCTTTCTTTTCTCCTGGAACATCGAGAGTGCAGTTTGATGTGTGCTCTTATGTGTATTGGGTTACAATTATGACATTAATCACTCTTGCCTGACTTGACCACAAGCTAGTTGACTTCCTATTGCATGTCTACATTGAGATTTCACAATAATTAAATCACTAAACTTATAAAACATAGGTTACTTATTTGAAATAAAACATAACATGAGACTGAATGGTATTTGTTGTACCAAAACAATTCACTAAATGCACATCTATGCTCTTACTGTTTACAGAATTTATAAATCCACCATCTGACACTTTCAGGAAATGCTTGTGTATGCAAAGTGGAGATCAATATCTTGTTGGTAGGAAATTGCCTTTCTGTTAGTCTGGGAGATGGGTATACAGGGGGCAGGGCTTTATGTCTGAATTACCTCATTTTTTTTCTGGTAGAGTCACTTGCTTCTGTTTTACATTTTGTTGTACATACCTTAAACAGAACACCCTAAGCTACAGGTAATAATGGTTTGGTTTCCCACCTGCATTGATTTCCTCTCTGTTGAGAAACCAAGGCACAAAAATTGCAATTTGTGGATTTGCAGTGAATCTGCAAGTGCCTTATGGAGAAACAAAAAGAAATTTCCCCCCAAAAATGGCAATACTAGACATCTTTGATACATTTTAACATAATAAACTATGAATTCTGACAATATGTTTGTGTAGTGAAGACAACCAGCAGCAAGGGTAAGAGATAGCAGAACTGATGTTATTAATGCATTGCTGGATTTAGCCAGGAGATTTAGGCTACAGGGGTCTGCCCTTGTCTGATATGTAATAGACAGTAAGGCTTTATCCTCTCTGTGCTTTTATTTGCCCATCTGTAAAATAAACATAAAGCTTCTGACTTCCTTGGTGGGGAGAGAGAAAGAGAATGAGAGAGAGTGAGCGAGAGGGAGGGATTTTTATTCCTCAGGGGTGCACATTTTTACTCCTCTCACTGATGTGTATAAGGGTATTACAGATCTTTAAGGGGAGGGCAGTATTGTTTGACCATTTATGTCAAGATAAGAGCTAACTTATGAGCCAAAAATTGTAAAGTAGGGACACAAGGTGGGATGTTTTTTGTTTGACACGTGGTCACAGTAGACAGTTTATAAAACGGAAGATCAAGAGGGAACTTGATTAGAATGTCTAAATGTTCTCCTGGTTCAAAAATATCCAACAAGAATAAGATGGAGAAGAAGAAGAACCAGTGGCTGAAAGTCAAAACCTCAGAAATTGAAATGAAAAGTAGCATGCACATTTAAATTGAATGTGGATGGCTTTTAGAAAGATGTGCCTTTGCTAAACTCAAATTATTGCACTCAGAATGGGTGTAATTGAATGAAAATCTTTGCCCTCTGGTAGAAAGATGCTCTAATGGTTTCTCTGCCTTTAACATGGGAAGCTATGGCAACAAATGACTCCAGTAATAAGACTCTTTCCCTTCATTAAATGAAGCAGCTGCTATTGAAGGATCTGCCACTGTTGTCTACCCCTGAAAATCTCTGACACATAAATTTAGCTCCTGAAGCAAGGCAGGTTGCCAGGTGTTGAGCTGAATGAATGGCCTCTTAGTTTCTGCGAGTGGAGGTGGCTGTAACCAGCTGATGGAAAAAAAGACTTTCAATATGGTAGTGATTAAGAGCAGAGTTGAAGTTATTTATTATCTTGCTTCTTTAAAATGTCATACTTTACAATGCTTTAAAATAATATTTATATACCCTGATTCCTCAACACTTAAACAAACACCCAAAAATGAAAGCCTGATTTCTCATATATTTCAGGGTGGGGTTTTTTTTTTGTTTGTTTGGTTTGGTTTGGGTTTTTTGGGTGTGGGGTTTTTTTATTATTTTTACAAAATTCACAATAATTCTTTAGTTTCAGGTTTTTAGTTGCTGTACAGATAGCACGAAACATAGACAACATGCAGTGGATAAAATGACTCTTTGGAAGACTTTCACTGCAAGAACATGACACACATATCAGTAATTTTATTTTTTCTGTGTTCTGGTTAGTGAGGTACATTGCACTAGCTACAGTAATATTTCCTGCATCATGCATTTAAATTTGTGCATGTATAATTGCACCAGTTTGTAAGCAAAAGGCATCCTACTACAAAGCCATATGCATCCAGAATTTGTGCCAAGATTCTGCATCCTAGATTCTGCATCACTGCTGGGAATTTGGGCATTTTTTTGCAGGAGCTTCAGATACGTTTAAATGGAGATTCAGATTTGAAACTCAACATATAATCTTCTGTTACTATCATTAGATTATTTTGTGATGTTTCCACACTTTCTGCTGATCATTTCCTACTTTCAGAGTTTCAGGGTTAGCGGCCCTTTAAAATAAATGATGCTGCTGAGGTCTGTGTCCTATTGTTTCAGACTGCTTGCTAGTGCAGGAAGACATGTCTGTTGCAGTTGGTATTCAGCTCACATTCTCAGGCTTTTCTTTGCACCACAGAGGCTTTGCTAGAGCCACTTTTGTGCGTGATGGAAGATGGGTACCTGGAACATATTTTACAGCAAGGGATATACTGCAGAGTCACCAAATCATGTATGAAAAAGGACCCTGCCTGTAACAACACATCTGTCTCAGTGAGTTCACAGGGATACTTAAGTATCCATGTGGATGTAGTAAATGCAAATAAATTAACTGTGCATAATTATATGGTTACTGACACAGAGGGAAGCAAGTCAAAATTTCATTTGTCATGCTGAACCATATATATTTGGGAGCAAGGCTGAGTTTTTTTTGTTTCTTCTAACAAGTAGGTAATTTTTCTTTTTTTTTTTTTTTTTTTTTGGTCAATTGTATCATCATTCACCCTATAATGAGTCAGATGGATCTTTGTGCATGTGCAGGTACATTTTCAGAATATTTTTACTCATTGTATTTGGTCTGGCTGGGATGGAGTTAACTTTCCCCATAGCAGCCCTCATAGTGCTGTGCTTTGTATCTGTAGCTAGAAAGTCACTGATGACAAATCAGTGTGCTGGCTACTGCTGAGCATTGCTCCCACAGCATCAGTGCTGTCTCTACAACATTCCCCTCTCACCAGTAGGCTGGGGGTGGGAAAGACCTTGTGAGGGGACACAGCCAGGACAGCTGACCAAACTGACCAAAGGGATATTCCATACCGTATCACATCTGGTTAGCAATAAGAGATAAGAAAAAGGAGGAGGGGTGGGCATTCATTATTTACAAAATTCATCTTCCAAAGCAACCCCCCCCCATGTACTGAAGCCCTGCTTCCTGTGAAATAGCTGGACATCACCTGTTGATAGGAAAAGGAGATTTAATTTGGTTTTGTGCATGGTCCTTGCTTTTGCTTTATTAAACTACTTTTATCTTGATCCATGACCTTTTTCCAATTTATTTTCTTCCCCCTCCCCCACCACCCTGTTGAGGAGGAAGAGTGCAGCTTGGTGGGTGTGTGGTGCCCAGCCCACCATACTCACTGACAATTTACATCATGAATAATGGATGCCAAATAAACCTGACGTCACCAATTACAGGGTAATCTACAGATGGTGAGGAATTTTGTATCAGTTATATGCTGTCACTACAGAAACATGGAAAACAAAATACACTTGAAGATGATATTCAGTATTCTGTTAGGAACAGTACTTTTCCTCAGTTGAATGCAAAGGCTCTGAATCCCTGTGCCAGAGAGCACAACTGGAAGCATTAATTACAAGCATGGGGCAGAAGGTTTCATCTTCATTTGAATTTTGCCTCCGGGTAACAGGCTGGTATCAAACCTTTGTCCCTGGCTTCTGGGCAACTTTAATTACCTGCCTCCAAGTTTCTAACCACTGGGTCTCCCTCTCTGTCGCCATGACAACCTCCCTGCTGCCAGCATCCTGAACTTTCTGTCTATGCTGCAGTCACTTGGAAACTCATTCAAGTAGTTTAAACAATATGGAAATAATACAGACATATAGAAAGGCGAATACAGAAAGGAAATTAATTTTCTCTCTTCTCTTGGCAGCTCCTGTGAGTCAGGTGACCGCGGGGAATCTAGGAGTGTCCATGGGGACTGCCTCTGTACAAAAAACTGAAAGCTTGGTTTGGTTGTCTTCCTGTATAACAAAACCTTCTGTTCATGACTTGTTAAATCCATCAGGTCTCTAGTGAAATGTTGCATGGGTAAAGAGTGAAAAAAACCAGACAATGGAGGGGGGGGGAGGCAATAAAGAGGAGCATGGGGAAGTGCATGTTTAGCTGCTGCCAGCTGGGACCTGCTTGGAGCACCTGGGGCTCCCAATTTGCTGCTGCTGCAGCTCTCATGTATGCCTGAGACTGACTGGGTGAGGATGTGAGGAAAGGAGAGAGCCCAGGGGTGGATTCCCAACAGGGTGTCCAGCACCCCATTATGCAATCTGCAAGCCCTGAAAGTTTCCTCACAGCTTCTCCCTGCCAGACTGCAAGCCTGGATTTGGGTCTCTCTTGCCTCTTGTACTGTGGTTTTAAGACTTGTGGGTCATAATGTATCAACAGAAAGGCAAACACTATAAAAGTTCACTCTCTCTTCTGCCTCCTGCGGTTGCACTGAAGTGCGACAATCTGACTGCCTCTGCTGGCCACAACACACTCAGTTGTGAGCTTCTCAGTGCTCAATGGGTTAATAAAATTCCTCAAACACAGTTTCTTGTCAGCATAAATGCAGTTACACTGCAAAATTTGCACCGTGGTTTTATGGACTCCTTAGAAACAGATGAGGTAAGAGTGAGACCCATCTGTTGTTGCTCCTGTTACAAATCCCCCCAGATAGAAGCTGTCCTCAAGTGTCATCTTGCACTATCACCCAAAGTGTTTCTCTCTACCATTTTTTTGCCAGTGCAGGTATGACGTATGTCTCTGTATTAGTAATAGCCTTGGCACAGGATGTAGTTTCTCAGCAGACTAAACTGGAAAGTAAACCAACAGATTTATGGATATTCAGCTGTCCACTAAAGGACATACTAAATCTTACAGAAGATGACTTCAGGAAGAAGTGGAGAATAAACAGATTGTTGAGCCATTGGCAGTCATGCTTATTACTCCCTGCAATAAGGATTGTCCATGTCTTCCAGCTAGAGATGAAGGCCATCTGGGCTGAGGGAAAGTTTGCAGACTGACGCAAAGGAAGATTTAGGTAAATAGAAATATATTTGTAAAGCCCAATATTGACTGTTTTGGTTTTTTTTTTTTTTTTTTGGCATGCTTTATATTTTGAGGTGCAGGAAAAATTACTTTGTTTTGAAGAAGCTGCCAGAGTCATTTACAGGGTCACTAGAACAAAAGGCTGAGATTCCTCCTACAAGTGTATGGTGGGAGGGTTTACACCCACCTGTGGTGGGTATAAAGGCCTGAATGCATAACTGCATGCCTCCGGTCTTTGTGTCTGCTTACCAAATTTGGATCCTGAATCAAGTTTTGCAAAGTTCTCTTGCAGGATCCAACGGAATAACCAGCTTTGAACTCTGAATCTAAGTATTTAAAAAAATAAATAAAGGCTGAAGCTACTTTTCTGTATTTAGGTACTTGAACAAGTGACCTGATTTCTAAAACACTGAAGTTAAACTCTGAATTAAAGTTTTTGCTGACATGTATGGGAGTTGTAACCTGTAAGAATTTCATAAAATCAGGTCATTCATTTTGCAGTTCTGATTTGGAGTTGGAGTCTAATTGTGTGCTCTTAATTTTTGAAATCTGGGTGTGTTTGTAGTCTAAGCTCAGGTATGACTTGGTTTGAAAATTGGATCAAAATTTAAAAAATGGCTTGTGGAAAGATGAAAAAAAAACCAGCAATGCTACCTTTGCTACCTTTTTAAGAGAAAGAGACTTTAGAAATATGATTTAAGTGTTGTGTGATGATAGGCAGTTAGGTTATGTGTTGGCTAAGGGTAAGAAATGTAGGATACCTTGCAGTCAGCCCCTTTCTTTGCCTAAGCAAGGTACAGATTGAGGATTTGACATCCCCTTTCTTTTTGAGGTCTTCCCCTGTGTTTCCCATCTCCAGTGTTACTTTACACAAGACAAAAGCAGAGAGGAGATCTTGAACACCAGTGAAACTGTGTGAGATGTAACTTACTTCAGGCAATATGAAACTCACCCCAGTATCAGCATCCTGGCTGTGGGGTGGCACTGCCCCATCACTGACAAATGCAGCTCTCTTGGCTTCCTGGCCCGTTGGTCTGCATATGTCTGCCCTGCCATAGCTCAGGATTGTGGCTTCAGTCAGAAATCTGCCTTGAGTCTCCTGCCTGCTGGTCCTACCCATTGCCCCACTTCACCTCAGACTCCTGCCAGAACAACACTCAGATCTTCCTCTCCACAACCTCAGGTGCTGAACAGGAGGGCTGCGGGTCCGTGTCCTGGTCACACTGGTGCCAGATATCATCTCTGATATGTATGACCAGTGGGTCTTTGGTCAGAAGGGATGTGACATATAGACAGGTAGTGAAGGAAAACAGAAAGGGAGGTTACTGTCCAAAAAAATGGGTGCTTTTCCCATGTCAAAAAGAGTTATTGCAGCTTAGCAAGTCAGCTCTGTTTGTGTGCAACTGTCAAGGCAAATGTGACGGTGGTTTAAAACTAAATCATTTTACTTAACAGGTACTGTGCACAAGGTTCAATTATCAAGGTTCCTCCCATGAACTAAGACAACATTTTAACCCATTTTTCTCCTTAGTTCTCAATATCATTACCTTCTCTGCCTGCTTATCGGTTGCTGATACCTGATAGGTTAAGGCAAGAAACTTCCTTAATTAATAATGTGAGTTGGAAGAGCTTGTACTAAAAAACAGAGAGCAGGAATTCAGATATTGTAACACCTCATCCTCTGGGGATTAACCTGGCTGGGACTCACATCCACTGGAGGACTGTGTGTGCATTCTGGCATAGGCTACTGATTTCCTATCTTCATCAGTTAATGTGAACTTGACAATATTGATGAAACATTAACTTTGTCACCTCCTGTATTATGTTATTTATTTGGGTTGTAAGTGCTTTGAGCCATAGAAAGTCTCATCTTCAACTGATGCTGTTTGCACTGCCCTCAGCTGCATCTTTAGATAATGTTTCCACATGACACTATAAAGCAATGATTATCAGTGATTGATGGGGTGACTCCTGTTACATGTAAGTAGCTCCAGAAAACCATATATGCTGCCATACAGAAAGAGCGTAAGACCGGGCCATGGTCTGATAAAGAGTGCACCTGGACAACACCTGGGAATTCTTATGGTTCTGCTTTAGGGATTTACAGGAATTTAATCAGGGCATGAGGAAGTTTTTCCTAGAAACCCCAATTAATCCTTCTGCTTGAAGTCCACTGAGACCTCTCCAGGTATTGCAAGGGTGCATGGGAGTCTGACAATGGGACTTCAGTGGGAGCAAGTTACTGCTCTTAAGCTTTAAAGCAATACTTGAAACAGCTGAGAAAATGTAATGTAAAAATTTGCTTTGAGATCTTCCTCAGTTATAAAAGAAGTAACTTCACTACTATGAGTTCTGTAATTCGTCATCATTTGAGTGTGTTGCCACATTTAGGAAACATTGTAATAGTGTTATCATATCATATATCATATATATGTTATCATATCATATATTTCATCATTATTTTCTCCATATCAAACTGCTATCCCTGTGAAAGTGAATACCACACCCTTAGTGATGGTGAAATCAAAATAATCAAAATAAAAAAAATCAAAATCAAAAAGTATTACCATCTCCAGTACTTTAAATATGTCCTTGTTAAAGCTGACAAAATGATATTGCAACATGCAGTCTGATCACAATTTGGAGAACAGAGGCTTGGAGAACTGCCTCTCCCCTCATCCCATGGGAGGTGAGCAGCTGATGGGAACACTTGGAGCCCTGAATCCAAATGCATCTATTCATGAGAGGCTGTTCTTCTGGTTGCCCATCCGTTCCAAGATGGGGATTATATAATTTGCTTTGCATACTGAAACACAGTGACCTAGTAGAAAGGTGCATATAATTTAAGTAATGAATAGAACAGATGCTCTAGCAGGCACATTATGTGAGCTAGAATTACAGGTGGTTGATATGGCATGAAAATAATCTCTATAAGCAGAAAAAAAAAAAAAAGGAAGAAAAGGTTTTGACTTATCGATAAATGGAACAGAGTATGTTCTATATGTTATGATACCTGAGGGTAAGTACCATAACAGAATTTATATCCACATGACCAAAATTTCTGGAAATTGTCAGGAAAAATCTATCTCGACCATCTCACCTCGGTTTTCTTTTAGATATATTTCTTCCACTAATTAATAGATAGCCCTTTGTTATTTGTGTCTCTCTTTACTGTGAGTAACTCTAGCTAACTAAGTCCTTCTTTGAGGATGAGGATGGGTTTTCTATCTACCTTTCTTACATAAAGAACAGTCAAAAAGCCTCTTTTCTGGCATCAAGGAACCTACATTTTCATAAATTGTAATCATTATTTCTCTTACTTTTAAGCAAAATTTTTCATCCTCTTGCCCATTTTTGTACTATCAAATCCAATGAAGTAAATAGTCAGCCCTGGAAAAAGGTCAGTATTGTCACTGTTATGTGCTTATTAATTATTTGAAATTAAAAGAGTCTTTCTACTTGGCTCAAGAGTAGGAATGTAATTTAATTCCAGTGCAGATTGATTACAGCATATTTTCACAATTATTTTA
>JAWWES010000081.1:122147733-122173697 GCA_035583135.1 Lophotriccus pileatus | reverse complement strand
TTCTACTTGGCTCAAGAGTAGGAATGTAATTTAATTCCAGTGCAGATTGATTACAGCATATTTTCACAATTATTTTACCTTGTAAATAACATTCAGTTTTATGGCTGAGGGACAAGGATGTTTAAAAATATTATATCAAAGTTGTGGTTTAAAGGATTAGCTTTCAACAAAAATATTTTTGTGTGGAAGTTCTGAGGTTTCCAAAACAATTGTCTAACATAATATGAAAACAACAACAAACCCCATTTACATTTCCGCTCCTAGAAGTGTCATTGGTCTTTCTCCTAGACAATGTTAAATCAGTTGTTTGAGAGTCCCATTGTCCTTCACAGTTTGGGTTTCCAAATTGGTTTGTCCCTTACTGCATTTCACTGGTAATTTTATTTTTTTCTCAATAATACATTACAGAACTTCAATCAGAGGAAAAACAACTTCATATCTTAGAGATGTTATCCAGTAGTGGAATAAGTTTTAGAAATAAAAGTGGGAAAATTTGGTTTGATAATTTTTATAGTCAAGAGGTTCTGTGGCAACCTGTCTGCATGATCTTCTCAGTTTTCAGTGAAGAATTTGTGTGCTTCATTTGAGGATAAAATGAATTTGGCTTTAATTATTTGCAAAGTTGCTGAGTTCTGTGGGATGTGCATGGAATAACATGTTCTACGGATCTGTGATGTAATTTCTATTTGGAGCCAACATAGTTCAGAGATCCCAATGTAAGAATGGAAAATCAAAGTATCAAAGCTGTTTTAATTTCTGGTTTCAACTTCTGGTTTCAGTTTAGCAAAACTGGGCATGTAGTATTTTGTATCTTGTACCTAAAATTGTCTTTCACCACTACAGATACATTCACAAATAAAGACTAATATAAAAATATATATATGTATACAAACACTTATGTAAGTATACAATTAATATGCCTAAGTATTCAACAGTTTAATATGGAAAAAATGATTTCTGAGATTACGGAAGTGTTTCACTTAAAACTTAAGCTTGAAGTTATTTATTGGATGGAGAAAATATAAGAAGAATATATTTTTCTTCAGTGAATCACCTTTTGCTATATTATGAAGTGTCCATTGCTGAAATTTTAAGAAAAACCGTATAGAGTATGAGACAACCTCCTAAAATCATCTCCTGCCTGCTCTCTGCATAATTCAATACTCTAAATATTGAAACTTTCACACATAATTCATTGTATATTTACACAACATACTTATGACACCAAGCGATTTTTTACCATGTAATTTGATCACAAAAAAAAAGAGAGGTTGAAAATCAGCAACTGTAATGTCTAAGGACCTATGTGCTCAAGAAGGGACATGCTTTTATGGGTTTGCTTTAGATCCATTTTGAAACTATTTTTCTAGCCACTTGAACCAGAATTTGGAGGTGAAATCCCATACATTTTTTGTCCAAAACTGTGAAGAAAACAAAATATTTTTGTTCATATGACTGAAAAAAAATAATGAGGGAAGATTATATCATAGAATCATTTAGGCTGCCAAAAACCTCTAAGATATCTTGAGAAACTTGGCTGAGTGGGAAAGATAGTAAAACTAAACGAAGGACATTTTCAATTATTTCTAAATGTAAGACTTTTTTTAAATAGCTGTGGTTGAACTATTTAACTCTTCTTTGAAGACCAAGATCAGACACAGATAAAGTCTGGACAAAAATAGAGAGCTTGGGCTAATCTAAAACTGAAACTGTATAAAATAACTTAGTTCAGAACTTAAATTATCAAGAAGTTCATCTAAAGGCTGACCATTTGTTGTTTTGCAAATTTTGGCTTTTGCTTGACTTGAAAATGAAATGTTTGCATGCTTGCAGTATTGTTTTAACATAAACAATGCAATCTCTAGGTCAGCTGTGTTCCCACAGACAGGAGGATGAGAGCCAAAAGATTCTAAAAATTGTTATTCACAGAAAAGGTCTCATCAAATGCTTTAATATCAAATGCCTCCTTCACTGACAAATTCATAATGAATTCAGATACTAGTGTCCATATAAAAAAGAAGACAAAATAATCCCAAAAAACCTTTTTACATTTCAAAATACTTTTGTTTAGAAAAAAAAGATATTTCTTAAAGGCTAAACAGATTTAAATATGAGTGCAATGAAATCTTTAATTTCTATTCCAGGAAAATATTCCAGTCTGACCAGCCTTAAGCTTAAAAAAATATTCACTAGTAAAGGGAAGCTTTCAACTTCTAGAAGCACAAACAATCTTTTTCTTAGACTGTCAATGAGACAAAATCATTTTTTTCTGCAGTCTTACATACTAGTTATAGACCTAGAATGATGGAAATGAAATTTATTAATGTTGGATGAATGTGTAGTTACTTATTAATGTAGATGAATGTGTAGTTAATATTTCAGATAACTTATTAAAAATATTATTTAAAACATTCCATTAGTGGAATAAAAATATTTTTTTTTTTAGCAAAACATATTTGTCAAGAAATATATGTAGACTTAATTCTGACCAGTGAAGGCAGAAGGGTGTTTCTAACCTTTTCTAACCTTTGCATCTTCTGACACTGCTTCTGCTCCTGGGCCTGCTGGCACAGAGGAGCCCAGGCTGGAGCGTGGCTCTGCACTCCACGTGCAGCGCTCCCACCACCTCGCTCCTTCTGCAGGGTGCTCTGGCAGGCAACTGTGACTTTTTTGCAGCTGCTCTTAGTTGGGTTTCCTTCAGTTTTAGTGGCTGTCTGATTTCTTTCTTGCTCCTAAAGGGATCTCTCTGCAGGAGGGGCTAGAGCACCTTTGTGTAAAAGATTATCTTTCTTTTATGACACATCCTTTTTGATCTTTTCTCAGGCGTGCAGCTGAGCAGACATTAAATCACATTCTCCTGATATGGCAAGAATAGTGCTGTTTGGTCTCAGTTGCCATTCATACCTGATCAGTCACGAATTTCTCTGACCTGGAAATAGAAAAGACTGTTTCCAATGACCTGAGTTAAAGACTTTCCACACTCGATTATAGACTTATTAATGATTCGTTATTTCTCAGTCCTCTTTTTGGGCCTAATGTTGCCCTTTGATGTTTGCTTTTAATCTTCCAGTATAAACAATCACACTGAAATCTCATAAACCAAACCCCAGAACAGCTAGTATGACATTTGCTTTTCTTAGATAAGGACAGCATGAATGTGGTTGGTTTTATTGACATTTGTATAATTTTAAACCTCTTAGAGATAACAAATGGCTGTATTTCATTTGGTTCAGTTAAAATCACAAAACAAGGATATTTATCCAAAATTTAGAATACCTTACTCCTGCATGTGGAACACTGGGTTGAGGCTCTGTTGTGTGTTGTTTAATCAAACCGGATCCAAAGACTGAAAAAATATCTTCTTTTTAAGATCTGGAAAGGGACTCCACCTTATTATTATGGTTTTACAACAACTCCCATTTTCATTCTGGACTAGAAAACTCCAAAAATGAGGCATACTTCAAGTTACAGTTTCAAGAAAAATGTTTACAATATTTCTTAGACCTCAACTTTAAAACCTTAAAAAATCCTATTTTGTCTTGGGATAGAAGGATAGATTGCCAAATTGCACAATAAAATTGAATTCCTAGTCCAAATATCTGTCTTTCCTCCACTGTCAGTGGTGGATTTACAGAAAACAATTCTGCTTTTCTTTGGAAATCTTGATATTTTCTCTTCATTTTACTGAGTTTCACTGGGATTTCTAAAACATAGAATCAAGGATTAATAGTGTAAATGAAGCCCTCTTTGTAGAAATGTGAATTTTGCTAGAGTGTAATCAGAACTTTTACGTAAAAGGACTATCACAGGGATGAAAGTGAAAAAATTAAGAGCATGGAAGACATCAAAGTTCACCAAAATGTGAGGGAGAGGATAAGAAGCAGGAAAACCAAAAGCACCCTTAAACATGTACCTGGAATTTGCAAAGGAGGCAGATTCTGTGCTGTGATGCATTTCAGCTATATCCACAGCTGTTTTAGCAATCAAGGTGGAGAAGTGTTAGTTCTGCTGTATGTTTGCCTGATCAGAACTTCTCAAACTATTTGGGGTTTTTGTTAATGTTTTTAGCACTTGATTAATACAAAAATATTCTCTTCTAACTACAAGGTCTTACCAGGAAACTGACTCTTTAAGAACTGAGCATGAATAGTTATTACCTCTCTAAATATGATACCTGTGTTACTTCTACCTTGGTTTTGATGGATTAGGAGCAAGCACGGGTGAAACTAGGTTAAAGAGGCATGAACTTCACAAGAAAGCAAAGCCGTGAGTTTGGAAAAGAAAATGTTTTGCTTTAACAGATTTTTTACTACTTCTAAAATCTCATTGAATCTACACATGTAAATAATGCTGAGGTTTTTGCACACATGTATGCAATTATCTAAAGGCTTCTTGGCTTATTCAGGAAAACTTTTCTACAGCTGGAAATGCTTCAGTGAGTTGAGTAACTGCTGAGTGATGGGGATTGTTTCCAGAAATATGGTGTCCCAGAGGTGGTCTCACAACAAAGCAGATGAAGGGAGCTTTCAGGAAGGTCGGTAACACAGTACACTTAAGGACATCTGTAGAAGGCTAAATCATCACCTTTTCATTTCACAGAAAGCAACTGAGAAAGAGTGCCTTCTTTTTCCACCTTGTGGAGAATGAGTCAGTGAGTCTTTTTTCATCTTTTCTGTTTAACCCAAGGCAAATGTGTTCATCTCTGTTGAATGCAGGACTCTGACAGTAGAGTAACAACTTTGTGCTACGAGAAGAAAGAGCTTTGTTCACAGGAGAAAGAAGCACTCCTTACAAGGATCTGTGCTGTATGCACCTTCAGCTATTTGAAAATCAGGTGGCTAGTCTAAGCAGATGCAAAAAGAGAGTAGGATGAATAAATACCCAGAGATACCTACTTCTCTTTATTAACTACAGGGGCAGTCAAAATTATTGCCTAAGATGCAATGCCTTTCAAATGGCTGAAATTAAGGGAGGTGAATTCCAGTCAAATCCTACTGTTCATGTGCAAGAATGCTGTTTGGTTTGGTTTGTTTGTTTGTTTGTTTTTCCCACACAGCTGCACCAAGCCTTTTCTTTGTTGTTGTTTATTTTATTGGTTGTTGGATTTTTATTTATTTTTTTTTTTTTGGGTGTGTGCATTCCAGGCAAAGCTGAATGCAAGAAAACAGAAGGAAATAGTGTTCTGTAAAGAACCCAGTAGGAAATAATGCTGAGAAGATCTGTAATACATACTTGGTTATTAATGAAAGATGAACAAGAATGTTGCTCATCAGACCTCTTTGCTTACTGCTGGTGTTTGGTCCTTGATGAAGGGGAAGAAGAAAAATCTGGGATTTACCTTGAAACCGACAGTGCACCAGGTTGTTAGCAGGATGTGGAGAACAGAGTAAAAGGAGCAAATTATAGCAAAACATGCCACGGTGCATGGATACAGACTGTGTTACAATAGGCTACTAATGAGTATATGCCCCACGTCAGACATGTCAAGGAATGGGATAGATTACGTCTCTAGTGATCTATTGAGAAGGTCGATGACTGGAGGATATGACGCCACCTATGTAATTCTGAGAGACAAAAAGGTGAAAGAACATGAAAACAAATGCTTTTATGAGATGAAAAAAAATCCCTCACAATTAAACAAACTACTTTTATTTGCTAGTATAATTTATTTTTACATTTATCTGTACCTGATTTCTATGTTAAAAGTTTAAGTAGTTCTTACTGCATGTAATATTGATTCTTTGATGACATGTACATATTAATGGAGTGATATGCCCCTTTATCTTGTAAATTCTTGGGAAATTAGAAACATTAATCAAAATCTAAAAATAAGGCAGTGATTGATTGCTTTTTGTGATTATCTGATGATTATTTCATTAATCTCTAATAAAATAGAAATTTGACTTTTTAATTTTATTTTTTTTATTATTATTCTCAGATATTTTTGTCATACTCCTCATCCTGTGTACAGTCTTCATCACATACAGTCCATGAATTTGAGAACAAATAATCAAAGCTTCCAGGTACTAGTGGAAGTGCCTCACGCACTCAGTGTAGTATGGAAGATCAGCTGGGAGATGGTGGTCACGGGAAAGAGTGATCTGGGCAGGGATATAGCCTTTTCCTGACTTTCATCACACTGCTGGAAAATAATTCAACTGGGTTGTCACATTGCTCCCTTCCATTTTCTCATCATTCCACTGCTGACTTTTGTTTTTATATCACAGTAAATGTGAAGCACTTGCCTTCACCTTGAAGGCCTTTCAAAGCTGCACCTTCCCTACAGATCATCTAAAATTCACAGAAAGCGTCATCTCTTAGACCTTATAGGTCACTGATGCCAGCTTCAGCATTTACTTGTTAACATTTCAAACAAGCAGTTCCATGTCTTCTCTCACTCTGCCTGCAAGGAGCACACTGCACACCTCAGTGAAACTGCCTCATTACCCTGCATCAACCCCAGGGAAAGCTCCCCCGGCCAGGGTGCTTATGACAGTCTCCAGACAACGAGTGTGCTGCCAGGCCAAGCCCTCTGTTAGCTGTGTTGCCCACTCAGCGTCTCATCACTCCCACCTCCTCCCTAGACAATTGTTTCTTCTCTCATGTTGTCAGGGCTTTGCCCCTTTTTTTCTACCCAATCCTGTTCAGAACCAAACAAAATGGTTGAAACAACTTGTCATCAACAACTTGTTGATGACTTCTGAGCAGTCACAGAATAGCAGCTTGTAAGAATAGAAATGTAATTGGCACTCAAGAGTTAACTTATTTAAGATCTAGTGGTAGAAAACCTTGATTCATTACAGAATTTGTCAGACACACTTTGTTCAATAAGATGTATTTCTGTCCCACTGACTTCAAATGGAGAGAGTGTATATTTATTTTTAAATGTGTGGGTAAGAATCTGGATGAATCATGCTGTTAAACAAGGCATAATTTTGGTGTCATCAGCCATTGCATGTGCAGGTCCCTCGTTGCCACTCTTGCTCTTTGAGCCACTTGCAGACACTGCACAGGGAATGCCATGGGCACAGCAGCAATTAACCATACAAGCAGGAAAAGTGGAGAAGGCTCTGTTCTAGGGCTGATGCTTGGCAAGAAGGTCATGTCTTTAATTCGGGGTTAATTGTGAATAACCTCTGTTTTTGCATAGCTGCATCCCTGAACATGTGAGTAAAATTAAAAGGAAGTGGAAAGCAGCTTCCTATGAAGATATGGAGATCAAAGGGAAGCTGGATACCTGGAAAATTAAAATTATCTAGCACCCCTAAATATGCTCAGGCAACCTGTCATGTTACAGGAACAAAAACATAAACTTTTCTTCTGACAGACCTTTCTGTGACCTTTATGATTTACTCTATGTACCAAATGCAGAATAGGAGAAAATGTGTTCTGCATAGCAGGGCAAGGCAAAGGAGAGCATTATTAGTTGCTTTGAATGTGTGGAATAAAATACTTTGGGAGAAATATAGCAGTGTTGAGTGTATTCTGCAGAGATGCAAATAGACAATAATGGTACTCTATAAATTTCTGTCTTATTTATGGAAGGCCCAACTGATTGTATTTTGGATTTTGCTGTTCAGCATGACAACTGCATTCTGCTCATGTGAGGTTCCTATTTTGGATCCTGTAAAGTATGAGGCTTAAATAAAGTAGCAAAGCAAAATTTAAAAAATTCAAAATGAACAGTATAAGATGAATGCAGTCTTCATAAATGCTTATATGTGGGGTGAACTGAAACCTTGTGTATCTCCTGGCACAGCTGCAGAAAGTTGGGATATCATCTGACCTGGTGTGATTAATTAGTCTGAATCTACTAGTGCCTCTTTGCACCTCTATCAGTTTTGCTCTTTTGGCCATGTGACACAAAATTCCACCTTGAGTCCAGGCCCCTGCTATTCCCTTCTGCCTTGCTGACTGCTTTGCCCTTCTGCACGCAATATTCAGCCCCAGTGGAGCAGCTGGTCACCTTGCCTTGTCCGGGACTGTTAACAAAACCTCTTCTTACCACTGTGACCGCTATCCCAGGCAGATCCCGCGTGACTGTGTTAGGAAGGGTACCATCCTGCCAGCTGCAAATCAGAAGTGCACCATGTGCGCTTTAATGGTGTGTCTCTTCTGAGCTTGGCAAACCTTCTTTTGTGTGAGTCATACCCTTGACTTGCATGCATGTGTGCTCCTGGAGGATACACAAACATTTTGTGCTTTGACCTCACACATTAAAATTGTGTTTTAATGAGCTGTCGAAAAGCCAAAGTTTCCTGCTGCAATACCAGGTATCCTGTATAGCATTTCAATGGGACAGCCGTTTATAAATTTTAGGGTCATAGTCCCTAAAGCAGGAAGGAGCTGCCTTTTCTTCCCAAGCTAAGCATCCAACCATCAAGCTGGCCCTACCACCATGTTCACCATTAAACCATGTCATCAAGTGCCATATTCACAAAACTTCCAGGGATGGTGACTCCACCACTTGCCTAGGCAATCTGTTCCAGTGCTTTTACATGAGGAAATTTTTCCTAATATCTAATCTAAACCTCCCTGGTGCAACTTGAGGCCATGTCCTCTCATCCTGTCACTTGTTACCTGTGAGAAGGGATTGATTCCCACTTCACTTCAACCTCCTTTCAGGTAGTTGTTCATTCACCCATATATGCTCACTCATATACACACTTCTGTGTATACTCACAACGTGCAGTTCAGATTAGCCTTGTGAAAACTGAAGATCAGTTTTGATGGCTATGTTCATTTTACAGTGGTAATTTATTTAATGATTTTTGAAACTAATTGCTCCTGCATATAACAAAAAAGTGTTTTCAGTCTTTGTGGTGAATGTTGCAAGGACCAGTAAATGACTGAGAAATAGAGAAGTTTGAGGTTATAGAGTTATCAATTATGTTTTCATTCTGAAGTGTTTTATACTGTCTCTGCATTAAGTATTATATTTGAGATAAATCTAGGTTAGTTACAAAAGCAAAGGAACAAGCACAATAATAAGCTCAGGTTCCTTGCCTTAATTAGTGGAAAAATATTTTATGCTCTATACAATGTGATAATACACTGAACTGATCCAGTCTCTATCTGCACGTTGAAACAGAAGAGAATGTTCAGTGCCTTAAGCAAAAAATGATAGATAGGTTCTAAGATAGCTTTACAAACCCACAAACAAAAATTACTGAAAAATCATTCTTGAAAAAAAAAAGACAGCTAAATCTCATTACTAGGCATCAAGTAATGTTTATATAGAGATGACAGTTCTGGTTTTGGCTGATATAGTTAATTTTCTTCAGAATGGCTAGTATGGGGCTGTGTTTTGGATTTGTGCTGAGAGGATTGATAATATAGAGATGTTTTTGTTATTGCTGAACAGTGTTTACACAGAGCCAAGGCCTTTTCTGCTTTTTGTACCACCACTCTGGTGCGGGGGCTGAGGGTGCCTGAGAATTTGCTAGGGGACATAGCTGGGACAGCTGACTCCAGCTGATCAAAGGGATATTTCACACCATATTTTATCATGCTCAGTATACAAAGTGAGGGGAAGAAGGAGAAATTGGGGGACATTTGGATTGATGTCATTATCTTCCCAAGCAATCACTACACATGATGGGGACCTGCTCTCCTGAGTTGGCTAAACACCTGCCTGCCCTTGGGAAACAGTGAATTAATTCCTCATTTTGCTTTGCTTGTGTGGCTTTTGCTTTCCCCATTAAACTGTCTTTATCTCAACTCACAAATTTTCTACCTTTTACCCTTCTGATTCTCTTCCTGATGCTGTGGTGGAGGAGTGAGCAAATATCTACGTTGTACTTTGTTGCTGACTTGGGTTAAACCATGATTTTATTTTTCATTATTTTTCAGCTCTTCTTACTTTACATCTCACATTTGGTCCCTGAAGGCAATATAATTTAAATAGATTAAACTATAATTTTTGTAACAACTGCCTTTTAAAAGGAATTGATTCATCCTTTCTCTTGCCCTCAAGTTGACTTCCAGTGCAGCCACTCTGAAATGCCGTAATTTATTGAAACTGCCAACGTGGTCCATTAAATTGGCCTGCATCAAACAGTTTGCTAATGACACTGAGCCTTGTTGTCTGTTTTTAACGATTATCTCAAATAGTGTGTGATAGTCTTCTCACATTGATCACAATGTTGTCTCCTTTGTGCCGCTGGCAGCAGCTGTGTTTGTCCTCTCTGGGATGTTTTACTCCACCATATGTTATTAATAGACAATGATCACCCTTTCCTGGAGTAGGAATGCAGAATAAATGACCTCTACTGTTCACTTTTGCAGACATAATCATGCTATGTAGATTTACGTTCATGAACTAGATTTTGTACTTCATAAGAGAGGTTGCAAAAAACTTTACATAGAATAATAGACACTTCAAACCAGTCCTTGAAATGAAAATCCCTACTTATGAGAGTAGGTATGGTTGGATGACTCTCTGGATGATTGGAAGAGATGGTGGTTGCAACTGTGGGGACATGGGTAGGAGAAGTTGTTTTTATTGATCTAGTCAGGAGATAACCACATGAAGCTGTTTGTGCCAATAGATAGTAATGTATTATTATTGACATCATTTGGACCCATAATTGAAAAAACCTAATGTGGTTAAAACTTACAAGTTGTGTGCTTCCTCTTTCTTCTTTGTGTTTACTTTGGAGTAATTTGGTGTAAGTACCACGGCAGAAACTGTTTAACTTCATGGTAGGTCTCATAACCTTCCTTAGGTATTTCAATGAAGCTTGTGTTTGAAGTCTTCTACTGTTTTTTTTGTTTCTTGATGGGTGTGAGAAAGGCAAATTGGATCCCTCACTCAAAGAAACAGAGGAATATGCTTGTTTCCCACAGATTTGTGTCTGGCAATCTTCATTGACTGATAATAACAGTCATTCCAGAGACTGGAGGGAAATCCTTTCACTGACAGCAAGGCAAAATCTAAGTGGTTGGATTGAGCATCTTTGAATCTCTGCGTTCATGCCTGTTCCAGGCCTGACAGTGTTGCCAGGTTCTCACCACTTCTTAACACCTTCCTTTTATCTTCCCTCAATATAGGGAACATATATAATTTGAGACAGGAACTATTGTAAGGCATAGCCTTTTTATGTAACTGAGAATAGAAATAGGTTTAAGCAAACTCACGACAGCAATATAATGTATATAATATAATTAAATCCTTTTTCAATAGAAACATATCTAAAGATCTGTAAGGGTTTTTTTTTTTTAAATTGTCCTGTAAAGATTTTGCATGTTATGAAGTTGTGAACATGCTAGTCTCTGGAAGTGCTTAACACAGTATCTACTCTTCATTACAATCATTAATTATGGAACTTCTTTTTAATGGACCTTCAGACCCTGGTGGTATGTGTTCGACTTACATGGAGTGAACCACCACCATGATGGTCTCGTGACCTGCATGAATTTTCCTCCTTTCAGAGAGTACATCATCTTTCCAACTGATAAAGCAAATGATACAGAGAAGGCGTGATGTGGAGGATTCCCTATTCTCTCTCCCCATGGCTGAACCAAATGACTTAAGGGATAGAGGACTGTCATGATAAGCTCCCATGTGGCATAGCATAAGTGTTTCCTCCATGACTCCCACACTCTCTCCTGGTGCTCTGGTATAATAAGTACCCAGCTCTAGAAGTGGAGCTGAACAATAGCAAGAATGATGGTTCATCTAGGCTGAAGGTGTCACTGAGGTTTTCAGCCCATGCTCTGTATAACTGCTTCCATAAAGAAAAAAAAGTGTCGTTGTCATAGGAGACTACCTTTTGAAGGGAACAGAAGGCCCAATATACAGACTGGACCCACTTCGGGAAGTTTGCTGTCTCCCTGAGGCCTTGGTTAAAGATGTGGAAAAAAAGTTTCCCACCCTAGCATGGCTCTCAGATTATTATCCATTATTGACTTTCAGGTAGTCGGCGTTGAAAACAATGTCACAAGAAGACTTAAGGGCAATCAAGAGAGACCTTGGAACGACTGATTAAGTGATCAGGAGCACACACAGTGTCTCTGTCCTTCCAGTCTCACAACAAGAAGGACATTGAGGCACTGGAGTGTGTCCAGAGAAGGGCAGGGAAGCTGGTGAAAGCACTGGAGCACAAATCTGATGAGGAGCAACTGAGAGAGCTGGAGTTGTTTAGCCTGGAGCAAAGGAAGCTGAGGGGAGATGTTTTTGCTCTCTTGAAAGGAGGCTGTAGTGAGGTGGGGGTCAGTCTCTTCTCCCAAGTAACAAGTGATAGGATGAGATCAAATGACCTCAAATTGCGCCAGGAAGGTTTACATTGGATATTAGGAAATGTTTCTTCACTGAAAGGGAGGTAGTTGAGTCACCACCTCTGGTAGTATTTTAAAGATGTGTAGATGTGGCACTTGGGGATACGGTTTAGTGTGAACTTGGCACTGATGAGTTGACATTTGGACTTGATGACCTTGAGGTCTTTTCCAACCTAAACAACTCTATGATTCTACAAATCATCTAGTAACAATAGTTCTCATCTTCTTGAGAACCATCATCTGTATAATATGCTAGTGATATCCAGAAACACTGTATTTTGAAGCACTTAAAGGCAGGTCATGAGATTTACTGCTACTCTGAGAAATGTTTTATTCAGAGTACATCCACATAATTTGTTATGCTGTTTTGTCCTCTTCAGACAAATCTATCTCTGGCTATACAATCACTAATGAGATATTTTTCAAGTCAGTGGGAAAAGTGACTGGGAGAAAAATGTCAAAAAAACCCCTCCCCAAATTCCATGAAAGAGAAGCATATACAAATACTGATAATTATTTGTTTTGTGTTACATTGTGCTTTCTGCAGGAAAAAATAAGAACCTCCAAGAGAGATATGCATAAACAACCCTAATGGGACATGATCTAGAAATGAAAAGATTATTTCCAAATAGAACTGGCATCAATATTCACATGATTCTTAGAAATAATAGTGCATGTTTTCTTCCAAAAATTCCATTCAAGGCGTTCAAGTTTAATTCCCCAAGTTTGAAAAGTGGTTATCCAGTCACTGCGGAGTTCTGAATTATATTTTTGGAAATTAAACAGAACTATCCTCAGATAGTTATTTACTTGTTGCCTCAATTATCCAAACAGAGTAAATTTCAAACTCTACCCAGTGAGAATAATAAATCAAAGAATGTTTTAGTGCATGCAAATTGTAAGACACTTCAAAGGAACAAATAAGACACAAACATTAACAAATGAGTATATATTTTTATGATCCCAGGTCCACATATCTATCCAAATTGGCTTTGCTATTGACTCTTGAAACAACGTGCTTGCTTGTGGGTAGTAGAAATTTGCCAGTACTTTGTTTCTAAGCATGCCAAGTCTTCCAGCTAGCTCAACTAATCCAACTTCAATTTTCATGCTTCAGGTCAGGCAAGTCCGCACTTGTTCCCTGGTCTGCTGCAGACTCCTCTAGGGTCAGGTGTAATAACAAGAAATAATATCGTGTTCTGCTTTTTGAGTGTTTGACTTGTTTCTGGGCCCCAGAAACCAAGAGAAAGAATATCTGCATGGGGAAAGAAACAGACGCACCTGCACCTCACCTTGGTTAATCTAGCTGGAAAAAGCTCTAAGCTTGGAGAACATGCACTGGGTTGTCAGAAGGAAGAAATGGCTGGATGTAAGGAAAACATAAACATGGAGTCTTAAGATAAAATGAATCCCTTAGAAACTGTGGCTGTTTCCTTTGTTGATTTCTGTTTGTAGCAAAAATCAATGTAGGAACTCACCCATCAAAATTCAGTTTACAGACACGTACCTCACTCTGCAATCTTTACTTTTACAGTGTGACAGAAACACAAGTGATGAAGTAACAGGAGTGAGGAATAGGCCCTGCGCTTCAGCACAGGCTTTGTGCAGACTTCTCCTCGCCACGAGAGGTGCACTGTGGTTGTTCTAGAATCAGAAATGGGACCTGTGTGTCCTACTGTTTGTGTTGAAATGAATCCAGCTGTAAATATTTCAAACTATTTTCTTCAGCTTTTCTTTAATATGGATAGTTATCTACAAAATCACTGAAATGTTATAGACCATTTTAATTAGACAAAACATTGTGTTGTAATTAATTCCTTGCAGAGGTTACTCATATGTAAGGAACACTATAATATAATAGTATTGCACATGGCCACACACTTTAGGTGCTCCAGCATGACCTCATGCACAGCCATTGATGCTTCAAGGTGTACCTGTGGCAGCACAGACATAACCATAGTCACAGATGCTTTGAGGTGTGTACCTGATCTGGTGTGGATTTATCCACGGCCACAGACACTTATGGGTGCCCTACTCCCACATGCACTTGTCCACAGGTCACAGTATCTTCAACTTGAGTTCACACTGGGTTTCCAGCCTCGCCAGCACAGGCACTTGATCAAGCACATTCCAATCAAATCTGTTGTTATGTGAATGCATTGAGCCCCATGTTATATGCCAGTAAGGAATCTTGTGGTGTAACCCCAGGGGGCAACTAAGCACCACCATAATGCTTGCTCACTCCCCCTGCATTGAGATGAGGGAGAGAATCAGAAAAGTGAGAAAAGTCCTGGGTTGAGACAAAGACAGTTTAATAGATAAAACAAAAGTTGTGCATGCAAACAGTGCAGAACAATGAATTAGTTCACCATGTCCATTCACCAAAAGCACCCTGTTCCAGCTAAATTTCTATTGAAAAATGTTTCTTAAGTCCAGGATAGAACTTTAGATCTCAGTAAGATGAATACTGTCAACCCATCTTCACACAAGAGTCTGGCCAGTGTGGTTCAGTCACAACAAAGATTAGGATTCAGGTTTCTGTTTTAAAGAGTCTGTCACGTCCTGAAGGGTGATATTGTTCCTAAATTCCTGTATGGTTTATCTTGCTCATATTCAAACCAAAATAAAAGTATTAAACCCTCCCAAACAATCTACACCTGCAAATGTAATTAAATTAGTTTAATCATGAGTCAAAAAACAGCTGGTTGAGGTTTCTAAGGTCCTGTTTATGCCAGTATATCAATATGGCACAGAGGTACCTGCATGCATACCTTCAAATTCTGCAAAACTGGGTGGCCATGTCCACAATTTTTAACTGGATTTCGGCCCCAATCTGTTCCAGTTCCTGAGTTGTGGGTGGGAGAATGCTGTGTTGTCCCTCATATGGTTTGTTTTAACTTTTTTTGAAAATTGGGAGGATTTTGTTCCTTGCTTGGGGATTTTGTTTGTTACTGTTAAATTCCAAAGAAGTATAGATCAAAAATGTTACTATACAAGACAACTGCTAATCTCTCAAATTTATCAAGCAGACAATCAGAAAAAAAAGAGATGTGGTTAGTTTAAAAACATTCCATGCAGGTTTTCAAACTCTGGTTTAGTTTATTTCTTTCAGTTTTGAGGTCAGATGAGGAATACATCTAAACTAGGGAAGTCGCCTGAATGTTTAAAATAACTTTCCAATGCTTACTAAGGGTATTTTATTTTCTTTCAATAGCCTTTTTGCATATACTTTCCATTAAAATCCAAGGATCGAGTGGCTGTGATTGTCTGACATGACTGGCAACAGAAAATATAAACAACATACAGGAAAAGTGGTTTAATTCATACTAGTAGTGCTCATGTATAAACCAATCAAGAAACAGGAAAACATGCAATAATTTTTTATCACCTAGAAAAAAGTAATAATATTCAGATAAAAAGCTGTTATCTTTTTGTATAGTTTATCCGTTTCTCACAGAGCAGTTATGGAAAACTGTGTTCAGAAGAGCTAGTAAGGAATTTCTTACTGTCATCTTGTCAGATCTTTTGAGGAGAAAGTGGGATAATTGTGTTTACTTCTTTTCACAGAATCCCAGAATTGTTTGGATGGAGATCATCTAGCCCAAACCCCTTGCCAAGGCAGGGTCCCCTAGAGCAGGTTACACAGGAATGTATCTGAGTGTGTTTTGAATATCACCAGAGACAGAGACTCCATGATGTCCCTGGTCAGTCTCTTCCAATGGTCTGCCACCCTGAACGAAAAGTTCTTCATCATGTTAAGGTGGAACTTCTTCTGTTTTATTTTATGGCCATTACTCCTGTCTCTGGGCACCACTGAATAGAACCTGGCACCATCTTCTTGGCACCGGCCTTTAAGATACTGATATGCATTGATGAAATTCCCTTAGTCTTCTCTTCTCTAGACTAAACAGGCCCAGCTCCTGCAGGCTCTCCTCATAAGTGATATGCTCCAGACCCCCAAATATTTGTCCCTGCAAAAATCCTTGTGAAGGGACTTCAGAGCTGCTACTTAAGGTATTTCTAGTTTGGACTGTATGTTATAACCTGCCTCTTAAAGTTGGATCACCGATTTTTCCTTTATCTATGTAGCAAAACTCCTGGCAGCATAACTTTCCCTGGGTCGCTGCCATCTGACATTTATTGTGAACTGTGGAGCATGTCTGACTTTCAAGTCTTCCATTGACTCAGGCTGGCTTTTGACCTGCCTTAAAGACAAAATATAGAACTGCAGCGGAAGAAAAGAATCCTTCACATTCTGTTTGACACTGCTCCACAAGAGAAATGAGCGAATAAATTATTCATTGTGAATCACTCAGCCTGCCATAGTAGGCGGCCTTTCATAGTGCAACAACTTTAAATGAACTGCTCCCCTTCCCTCTTCTCAAAAGTGCCACCAGTTCTTAATGCATAGTGACATGCAATTAACATGATAGGCAAATGACCTAAATGCTAGATATGGCCCACTGAAGAAACCACTTTTTTTTTTTATACTTCTGAATATTTTATAAATATTCTTTATTTTGGAAATCAAAAGGGGAAAAAAATCTTCCAAGGGATTTTGTGTGTGTTAAAGGAAAAAAACAATGCAGAGAACATGTTTATTGTAAAGCAGCTTACTACTGAGGATATTCTCTTAGAAAATAGCACTACCTACCTACAAGCAAGTAGAGTGCAAACATTAGGCTATTAGCTAATCCACAATTAAATTGTTCTTTCTTTGCAATAAAAATTCTAGTCTAAAACCCCTGAAATGATGAAAATAATGGGAAAAATGTTTCCTTAAGCACTTTCAGTCATTTGGCATTTTCACATGACAAGCTATTTCATGGGAAAATGTCAGAAGAGTGTTCAATCCCAGGCTTGGAAGTCGATACTGTTCCCATTGCTAAAATGCACATTTTGTATACCAAATTTGGTTGGTTTGCAATCTGTTCTCTTCCTTCCTCTTTCTGCCCTTGCCCCCCACCCCTACCCTTTTGTCTCGTGTGTCTACTGTCCTCTTTATTTCCACACTTTAAATGTGAGTGATCATGTTCTTGCATGCCAGGACTTAATAATTTGCCATTATATCAGGTAACACTGCTTCCACATAACTCACAGCCTACTTAACCCCTCTCTTTCTGCATTCCTTATAGACAAAACCAGGCAAAGCTTTGCACTGACCTTAACTGTTCATGAAAACAGACCTGGATTTTACAGGTTTGAACAGGTTAGTAAAGAGCTATTACTTTGGCTGAACGTAAATACCATCAATCATCTTCACAGTTTTCATCCATTGTAAATGATTCATCAGGCATTAATTCTTTTTTTTTTTTTTTTTTTTTTTTACAGTCACAGTTTTTATCTTCTGAACTTCTCCTGTGTAAGCTCACCTTTGCCTGTGAGGCAAAAGCTTTTGCCTTTAAGGAATGCTTTTCTTTTTGGACTTTTTTTTCCTTCCTTCTTTGCAAATATGAGTTTTTCCTTAATGAGTATTTTTAAGGCATGGTAGAATCATACAAAAGCAAATAGTTGATAATTGGCTCTAGGGAAGGGTGTTCTGTATGGCATAAATCTATTCCTAGGAGAAGAGGTCCTGCCTTCTGCCACAAGCTTCCCACATAGCCCTAAGCAAGTCATTCAACTGCTCTGTTCACCAAGAAAATGGTCATTGAGATTGTACTTCCATTCCTACCTTGTTCAGACTGTGAGGATTCTAGGGTGGCCACCACATTTATATACATTTCTTAATATGCATGTGTTCCCCATAGCTTGGTCTGCATCCAAATATTAATTACAATGACGAAGATCAGGCAGAAAAGAGAGAGTTTGAAAATAATTTCTTCTGGTGCCTGATCTTCACAGTCTCAGACAGATCACAATTTCAAGCACTCTGTTTTAACAGTTCTGTATTCTCAAATAATATTATTAATTTTTGATTGAAATCACTATTGCAATGCCACAGCTAATGGCATTTCATTCTGCATTGTTCCTTTAGTGAAGTAACATAGATTTGCTTTACTTAAGGTCTTACAAATTGACAATCTACAGGGAACTGGCAGAAAAATGCGAGTGCCCCTCCCTGAGGCAGCCAACCAGGAGCCAGTGACATTTGGCACATTAGTACAGCAGTGCACAAAATGAATTTCAAGTTTCTTCCTATTGATTTCCCATCTGAAGCCACTAATCCATCCCTGGCTACAGTTCCTGTGCAATCACAGGAATGTGCTCTTGAGCAGAACTTAACTGTTTTCCCTCAACACAGATCCTGTTCTCTCAGAACTGGCATCCTTGAATCAGATGTGGCTTTCCTACTCAGTCCTGTTTGACAGACTGCACAGCTTTAATAACCAGTGTCTTAAAGTTTTATCAAATGACACTGAATAATTTATTCAGTATAGTCTTCCCCTTTAAAACTGCCAGCATTCAGTGTGTTGCAGCGCCACTCTGATCCATTGGGGCTGACCCTGGGCTTCCTTACATTCCTTCAGTTTAATGTGAGCTTTGAATCATGCTTTTTCAGAGCTTTTACAAATCTAAGGCAGCTCCATTCACGTACACAGACATTTATGTGACAGTTGTTTTCCCTCTTATTTTTAGCCTTGAGAAAATAGTTCTTTTCCTGTTGAAATATTTTTTCATCCTTCTGTTTTGCAGAACTTCATCTCTTATAGAAGATCTTTATAGTGCCTTTAAAACATTAACATGCTAACATGCAGTTTTAGTTAATCATCCTTTTGGAAGGGCAGAAGTGTAGATACACCAGTGTTAGCAAAATCGTGTTATTTTGAGACTGATTACTAAGAAGATTAGAAAAAGTCAGGACAACAACCTTTTATAAATATTTGAGTTATAATACTTACTCTCATTATTATTTATTATTTACATTTCTGAGATTAAAGTAGGGGGTGTAATTTTCCTTTCAGTTAGCATGTGATGAGAATTCTGGTAGAGCTTCCTGCTCGACACACTCCAATCAGGAGACACCTATTTTTTAAGGCTAGGTCATCCCAAGACAATCCCTAGTGACAATCCCTAGCTTTAGCTATCTCTGTGGGTGCCCACTGTAAAGTACTAGCAACACCTAGCATCTCTGGAAAACCAGCATTTTGCAGTCCAACCAAAAGCTTACCCAGATCTGGATTTTTCTGTAGGACACTAAGAAGAAAAAAAGAGGTAGGAAAATAAGTTTGTCACAGTGGAGCTCCGGAGTCACTGATTATCTTCACAGAAGTATATATCCAAGTGCTCCCCTTTATTCACCAATACTCAGTTCATATACAGTTTTTCAGGGTTCACATGCTTCATCTCAACTGTGCCATTGACCAAATGCACCTGTTACTCTTTTTCTACTGGCATTCGAATCCAAAGAACACACACTACAAGATAGACTCAACATCTTCACAGAAAAACAGCAGCTGGTGTTTTTCTGTTCAGACGTTTTTCCCTCTTGTTAATCTATATAGCTTCTTCCCATGGATTTGTTGTTTATGCCCTTTGTCAAGTAATGGATTGTGCATGCAGGCCTGTAACAGCATATTATACCCTGCATCATCCAAAATTCTCTCAACATAAGTTTATGAGTCTTTATGTATCTTAACACTGGGTTTTGTTTGTTTGTTTGTTTGTTTGTTGTTTGTTTGGTTGGGGGGTTTTTTTTAGCACAAGAGCGTGTGTTATGTGTCAGCAGTGAAACAGCTGCCAGGCTGCCTTTACCTTCCCTATTTGGCATTGGCTTTCCCTGAATCACAAATTAATGCAGTGGCTGCTCTTTCTCCACTACTCTGCAAGCAGCAGCATTTGGGGTGAAGTCTGCTCTCTGAGTGCCTGCACATCCCAGCCCAGCACCACTGCCTCTGGGACAACCTTCCCCAGCACTGCAGTCACCAGGCAGGACAAAACCCTCCTGAGGTGGACACTGAATTACCTGGGAAAGCAGGTCGGCTCCTGAGGGCAGGAAGCAAATGAAAGGTCATGGAGACATGTACCACCCACCTGCATCAAATCTCCTTGGAGTTTCCCCAGTCCCACAACAGCTCTCTGAGCCCTCTCAGGCTACTCTTTTGTTCACAGCTTCTCATGAAACCTTTCTGATACTTCTCAGGGATCACACCAGGGGCCCAGGAATGTCAGTACTTCAGGACTTCTTGTTTGGTATTGCAGGTAAAAATCATTTTGCCCTTGAGATGGCAATGGATGGTTCTGCTTCTAAGAAGCTACAGGTGAGCTCTGTAACATCATATGACCTGGATTTACATCCCTATGTTTCCTAGGGTCTTAAACATGACTGTGCCTAGGGCTCTATCACAGTGTGATAGATAGAGCTGGCTGATAGAGCTCTACTTTGAGTACACTTTTACTACTTAAGGATGCCTGACAAAGCAATTTGCAAACTTTCTAAAAGCAGTTATTTCTTACGTATTGTGAGAAAAACACAGAAATAAATGGACTACAGATCATCTCTAGACAAACAATATTCACTTTGTAAAGATTTTTTTTATCCCACTTGAGCAATATTGGGCTTCTGACCAAAATTTTACAGAAACTTTTATCCTCTTCTGTCTGTTCCCCATATATGTTTTCTTTTCTGGAACATGAAACATCTTTTCCTCAGCAGATCTGTTGCTGTTATTCTGTAATTATTCATATCACTTGAATAACTCTCATGATAAATGAAGATTTCTGAGGTAAGGTGTAATAAGTATTCATTTCAGAGACTATGGTATCCATCCATTCTGGAGGACTGTCATGAAGGATACCTGTTATCACATGACTGGATAACCTTTCCTTTTACAAATATGTTAGGGTTGAAGGAATGAATTATCAATGTGAACTAGAATAGATTTAGTAGAGTTGAATTTAAAAATTTTTATTCTGGTAGTGTATTTCCATGGGTGTGTTTAGTCTGATTAGGTTAACTTTGTTTATTTGAGATTACTTCCTCTTCAACCTCATAACATTCTACTTTTCATTTTGCCATTCTGTTCATAGTAATAGCTATTATCTGTTAAGAAATATTTTTATCTGTTATGCAGCCTCTTTGCAGATCTTGTTTTCCATCTCTGTGAGGGAGAAGAGTGAGAAATTAAGTGTAAAGAAAGGCAGAGAGCACGTGGGAACTGGCTTATGTTTGCAAAGACAACTAAGTCTTAACAGCATCACCAGGGTATTGAGTAAAGCAGTATAGGATTAGAGAACTGAGATGCATCCTTGTCACGTCTGATGGGCTACCCTGTTTTAATAAAAAACTATCCTGATGATAGAACTTCAATTTTTGTCATTAGATCTTAGCATGACTTGTTTTAACTTGTGGTGATTACTGCTGCCTTAGGAATAGGATCTATAAAAAAGATTCTATATATAAAGTGTAGGCATCAGTGTGTGAACTATCTTGCAACTCAAGGCATGTTAATTCCAAAATGAAGACGTCTTTAGCAAGCTGCTCAATGGAGCAGTGATTTCAACAGCAGGTGATCTACATTAAGATTCAGCCAGATATAGGTTTTGGTTTGGAGTGGAAGTGTATTCAGTGAATATGATCACTTCAAATGTGTTTAAAATTAGTACATTTATGCATAGTTAAAAAGCTTTGCATCAGTTCCAGTGCATTTAGCACTTCTGGGGTTTCTTTGCTTTACAATTATTGGTTAAAGATTTACTCTGAGGTTTGGATTTTATGGAATGGGCTTAATAATTGGGACATATTCATGAGAAGACTACGAGAATAACATCCAGTGTGCACTCCTCTAGGACAAACCTGGATAATGGGACAGCCTCTACTACAATATCCAGACACAGGTCCATATGACAATGATGTTAGACAAGATAATGTGCCATCTGCATTCAGCTCTATTGAAAATACTTTTTTTCTTCCTTTGCTTATCATTGTTTGCCTACTGTGGGCCATAGAGTCAATTAAGCAAAATTAATCAGCCTGTCCTGAGACAGAATTAAACACTCTCTATTGAGAGTACGAAAATTATGCTGTGTTGGAAGAGATGCAGGAGAATTGCAAAGACTACAGCATGCTGCTAAGCATCAGTGAATATTTGACAAGGATTGTTTGGCTAATCCTTCCTTTCCTTAAAACACCTTGGTAGTGGGCCAAGGGCAAGCTTTATGCCAACTTTGTCCTTTGAGCCAAAGCTAAAAATAGCCCATGGAGGGTTCCTAGGTCTGATTTTTTGGCTTCAAGAGATCCCAAAAGGAAATTCAACAGCCCAAAATAATCCATGTGTACCACAGCTCTGTTACAGGTGGATCTGTTTTATTTAGTTTCTATTTAAATATTTCTTTAGTGTATTGAGGATGTTTTAAAATGCGTACACCTGCACAGGAGTTGCAAAGAAATACACAAAGACAATCCTCTGCTCTAGGGGTGATTTTTAAGAGAAACAATGACTTTCTTTTCACCTTTGCAATGAGGAAGACCAGTCCTGAGTCAGGAATGTTGCCTTCTGCTTTGGGAGTAATGGTTCAGTTTGTTCTTGAGTGGTTCTTATATAAGCCCTATGATTTTACAACAAGATTTTTGAAAGTAGTCCCAATATGAATTTCTGAAATACATGTACTAACGTGGATTTGATTAGAAAAATGGGGTCTGATCTCTACAGTGTGGGAAGAAGATGTCAGATAATAGTAAGAATGATGTGGCAAACATAATTATCAGAGCAAACATTACTGAGATAGGAGTAATGCTTGCATCAGTGCCTACACCAAGCTGCTCTCTATCTGTTAAATGGTGATTTGTGATGGCATGGGAAATGCTGTTTGAACAATGGATTTTTTTCTTAGAATGAACTAAAAATGTCCTTCAAACAGTTATATTTCAATTGTTTTGCTAGAAAATAAATAGAAATTAAAACTATTGAATTCTTTCATTCCCACCTTAGGAGAAATTTTTACTGTTGTGCCTGAGCTCACAGTCAGTTTTCTAGCCAAGGACAAATGCATGTGGTAGATTCCAAATTGCTATGGTGTTAATAGGCAACAGTTGGTAATTTCTCAGATTTCAGTTGATGATGCCTTTTTATCTGTTCAGGGCCCCCTCTGGGGTATTTAACTGTTTTAAAGCAGAAATGCCTGGAAGGCAAGGTCATGGTTAGCTCTCGCTTCTGCTTCACAGAACAACCAAACTTTCATATGCAACGGGCTGACTCACAAAAATTGCTGCAGGGAGATAGGTGTTATGTCTCTAGAGGAGTAAATAAGAGGGAGTTGGAGTATATAAATCCTTGTAAACCAGTGCCTATAGGAAGATTTAGATGATGTTTTAACATAGTAACATAATGCTTAAAGCAACATCACAGTAGGGTGTCTTCCAGATCCTCCCAGGCAAGCTCTCCAACCTCTGCACTACTGACTCTTGCTTTTTTTTTCTGGCCCAACGTGGAGTCTAATCTATTCCCCAGGTATGAAGCCAAACAACAGAAATAGGTGCAGAACAGGAGAGAAAACAAGTATTTCTTCATCCCAAGAGCATGCTCTAAATAAAGAGCTACCTGAGAAGCCAGTGTGTGGCCACAGACATACTTCCTTTAGTACTCTGTTTTGAAAATACCTATGGATTAGAACATGAGGGGAAAGTAGGTGGGAAAAAAATGTCTGCTTTGTGGATCTAGAGGAATCTAGAGTGTTCCACACTACCCTGAATGCGTTCAAGGCCCTCTTCTTCAGCACCCCTGGGACTTGACTCACAAAAATTGCTGCAGGGAGATAGGTGTTATGTCTCTAGAGGAGCAAATAAGAGGGAGTTGGAATATACAAATCCTTGTAAACCAGTGCCTATAGGAAGATTTAGAAGATGTTTTAACATCATTATATGATCACCACAGAATGCACTGTTTCAGTATTTGTAGGCTCTTTTCAATACCCACATTAGGTATAAATCCCAATAGTTCTGTGCTCCCTATGATCCAAAGAAGTAGCATGCTTGGCTGGGAGCCACCTAGGGTAGACTGCTGACAAGATAGGCAGCTCCTCTGCTTAGCTTGTAACCAGAATTTTGTGCTCTAGGCTTTGAGACTTTAGCAGGCTCTTCTTTCTACTGCAGGTCCTAAGTCCAATACCCTCTTTCAAAGGTAGTACCCCAAAATTTTCCTTTAAAGACTGTTTTCATGGAGCTGCTGTTCTCTTCTGTCACTACATTTCCCTGTCCTTAGTCTGAGTGGATTCAGATCACATTCTCCACCTTTCTGGAGAGTGCTCTGTACGTTAGACTGAAGATTATGCCTGCCCAGCTATAAATGGAATGAGGCAAAAAGAGGGGAAAAGAAAATTTACAATTTTAGGAAAGAGAGACTGACTAAGAGATAGAAATGAATGAGATGTATTAGGCTCTGGAATCTGCTGGACTCTTTCAAGGTGGAAAGTGAAAGCAACTTCTTTCCAGCACTAAGGACATGAACAAGGTATTTCGTCTAATCCATTACTCTTACAGCACTTGTAAATTCCTGAGTGCTTATTCTCTTCAGTGAACAACTTCAAGGAATAGCTTCGCAGAATATGAATTTCATGCTATGAAATCACCTGCAAAAAATGGTGCTAGATGTTCTAAAGGAGAGTCAGAATGATGAATCTCTGAATGATGTGCAACTCAAATTATATGAGTTTGGGGACACTTTGTCTATGTGGTTTTCTTCAAAATCATTGATATCAAAAACAGAGGAATAGTTTTTTGTTTGTTGGCTTGCCATAGTTATGTCATCATTTACAAAGGTGTCATACTTACCATAATTATCTTTCTTTTCCAGATGTTCAGCTGATTTTGGCAGGTTTTTTATTGTGGGGGGTGTATTTTTTGTTTTAATCAGACAAGAACATGATTTTGTTCTGGTACAGTTACTGGAATTCTAACATGAAAGGCTTTTACTTATGTATATGTAGCAGCTGCGGAGTGCTAATGAAGCTGTTAGACATCTAATGTGTTTTCTATTAATTCAGTCCTGTCTGAATTAACACTTAGTATTTGAAGAAAAATATGACAAAAATGAGGATATTTGCTAAATATCATTTTTGCCTTTGAATTGGTTACTACTTGTAAGAGGCACCTGAAAAAAACCCCACATGTTTTTCAGAATGTTGCTAGAAAAGCTAGAGGCCATGACTTACTTATTTCTGAAACTAAGTGCTGTAGAGGAATGACTGCGTGAATGTCTCTGTGACAGATGCAGTCCAGACCATTTGCTAGTGAGTAAAACCCAGAGCAGTGAAGGTTTGTGTTTTGGTCAGAGGGACGACCAAAAGCAATTTAAACAAAACTGGCAGAGAAAAAAAAATGTGTATTGGATTGCCTTTGTTTTTACCCTCTTCTTTTTCTCAGTTCCTTCTCTCAAATTTCTCCACATTGCCTTAATAATTTCTTCACCCTTGGTCTGGACTGAGATGTTTCACAGATCATAAAACTTGTTCTCAAAAACAGAGAATTACAGCAGATATTGGGTAGGTCTGTGTGACATTTGATGGATTTGGGTACAAATCTGTATCTAGACACAGCTGAATAATTAAAATGCCTGGGAAGATCTCTGCAATAAACAAGGCAATGTCAGGGAGAAACCTGGTACTTCATCCAAAACAATTCAGGGATCCTTAGTGCAAACCAAGACTGATTTGAAAAATGTGGTCAATAGGGGTGGGTTATACAGAAATTCAGCCTTTTTAAGAAGAAAAGGAAAGGGGAAGGGGAAGGGAAGGGGAAGGGGAAGGGG
>JAWWES010000081.1:122108886-122147633 GCA_035583135.1 Lophotriccus pileatus | reverse complement strand
GAAAAGAAAAGAAAAGAAAAGAAAAGAAAAGAAAAGAAAAGAAAAGAAAAGAAAAGAAAAGAAAAGAGAAAGAGAAAAGAAAAAAGAAAAGAAAGAGAAAAGAAAAGAAAAATCTTTAGCTGCTGTCTAACTGGGACAAAGGGTATGATTGCTCTAAAAACAATGTTTACTAGGATCTGTCTCTGGCCTCTAAGGAGAGAAATTGCATCCAGAGCCATATTTGCATAGATAAAAGAGGTTAACTGAATCCTAGGGAAAGAAACAAGTTTGGAAAAATAAGACAGCTTACCCATGAGTGCTTAAGAACAAGTAATTACCCTCAAGTCAGAGAAAAGATGGGTCTACTCAACAGGGAATAGAATAAAAATATTTTATAAAGTACGCTTCAAGTGAAAGGAACTCAGATGAAACCACTAACTTCTATGACTTTTTCAGAAATTTGTGAGTGATGACTGGTAATTAAAAGATTTATAGTCAAAGCATGTGTTTGCTTAGAGACCAGGATTACATAAATATTTCTTTTCTTCCTTTTAGGATTAAATTTTGGAGAAGGCTCCTGAAGTCTGATTTCAATTCTGGTTTTCTTCTGCTTAGAGAAGACTGAATTCTGCTGCTTTGAATTCTGTTTGGTCATTGATGTTCTGTATCACCATTTTAAGATGATATTCATCTCATATGAGATCCTGGTTTTGTCATATGATTTACATCTAGGTAATGATTCATTAAGACATCTATTTCTCAGGCACCTGATAAGAGTACCACAGCATTGCATGTGCCCAACCCCAGGTAAAGAAACAGAAGGACAGATAGTATTAGCAGAATAAAAGATCTGGAGACAAAACAAAGACACATCTGACCACATAACTAATCACTTGTCCTGAAAAAGGAAAATTAAAAGGTATGAGGCAACAGAGATTCCTTTAGTAGGTATTAATAGATGCAGTTTGTTTTCCAGAAATCCTGTTATTATCACAGATCTCTTAATCATGAGAATTAATTTGCCAAATTTTCTCTGCTTTTCAATCAGACTTTTAAAGATATTTCTTTACATGAAATACAATGGAAATACAGTTCTACAAGATTTTATTGTCTGTGCTATTAAAGGGAAGCTTTAATCCTAAGTTAAAGTAGATGAATTAGTATTTAAAAATAATTTTAAATTTTTTTTTAAAAAACTGCAGATGCATGACTGTGTTTCTTACATGATTTCAAAGATTTTACACATGAACCTTTCTGGGCCGCTGGTGCAGTATAACCTGCTCCCCCTCCCAGCCCTTTCATATTCAGAGCCACACTAGCTCCACAGCTTTAGCATTTGAGTTGAGAAAGGCTCTTGAGAGAAAATGTATCCAGAATTTCCAGCATCCATCAGTAGAGAAAGGGTTTCAAAGAAAAAAACCCCAAATTCATAGTAACAAAAGTCTAGGATACTGATTCAGTATAACTAAGCCTCCTGTTAACAAAGCTGATTGAGTGACAAGATTAGATCTTTAAAGTTCTGGAGTGGAAGCCACCTCAAAATGTGATAAAGAAGAATTAGCAAGAATTGTCTTCATAGACTGCAACAAGATCATATCCTGGGCAGACAGAAAGTATACGAGATAAGAAAACACTAATTTTAGGACACTCCAATACCTGATAGATGCATAAGCCATTCTCCAATGCTCTCTATCTCTCTTTCCTCATGATTTGCCTTTAATCAATTCAAACTTAAGACATAAGTCCTTTACCATTAAGATCAATGGAAGTTTTATCAGGAGAGCTAATCTTGCCTTCAGGCTTTCAATTTCTGTCTTTCATTTTGTCTCCCTTATGTTTTGTGTCAAAGCACACAGTGTCAGCACAACATCAGTCCATCTGTTCAAAAGTATTCTTCATGTAGTCCAATGGAAGGTTTTTAGAATTTAGAAGCTATGAACATAAAGCCTAAGCTACTGTAAAAGTAAGACAAAAATAGAATGTATCTATTGTGTGAAAATGTTTTCAGCAGTAATTGCATTTTTATTTCTATTGTATCTCTTATCCAAGGATCTCGAGATACTTCTAGTTATGATGAACACAGGGGAGTCAGGGCTAACACAGAGCTAAAGGCCTGTGAGTCCTAGAGAATGTGTAGAGCTTGGTTATGACCAACTGACTAATCAAATATGCCGAAACTCTCAGTATGAAATTTAGATTTAGATGAGGAATAAATTAGGGGTGTATCTAACTATTCTACTCTACCAATTTGAATTCTCAGAATGTTGATCACAAATGTGTATTTTCACATTTTTATTTATCATACTCAGTATTTTTTCCTTTTGGGTTTCTCTGTTACATCAAAAGATATAATAAATGTATATCACTCACAGAATAGAATTTTACAATAGAAGTAAACCTTCCCTTTTCAAAGATTTTTTGACAAGTTAAGGACTTTAACAGAAATTTTCTCCATAAAAATAGCTTGTTGTACTTTTGATTAATTTTTGTCTGCATAACTGCAAAATTCCAATCTCAAAAGATGAAGTTTTTTTCTTATTTCCTATCCTCTTTTGAAAATTTTGCACATTTTTTTTCATGGTTGCAGAACAGTTGTAGATCTCCGTACGCAAATCCCTCAGTGATATTTCACTGACTGATGTGAAGCTACATGTGTGCACTAAACCCTATGATTCTTTGGTTCTATGTATTCAAAAAAGAGTAACACCAAAAAAATCACCAGGCTGGTTTTTGGTGACTATATGATAGATTCAGTGTTCATTAATTTTCTTTGTGATACTGGTCAAAGTTCTCTTCTTCCTGAAGAGCACTGGAGGAGATTAAATACAGTAACATAAAATCATAAAGTATTGCGCTCACTCAGTGTCCTGGATCAGTCTTAAGGTATAGCACAGATTTGCAGGCTTTTTTTAAATGTGGTTTTGGACTGTTTTTGCTTGATTTTTTTGTTTTGTTTTGTTTTGTGTTGGTTTTTGTTTTGTTTATTTGTTTGTAGTTTTAGGGTTGTTTTGTTTTGTTTTGTTTTGTTTTCCCTTTTTTTTTTTTTTTCAGTGAGAGCAATTCACAATTGGTTATTTGTCAAGGGGCCTTAGGATATTCCTCTTTCCAGTAAGTAAACTAAGCTAATATTGATCATGTTTTTCTGGATTTTTTTTTTCCCGAAGACTTGGAAATTTTTTTTTTTTGATAACTTGGCTGTATGTCAAACATTTCCTGGTTAACAAAGAGAATAAAAACATCTTAATAGGATGTATATAAAATACCCCATCAATAGGAATGTCCCTGGAGTGAATGCTCTGGGGTAGTTAGTCCAGGGATTCCTCACTCCAGAAATACATGTGTGGCACTGCTGTTGGAACTATGATGTTAGAAGAAGTAGTCTTTACCAAACAGCATGGAAGTTGGTTATCTAGGATATACAAACAGAAACAATTATTGTCTTAAACAAATGATAAGCCAAAGGTATGATTTTCAGTCAGAATGCCCAGAAGGGAATCAAAAGATGAGACAAAGTACAATGAAAAAGTAAGAACTGTCAGTGAATGTGGAGGGTTGGGATATTGGATGTATAAGAGGATGTATGATGTTGCAATACAAAAGAGGTTAAGGATATTATTTCTTTAAAAAATAAAAAATGCTCTTAATAGATCAATGAAGAAAACTAGCTTGATCAATATAGCAGAAGTGTCTGTATATATATGAGTAGCAGGAACACCAAAAAGTGGGAAAAATATTAAAAAAGAGAAAGTTGAAATTGAAATATCTCCATGATTACATTAAGATAAATTTGGCAATGGACAATAAAGATGGAAATTTTAATTCCACCCCCTTTCAGTGCAAGAAGGTGGAAGGGATTATGAACGTATTCTACAACAGAGTACAAGAGGAAGAAGTTAATTTATTTGCCTTCATTGTGAACTTCTCATTTATTGATTCATTCAGCCCTGGAGGAACTTTGTACGGCTCTAAGTGAGGCCTCCAAGCTGTGTATGCAGAGCAAAAGGGGCTTGGAAAGGTGATCTATAAAGAGGAATGGGCTGGGGGGAAGTTGCCTGAATTTTTCGGTAGGAAACACTAAGAAGGAAGGAAGGTCTTAAATCTTTGCATATGGTGATACTCTAGGCACATGGCAAGAACTACTGAAAGCTTAGAAATTTTAACATGTGCTAAGGGTAAGCATGAAAGATCTTTCAGTATAGATCCTTAAATAATTGTAATGCAATATTTTTGTAGATCTAGTCCATAGACAGAAAATAGAAGCAAATTTAGAAGTTTTTAACTCAGCAGGGCTAATGACTCAAAGAATCATTATCAGCACTAGGTACTTATCTGCCTCTGAGCCTGTATCTTGCTCCCTCATCATCACAAGATGGTACAGGGTCTAATTTTAATCAGATTTGGTGAAATACAAAAAGTCAGTGCATCTCAAAAAAACTAGACAGAGGTTTGCATCTAAATATGCCAAGCATGCAGAAAGGTAACACATTTGTTTGGACCAGAACTTCCACAAATGCAAATGGTATGAATTTGCTTAGATAGTAACTCAATTTTAGAGGGCTGTAAGCTGTGAAAAAATGTAACAGAAAAGTTAAGAGAAGCATTTAATAAAAGACAGTGAACAGGCACCATAAAGCTAAGCAGGAATGAACATCACAGAAAAGTATGCAACGGCTCTATCTGTACAGAAAGGGTTCCTTAACTGCAGGACATTTAACAATGCTATTATGCATCAAATGGCCCATACACTTTCTAACAAGTCACCATCAAGTTTATATTAACATTCATTTCAAGACAGTTTTGAAAACTATGGTAGGATTTACAAGGATTTTGGGAGCCCAAAGTAGGTGGTTTAGATGCACATCTATTAGGATGACTGGTATCTAACTGCCTTTGTAAGGTAAACCCCCAGCAATGGGAAAAGCTCTTCTGTGATCTCCAGCTATCCATGAAGTGCTCCCTTGCATTTCATTCACACACGGGCAGGGCTTCATTGTACTTTTTGCCTCCTTTGTGCAGGTATTCTGCCTTCCTTGAAGAGGAGAAGAAGGGGGGGGCAGAGGGAAATCTAACCTCAGTCATGCAAAAATCACACCTGTGTGGTTTCCTAGAAGATGCTTCACTGACAACTTTGAAAACTGATGGTGGAAAAATAACCTTCTTATGACAAATATTTGCAATTTCAGCATACATGTGGTATGAGAATGCAAAGCAGAGTTGCTAAAAAAGTGAGGCCAGATAGGATGCCCTTTTGCCTATAAACTTTCATTACAAAGCTTTTAAGGCTGGAACATGATTGCAAGCCAAGGTAGGTTCCTGTGTTTCCTCTCAGGTCAGAAGCACTTGCCCAAAAGAGGGTTTGTACATGAAATATTTCAGTTGGAAGGACCCTTACTTGCAGCTGAGGCTCTGCCTGTTGCTTTGTAAAGTTTTGGAGGAGACCATTATAGTGTCTTTATAATAAGATGTCCCTGCAGTAAGCCACTTTATTACCTGAGGGCTCAAGTCAATTTCTTTTTAATTCGTCCTTGAAATGAGTAACACTCCTATTGACATAAGCTGGGTTCCTACTTGACCACAAACTGGACTTCTCAGGGGGATCCACAAATAATATTTCATACATTGAGAAGGGAGCAAATGCTTCTTACAAAAATCTACAGCATGTACAGTTTCATCTCTCCCAGTGCCTTTATATGTATGGACACATTCATGGACACATACAAACACACACACAGAGAGTGAAGAAACCTCTTAATTAAATTTCTGTAGTCATTTACCAAGTGCAGGAAATTCTTTTGATGTTTTTAAATATGTTTCTGAGGTCTAACAGTTATCTAGGTATCTATAGAAGGCATCTGTGTGGTCCAGTATCATAGAATCATAGAATATCCTGAGTTAGAAAGAACCCACCAGGATCATTGAGTTCCACTCCTGGCCCTGTGCAGGACACGCACAGGGAACACACTGTGTGACTGAGAGCATTGTCTGAACACCTCTTGAACTCAAACAGGCCTGGGGCTCTGGCCACTTCCCTGGAGAGGCTATTCCAGTGCCCAGCCACCCTCTGGGTGAAGAACCTTTACCTAATATGTAACCTAAAGCTCCCCTGCCTCAGCTTCATGCTATTTCCTTGAGTCCTGCCACTGATCATGAGAGCGATGGGATCAGTACCTGCCCCTCTGCTTCCCCTCACAAAGTTGTTGAAGACCACAGTGAGGTCTTCCCTCAGTTTCCACTTCTCCAGGCTGAACAAACCAAGTGACCTCAGCTGATCCTCATACAGCTTCTCCTTCAGACCCTTCACCATCCCTGTGGCCTTCCTTTGGCTGCTCTCTAATAGGTTAATGTCTTTTTTATATTGTGATGCCCCAAACTGCACACAATATTCCAGGTGAGGACACACCAGTGCAGAGCAGAGCGGGACAATCCCCTCCCTCGACTGGCTGGCGATGCTTTGCCTGATGCACCTCAGACATGATTGGTCCTCATGGCTGCCAGGGCACTGCTGACTCACATTCAACTTGTCATCGACCAGGACCCTCCAGGTCCCTTTCTGCAGCACTGCTCTCCAGCCTCTCATTTCCCACTCAGTACACACAATGAGGGTTGCCCCGTACCAGATTCAGAATCCAGCACATGCCCTTGTTAAACTTCATAGAGTTCATGATTGTCCATCTTTCTAATCTGTTGAGATCTCTCTGCAGGGCCTCTCTGCCCTCAAGGGAGTCAACAGCTTCTCCCAATTTGGTGTCATCAACAAACTTACTTAGCATTGTCTCTAATGAACTGGGCAGAGGATGGAGCCCTGTGGAACTCCACTAGTGACCAGTCACTAGTCTGATGTCACCCTATTCACTAAAACTTTTTGTGCTTGACCCATGAGGCAGTTTCTCAGCCATCGTGTGACATAGTTATCCAGCTGCAGCTAGACATTTTGTCCAGAAGGATGCTGTGAGACTGCCACGGTTTGGTGAAGGAATACACGAGGGTCAGGGTTCAGGTCTCGGCAGGACTGACCCGAACCGAACTGATTTGTTCAAGATGCAGGGCTATTTAAGGGGTCGGCTGGGAGGTTTCTAGAACTTGGGAGGAGTATGCAAAACTAGGGATGATGATAGGACAGGAGAACATACATAACAATTAGGAGAAGGGGTTATGTAAAACTTGGGTTTGATAGGTGGGGTTTACATGAATATGCATTTAGGAGTGTTTACAATAATGAAATAACTGGGAAAGAAGGGGAAAATGCACAATAAGGGAGTGACAACCATTCCAAGGGGGCAAAGTCCATAACAACAAGATGAAACATAACTCCAGATGGAGGCATCAACTTAGCAATAGGTTTTAGCCTAAAGTCTCTGCAGTATAGTCCTTAATCCTCAGTCAGGAATTCTGTTTTCCACATGGTGTAGGACTCTTCTTCATCCTGGCCATCTCCAACATGAGACACAGTATCAAAAGCTTTTTCAAAGTCCAAAAAAATTACATCTACTGGCTTTCCTTTGTTATCTAGGCGAGTTACCCGAGAGTGGTTGAGGTTCTGTAATGTGTAAGGACAATTTGCTGCAGTGCTTAGAAACCCCTATGGATGGAACGTTACAATCCAAAAGCAAACACAGTCATTTTAATCTTTCAAATGACATCCCAATTTTGTTTGGGAAATGTTAAGTATGGCCCTCTCCATTGTCTTCCTCTGGATTTCCTTCAAATGACCCACTGGGGAGGCTTTGGGCTTTTAGTGGTGGACTCCCATTGTCTGCTCATGGCTTAACAGAATCAGCAGTGACCTTAGAGTAGATCAGCTCAGCAAATCCAGGTCTTCTCCACAAAGGTCCTGATTTTCATAAAAGTGGGAGTTTATAAGTATTCATCATCCTTTATGATAGATAATGTTCATGTCAGATCATCCTGTGAACCCCCTGGCGGTGCAGGAGCAGAGGAAATTAAAGGGGATGATCAAAATATTGATGACCTGGATACTTTTTTGTTCATACTATGTTAAATACTAATTTTGTAATGGACGAGTTGGATGTTCTAGTGACCTAAAATGATACAATACTGTCAAATCTTACCTGGCCATGAGGAATTTGTCCCTGTGTTTCCTAGCTGGGCATATTCTAAAAATGTTAGGTTTCGATTCAGAATATTCCAACTAAGGTAGGGTAGCCAATTCTTAACCCTGTCAACTGAAAAAGTTTCTCTCTTTTTGCTGTTCAAGACATGTTCCTGTCATCAGTCTTGGTTCAGCACTGCAGTTTCAAACAGAGTACATATCTACAGTGTTCAACTTCCCTCTTAGACAAAAATAAAAAAGATTTTTTTTAAAGGAAATGTACTTTTATTCTGGTCATAAAATGAAATGGCAGTGTTTTTCTCCTTGCTTTGTATTATAGAGACTTACATGGTAATTTTCTTGCAAAAAAAGTTATAATTTTTTGTAAACTAATCTGTTTTTAAGAATTGCATACTTATCACCATTCTGCTGTAGAAACAATATGAATATTAAAGATTTTATTATTTCTATTGTCAGAATACAGATTATTCACTTCAGAAAGACAATCAGCCACCTAGTCTGGCTGGCAGTTGTCCAGGTGATGGTAACTCTGTTGTGTATGTAAGAAGTGAAACCACCTCTTGATAACGGGTATCTTTGACAATAGAGGAATTTCTGCAGTGAAGTAGGAAAATTGTATGTGAGTAAAATAATTTCTGATTTTACATAACTCACCGGACGTATTTGCAAGTGTATGCTATTTAGAAATACAAACTAAATATACTGGAACGAGCCAGCATTTTTTATGATACAATCTTTTAATAGGTTGTCAAAAATACAAAGCAGCTTTTCATAGATCTTCAGATTAATTCATAGTCCTTTAGGAAAAAATTATGCTGTGGTCTATTCAGAACATGAATATTTTCCTTATAACCAGGTTACCCTGGCACATGTAGACAGAAGGCTGTTGGAAATAAACATATAAGTGGGGTGACAGATTGGAAGAAGCAAAATGGGTTATGACATTCAGTTGCTGGTTATCTCAGGTGACAATATTATATGCCTTTCCATAATGTCACTCCCCATAAATAGTTTACAGACTTTGATCTTAAAATTCTTATTTGTTCCCGTCAATTATTGCTATGTGGAAAAGTATTTCAGTACCTCCCTTCTACGATGTGTAGAAATTTTTCTCTAGCTGCCAGTCTAAATGCAATGCACACATATTATTGATATTCCTAGAAATGACTCCATTGGGACAAACTAGTTTTGGCTCCTAAACGATACTGGCCGTGCTGTGTCTGTCTGGCTGGGCTGGCAGTAGCGACATAACATCATGAACAAAGTATCTTTCCACATTGCAAAGGCCAAAAGAGGGTTGGACAGTCTATTTGTTTGTTTATCTCATATTATTTGCTTGTGTGACATCTGTGTCCATCTACACAACTGTCAAGGTTCACGAAGGACACAAGTGTATGTATTTCCCATTTTTATTGTAGAATAAACTGCTGAATGGACTGCCATAAGCTGCCTCTGAGACAAACCAGTTCTGAGCAAACAATCCTACAGCGTGCTATTGCTTCAATGGCATGATTTAGCACTTGAGCATTTATTAAAAGAGAAATTAAAGAGTTTAAATAGTAACTGATAAACTTCAGCAAGAAACTTTATGTTGCTGTAAGAGTTTTAACTGTGGATTAACTGATTTATACCTTCAAACTTTCATTGTTCTATCTGTTGTCTAGTGATTGTCTCTTACCTTACAAATAGATGTGAAATGAACATATTTGGGTATTGAAAAAGGTACTTGAGTGTATCTTTGTGGTATATCTGCATGTCTGAGTTTTTTTTTTACCTCAAATGTCTGCTTCATTCTTTTTATATTGTTTATGTATTGCCCTTTGCTATTAGCATTTGAAGATTTTTCAGCATCAACTTCAAAATGGAATCATAGGTCATTTATCTTAGAATGCACGCTGAGAAGTAATCAATTGTAGCATCACTTTATTGATGGTGTTTTGAAACTCTTCCAGAAAAACTCTTTGCCTTGTTCTGCAGTTCATTCTGATGGGATTGATTTATGCTAAGTATATGTCCTTAGGTTCCACAAAAGCAGTATTCTAGTGGTTGGCATCTTGCTGTCCTTTATTGGAAGTAATAACAACAATACTAGAAAAGGATAATGTTGTTCATGAAAATACAACATGCCATTAGCAGAATTTAATTATTCTGATAAGTACAATGGAGCAACTAATAAGACACTGCAGTGACGTCAAACACAGCTCACAAAACAGGAACATTTTGTTATATTCCCATGAAGATTTCACAGACTAAAGCCTTGTTTGTGACAAGAAAGAAAAAATATTGAGCACAAAATCTGCTTAATTATGAAGCAAAAAATTATTTCAAATTAGGGCAGTCAATCCAGTTTGTGAAAGACAGCGATATAGTAAAATATTTTATTCTTCTTAAGTTATTTTCTATGTAACTTCCATTAATCCCATAACAGAAAAATTTGCAGAGTCCAATCAGACCTTTATAGGCCTCAGGTTAAGGCTTCCTGATTTAGAGAATGAACACCAATAAATTCCAAAAAAATTATTAAAAGAATTAATATGACAAAGCAAATGTATGAAGAATGGTTTATTGGAGTAAGAGTACATTTGTCTTAAAAACCTAGAGACATCTCTGGGGAGACAAACTTGTGTCAGATGTGGAAAGAACCAAAATAGTTAAATATTTTCAAGTATTTAATGGAACCTCTCATTTGAAACAGGCTTGTTAAATTATTTATTGAAACATCTAATTAGTAAGTGTAGCTCTTAGAGCTTGAATTTACTCTTTCTGAAGTGACCCATATAACTCTCCTGCAACAGGAGATCAGAAGAATTCTGAAGATTGCAAAAATTTCTAGAAGGTGTTAAAGCAGCAATTTCATCTGTCCATGTAATAACAAATGCATAATTTTCTTCTGATTTACATTGTGGGGGAAACAATAAATTTGGTATATTAAGAGACCAAAAAAAAATAAAATTCCGATTTCTCTTGTTCCGTAAACGCTCAGTCTTTTGCAATTCATGAAGGGCAAAACGCCTCCGAGAAACCAATACTACGCACCACTTCCTCCTCTATTTATGTTTTGATTTCAGGTAGTGTTTTTCTGACTATAATTTGCTGGGAGAAGCTTCTCACTTTCTGAAAGCATGAGTTCATGCAGACATATGCAGAAATGGACAGCTTTTACTGGTGATGAACTCGGTCTTCTGGAAGGTACTTTGGTGTGTGCAACGCCAGTAAAAGGGAGAGTAAAATATTATTAGTTGTGACACCTGGAACCATTTAGTATTGCTTGACAGGATTAGAACTCTGCTTAAAGAATGGTATTTTCTTCATGAAAACTAGACTTGATATGTTGCCATTTCTACTACATTTTCTTACTTACTGGAGAAAAAAAAAAAAAGAAAAAAGTGTGTATGCGTGTGTATATATGTGCCTTTCTGTGTGAGAAGGAGAGAAAGGGAGGAAAAACTATAAAAAGTTACAATTAGTTGGAAGAAAGATACTTAGAAGTGAGTTCTGGGAAAGAATCTGGAAAAACTAAAAAAGCTTAAGTGGTCACCCAGAGTTTTTGTCTACATTCTCGTGAGTGCATCATATAAAGCATTAATTATCAGTGAGAGAATGAGACAATAGAAAGCGAATAATGACTGATCATGTTCAAATCACTGAGTCACAGTCAAGCATTATTACCACTGGTAAGTTTCTGATTCAACAAAATACTGAATATCCAAGATACCTAGAGAGGCAGGGATATTGCTTAGAAAAGAGTTTTAGTTTTCCAATTAGAAGTCTGCCTATTATAATGATATAATGTCTTCCCTTGCTAGAAATCTGTACTGGATTTTCCCCACAGTTATAGGAAGTCCTTTTACCGGAACAGATTAAAAAACTGCAAAGGAAGAGTTAGCAGCTTAAAAATGTAAATAATTCCATCTCTCAAAAACTGTAATTCCAAAGGGTTTGAAACATCAACTCTGTTGGAGCTGTGAGGGGACACACAGTGTGGGTACTCAGGTCCTTGTCATCCCTCAGGGAGACCTGGAGGCCTGGGAAGTGAGCTGGGAATGCACTGGAGCGCTTTAAAATCCAGCAGCATCTGCAAGAGGTTATTTCAGAGGGAAGATACGCGGGATTTAAAACAGGGCACGTCCCTCTGTCCATTGTCTTCACAGCCTGTTAAACACAGGTCTCCTTACATGTTACCATAACACAGATAATAAATTGGGGGTGGGGTACTTAAAGCAGGATGATTGGAAAGAGAAACCAGTTCACAATCCTCCAACACCTTACCCCTTTTTGTGCTTGCATATAGCCTGTCCTACTGCCACTCAGAAGAGAAGCAGTGAAAATGCCCACATTTCTGGAACCCACCCCTGTGTATGGATGGATTGAGAGTGGAAGGGAGTGTGTGCTGCTGCTATAGAGAAATACAGAGAACAAGTAAGACAGCTCCTGCAAGCACTTAGAGGAAATATAACTGCATCAGAATCTAGAAATGGACTTTTCAGGGTGAATGTACATACTTCTAAAAGCCAGATTGGAAAAGATTAACAGGATGAAGATATGCTGTCAGCATGCTAATACCAATTGGCTGTGCTACAGACCACCATTTATTTTTGTTTCCCTGTTGTTAGCTATTGCAGGTGTACTCTTATGCCTGCATTTTCATATCCTGCCTTTAACATCATTTATCTGGTTTTATCTCATTCATTTTTTTGTATTAATCCCAGGAAATGCATTAACTGCCCTGCTGGTTTAATATTTCCTCCTTGCCTCAGGAAGATAGTTTTCAATATTTTGTGCGAAGATTAAAACATTCAGTCAAAGTGCTTGCCTTTCTCATATTTATTAAAAGACAGTATTTATCTCATCTGTTACAGTGCTGGCTGTTTTTCCTAGAAACACATCTTCCACTTGGGAAATCTTAACTTCTTGTACAAAAAATGCAATGACAGCCACCACAAAACATGAACAAGACAGAGAGATATCAAGTGAGGGAAATCTGTAAGAGGCCAGGTATTTTTTTGTCTTATGGAGACGGTTGTAATTACTAACAGCTTCACTAAAAGCTCATTGTGCCTGATTAGTTACAGTGTAGCTCACTTTCCATTCTCTCCAGAAATGCAGTAAACCGGATACTAAAGGATCCACTCTTCCTTGTACTGGAGAAATGTAAGGAAGAAAGCAAAAGACCTGATGGTTATTAGCAATAGTATTGACATTCAGGAATTCAAGAGTCTCTCTGAGGATCTGAACCTGTGTCAAATGTGAAAGGAATAGGGTCTGTGAAATAATTTCATCCCTATAATGAAATTGCTGACATGAAATCTCCCAGCTGCTGAATTATTTAGAGGAAGAAAAAGTAGTAAGTAAAATCAGCTTTTGCTATTCCTAAAATAATTGCTTCTGTATTTTCTGTTTGCATATCTTCTTCTGGAAGCTTTTTCTATCTACAAATTCCAGTTGGACTTTCACCAAGTATAGGCTTTTAACAGTTTCTTTTATGAATCAAGTAATACAGAAGGAAATAATGAAGATTAAACTTGGGATGCAATGCCCAGTAGCAGCAACCACTTAATAATTTTTGGCATGTACATTTTATGTGAAGGAAACCCGCAAGGAGTTTTCCTATTGACCAGTGTGGTTGTCTCAGGCAAAGTTCTTGTCTTTCTGAACTTGCATATGCCAAATGAACCTTACTATAGGACTTCCAAAAAAAAAAACCAAAGTCCAAGTCCAGACTAGAGAGAGCTGAATTGTCAGAGCAGAGCTCACACTTTTAAATGTCTGTTTATTTTTTGCATGCCTCTTTCATTTAGTACGGTTTTGTCTAGGTGTAATTTGTGAGTTGAATTTCTTTGAGGTGATGTGGTTATAGCACAGACAGAGCTTGCAGAAGGCTTTTTCTCCATGTTTGGAAACTGACCTCACTACAGACACAGGTTTTTAGGTTCAGCAGCTTTACAGAACTTACCTGTTCAATCAGGACAATGGCAAAACACCTATTACTGCAAGATCCCTTTTACATGTAACGTAACACTGAGGGTAACAATTGTTTCTGCCCATATGCCTTTGCAAATAAATATTGATTGGGCATTTGCCTTTTGTTTGTGTTCAAACATCAGTGTTTGTGACTCACTCAATTCTTCATTTTCCTCCACCTCGTTATGCTAACAAATTTCTTCAGTGAGGTACTGCAGACAAATATTTTCTAATATGGTTTTCTATCTCCTGTGAGACATTAAACCTTAGCACCCTCTCCACTCAGACTCTCAGCTTTTCCACTTCAAGAGTTAATTCTTCAACTGTCTTCTGATCATCTCTGTAAAATGTGACTGTACATCTAACTCACACAGTGTCATTTCTTTTTCCTAGTGGTTATCCACGGAATTTTCAATGGAACTACAACAAATAAGGACCAAGAAACACTTCTGGGAAAACAATAAGAACACAGATATTAATATGGGACTGAGTATTCTCAGAAGATAAAGTTAACTCCTGACAGAATTCTGGCAGCCAAGGAGATTCTGCTTGGCATGACTCCAACTATTCAAAAGGAAACAGTATGCTGTCATGGAAGATTGCAAAACACTGATGGCAAATAAGTTGTCATTTCTGATAAGTTATATATCATAGTTGTATTTTTTAAAGCAATAAAAATGAGTCATATCAGATATTCCCTTGGTGTGAAGGTGAGGAGCAGAAAAGGCCTTGATGGTGTTTAAGCAATGCTCAACTATAGCTAAAACATCTCTATATTATCACCTTTGTTTCCAGCACAAATCCAAAACACAGCCCCACACTAGTTACTGTAGAGAAAATAAACTTTACCCCAGCCAAAACCAGCACATAGGTATTCTCTTTAAGCCAAAGAAATAATGGGGTTCAAAGAAGCATTCTGAAGAGGAAAGAACAGTGAGTAAAAGGTTCACTGTAAGATATGAGCTGATATGGAAAATGAGGAGGCAGAGGTTATAAAAAAAGTAGCATTCACATCAATTAGCCTAAACTGCAGAAGTTCCTGTTCTAATTAGGGCCCAAAAAATCTAATATTTGGTTTAAAGTTGGGTGATGGTTCTGCAATGGACTTTCAGTGAGAGGTTAGGATAAAAAAGAAATAATTTTTCTTTAGATGGAGATTTATAAGTTCAGAAAAGACTTCAGAATGGGACTCAATGGTGACCCAGATTACTATTTCCAGCCTTGTTTGGTTATGCAGTTTTAAACAAATATTTACCCTCCCACAAAATATTTCTTCTTTGTTCTGTGGAATTAAATACAGTTACCTGAGTGCATGTCTTTAATTCTCATGTTGTAGATGAGGGCAATTTATTAAGTCTGAAAAGTTTTTATTACTTTAATGAATCTAATAGACTTGTGTGGAACTGGGACAACCAGGAGACATTTCATTTCATGCTCAGGTGCATTGAAAATGATAATATATGAAAAGTTTTAACTGCTACACTTTTTTATCCTGTTATTTAGCTATTGTGCTATGAACATGAGAGAGATTATTTATGAATCGTTTCTTAACATCAGTGTGCAGCCTCCCATCACCACTTGGCTTTCTTACAATGTCTGAAGTGGTGAAGGTTGTTCAAGTAGACCAGTCAATACTTTGTGATTTACCATCTCTTTTTCATCTTAGTGATATGCCAGGATAATACAGCATAGCAGCTGCCTCACACCCTGCTTTAATCATTATTTGATGTTGCATGAAGTCATAGTAACAACAAGTCCAAATTCAATATTTGTTGGCTTCCTCACAGCACACTAAGTGGCTTATGATTTTTGGCTGTTAGAAGTTCTTCTGCTTTCCTTTTTTTTTTCCTATGAACTAGAAGTTTTTCAGATTCTGTAGTCTAAGAACTTTTGTGCTTTGGGACACTGGCATTTCCAGCTTCACATCTGATTTGATGTGACTGTCTATAATGTAGATCTGGCTTTTTGTATGAACTGGTGGCCTAACATTAATTTTTAATGAGTAAAATGAAATATGCTCTTGTAAAATGAGATTCATTCAGGCTAGAGCAGCTAAGATGAAGCATGCCCTAAAACTACCTATATACCTATTTCATACTGTCAATTACAAGAAGAACCTCTGGCAATGAGGTCAGAGGTAGAAATCTATAGTTTAGGTATCTAAAGTTTAGATATCTATCTCTCTCTCTCTCTATCTCTCTCTCTCTCTCTATCTAATCTATCTCAATCTAAACCACTCATAACGTATCTATGAAGATTAATATGTAGGTTGCCCTAATGTCTCTGAATTCCATCAAAAACTTCTGACATCCTTGGATGTGGCTTCCATCTGAGTGTGCAGTCTCATTTCCAAGAACTTTTGTTTTTCTTGCTTACCACCAAATGAAATGAGGCCTCATCTTAATCAAGGGACAGAACTTCTGATTCTCGGACTTTTGTGAACACTTTGCATTTTGCCCTTTTCAGATTTTTAACCACTCCTTTCTTAGAAAAGAGAATGCTCCTACAGACTGAGAATTAACAACTGACTGACTGGAGGAAAGTACAGTCTCTGCTCCCACTTGTTCAACTGTGGCCAATAACAGTTTCAAAGAGATCCCCTTCCCCCATCAGAACGTTCTGGAGCACCACCCACTTATTTAAAATGGTCTTCTGTTTGAGGCTGTGTCAAGGTTCAATGCGAAGCAAAGGTGCCTCTTTTTATTCTTGAATTTGCATCATCAAAAGTGCTTGCTCATCATAGCACCATCACAATACTTGCTCACAGAAATTACATGGTGTTTAGGGACATAAGTAGTACTCTCATCACAAATAAAGAGGAAATCCTTTCTGTTTAGACCCTCACAAGTAAAGGTGAAGAATACAAGAAAAATGTTTCATTAAGGACTTGGGTCCAGATGAACACCCTGCTTGCACTGATCATTCAAATATATATCAGAACACCCTGCTTGCATTGATCATTCAAATATATATCAGAAGTCTTTCATGCTATTCCAAAGCTTGTTCAATGACAACTGAGAAATGATTTGGAAAATTTCTTTATTTGTATGGTAGAGTCCTCACATTGTAAACCATCATCACAATCATCCCTAGCTGATGGCCAAAGCGTTATATTAGGCAAGTTCCCCAAAACTAGAGGAAGAATGATGCCAACTTATTTTCTGGTCTTGAAAAGTGATCCCTTTGGTGCAGTACTGCAACACTGCAGTACTACAATACTGGTTAATGTCATAGTTCATGCTGTATCCATAGTCTACATATGGATAGAAGGCTTGTAATTTAACAAACTTGTGATTACTAAATTAGCAGGATTTAGAAGAGAAAGAAACACTACTGAAACAAATGATAAGTGCTGGAATGTTACATTTTCTTGTGTTTTACATAAGAAATACACCATCATTCTGCAGTTTGTTACTGTATTATAGCAAAGTTGAATTTTTACAGTAATTTAACAGGTTTCCTCAGATATATCAAAACTACAGAGCTGGGATGGCTGCTTAATTGCTGTCTTCTGGCAATCTCTAAAATTAAACAGCATGTCCATAGCTTTACTGTTCATTATAGCCCAAACTAAACAATAATCAGTGTGTGAGACTCAGATGTTTAAAGCCAGTTTTGTAATTTTCTTTGGTATTAATGCATTGCATCAGGCTGCACAACTACTTGGATCAAATTTACATTTGTATGTTTATTCTGTAGCTCAGTAGTTAATGTGTTTTCAAACTGTGATGGAGAACATTACTAAACATTATTCTCTGGTGTTTCATTGTTAATCCTGTGTATAATACACACCAAATATGCTATAGCATTTTTAGAGGAAACTTAGTTTTACAATTCTGTAAGCATTTTTATTCTAATCTAATACTTCTTCAATTATTTTACTTGTATGATATATTGTCTTTTGAATTTACATTTCCAAGCCCTAAGTAGCTTTTTGTTGTAGTTATTATGAGTTTGAAAGGCTCTGCTCTTTTTAATGCAAGCAAAGAAAAATAATGGACATTTCTCTAATTGGAAAAAATATTGTACCATTATTGAATAAACTCTTACAATGTCTTGCCAGAACACTGATGCAGGGGTCATTTGTATGACTAATGTTGTCTCAAGGATGTTGAGAGATTCATGGGCTACATTAGATTCCAGGGACGGTCTGCACCAGAGATCTCCTGCTTGATTAGGGGAGATACATTGTTCCATCTAGCAAAAAGAGGCAGTGATGTAAGTGGAGAATAAAGGGCAAGAACTTTACACTGTTGAAGAAAATAGACGAAAGGGTAAATATTTAGATACATCTGCCTTGTCAGTTCAGCACAAAAGGGCAGGAGAACTGGAAACCTTCAAATGACAGTTTCTATCGACCAAAGCAATAATATAATCTCATTAAAAGGAATGGCACGGGAAGATGCAAAGCTGCCCAGGGGCTTCTAACTGTTCTAGCACTATTGGTTCACCCTTTATTTAACACCACCATTAGAAAGCCTAATGGACTGTTTATATCACGCTATTAGACATATGGCAAGATCTTTAGTAATTGGAGTGTGATATATAGTAATGGGCTATTGTTTGCTTGGTGCTACCTGCAATCAGGCCAGTGCTGAATACTTATTTACTGCATATTCCAGCTATAAAGGCAGAGGCAATGGGGCTGCCAGAGATAAATGTTAGGGTGGAAACAAGCTTTCCTCAGGCCTTAGAAGCTGAAACATTAGCTGCTTGTTTTATCTGGATTTTTTTACACAGCATGGTGAATTATTTTATAATATCAGCTTGAGGCTATGCTTTAGATCATGTTTCTTCAGAACACTGTTTGGAAGGCTGTGCCAGACAGAAGTGTCATTAAATATATATTACCAATGCTCCAACAAATCAGGTAATTAATTACAATTCATTTCTATAGGAGAGGCCATTTGATAGTACTATTCTTCTTATGGTAGATTAAGTTTGATGATGTTGTATTATGATATTCTTTCTGAGCCATTAAAGCCTACAACTGACTTTGGAGAAAACATACTTAAAAGCAGGGGATTTTATCATGTTTCAAATACATTTCTGAAGTGGTAAAGAAATTAGCAATGTTAAATTTTCTTTCACTTCTCCTGGAAAATAAATATCAAATTTGTATGACTGAAGATAGATCAATAAAACTCTTGCAGAGGAATTTATTAAAGAAATAAAGAGAAGAAAACAATCTCCCCACTCCACAAACCTCATTTTTATCAGGCTAGTATTTGTGCCTCTCTAGAGTCTGAGCACACTGTAGGCTTAACTGGTTGTTTATATTTGCTGAAGCAATGTAATGCAAATAAACATAATATGAAGGTCATCTAACCCCCACAGCTACCCACAATTATAAACTCCAAAACAGTAGTTAATATTTGTTTTCTGATTTTTATAATGAAACAAAATAATTGTGTATATATAGCGGAAAAATTCCCATAAGGGCATGATTATGTTTTTGATGCTCATCTTCATGCTGGGGGGGCTGTGTCTCCACTGGAGGAGATCTGGGACTGTTTCTTCTGCAGGGTGGAAAAACAGTTGTACTCCTTTGAGGAAGACCAAACCAGGCTGCCAGCACAGCTGGCTGGTGAGCAAGAAGACCAGACCCTGTGGAAGAGCCCTTAGTTTTAATTCTTACATAAGTGGATGGCATTTCCTATCTGTTAAGAAATGAAGCAAAGGACTATAGAGGTTTGGACATGCAATATTCAATTTATTTTTAATATTGCAATAATATTAATATGTATGCAGAAAAATAGGTTGCCTTTGGATACCATGCTCTGTCATCAGTGGGGATACAATTTGGAGAACCTGATTCTTCTTTCAGAGCAATTTAATCTTATTTCCCTCAAAAGAATTCAGCTGATAGATATGCAAGTCATAAATAATTAAAAGGTCATGTACACCTAAAAATTCCCCGAAGTGTAGCATCTGTGCGGATCTCTTGAAAGTGAAAAATAGACTTTTTCAATAATCAATGGGCAGGAGCAATCAATACCAAATTTAAAGAAGAATCAATAACACCCAAAACATGTGGTCTCCTCTCTTGCACAGGTTATCCTACTATAATGTTTTCTCGTCCCATGACTTGGAAAATTCCAGCATGTTCACATATAAGTTCTCTTCTGTCAGTAGTGTCCAATTCCCTTCTCCAGCTGCATTACTGGGATACGGATTATGGATTGTGAAAAAGATGAGAAAAAACACACACTATTGCCTTCATTTCTACCACAAATTATAGAGGAGAACTCTTCAGGGTTTTTTGTAGCAGTCATGCTCCATAATGATTATTACATCCCTTCAGAATAGTGCAGTATATAGGTTCTGTTATTAATTCCTCTTTACTGAAATATTGGCATCAAAATACAAATTACTTACCAATGATTTTTCTAATATTACAATAAAATTGAAAACATTGTTAAATAGCTGAACAAAAAAATATCATTGATAAAGCGGAGATAGAGAAGGATCTTCCAATGACTAATTACTGAGGAATAAAATAGCATGAAAAGCAAGACACTTCATAAAGATGACAGCTACTGTCTACTGTATATAGGAAAAGAGAGAAATTCAAAATAGAAATAAAATTAACCTAATTATTTTCTCAGTCACAATGTGTAACTGAGAGTTTCAGTAGGAACTTAGTCCCAGTTGCTACACAGTCCAATGGTACTGAGAAAATGGAAATAACTCTGCAAATTTTACGAGCTTTCTTTGCTACAGCTCATCAGTGCAGTGAAAATTTTATTGTGGATCTAAGTAACACAAACTGAAGTTAATAGGATGGTTTAAAAAACATTAGCAATTGAGATATATTTTCCCCTTCATAAAGACATAAGTGTGTTCATTTTGCCTCATAAATGCTTCACTCAAAAACGTTTGAAGGTGTGGAGAGTGGACAATTTCTTGCACAGTTCATTACAACCACAATAAAAAACGAGAAAATTCAGATACCCACTACCAGAGAATGATAGAATCAACCCATTCCAAGGTTAACGTTAAATCCAAAGCAATTCACTAAAAGTTCACTCGTAATGCAATTTGTTTTTATCAGCATGTTTGCCTTCACTGTGAAACATCTGATAAAGCATATGTTGCATCAAGGTATAGAACCTCTCAACATTGTGGATAAACAATTCTTAGACATGTAGTTCTTATCAGGGTAAAGTGGGTCAATTATTCATAAAAGATTATACAAATTATACAGATAAGGAATCACCAAGAGACATTTAGAAATTAATTTCCAACTGCTGAAATAAAGCTAGGAATGGAAAAGGCTCATAACTGTTTTCTTAACAAGGCACTTATTAATAAAAATTTAATTTGATATACAGAATAACTGATGGACCTAAATATTTTCATATACATTTTGCATCACATATCTAAAGACTAGAAGTGCATTCTCTGTCTCAATTCACAATTGTAAAATGCAGCTTCTTTTTTCCTTCTTACCTCTGTCCCTCTTCTATCTCATCTTTTAAGGTTTCAGTTCCTAAGAGTCTATTTTTTACTATGTGTTCACTACTTTGGATTCCTTTTAGCTTTTGGATATTTTTTTCAGTGTGTGATAACTGTAAAGTGGATAGTTACATGTTTACCAGTGCAAGGCAGCCTACCAACATGTGTTATTGCACTGTCTTAATGACTAAGCATAGAATCATAGAATCACCAGATGGATTAGGTTGGAAGGGACAATAAAGATCATCTAGTTCCAACACCCCAGTCATGGACAGGGACACCTTCCATTAGACCAGACTTCTCAAAGCCACATCCAACCTGGCCTTGAACACTTTCAGGGATAGGCAGTCCAAAACTTACCTGGTCTATCTGTTCCAGTGCCTAACCAGCCTCTGAGTAAAGAATTTCTTCCTAATATCTAATCTAAACTCTCTTCTCTTTCAGTTGAAAGCCACTGCCACCTGACCAAGATCCTCTTATGTCCTACATTTGTCCAATGCATGACTGACAATGGAAATGTTCATCTGTGTTTCACAGTTCACTGCACAGAAAATTCTGTGCTCTCACTGTGTAGAAATTTATCTGTTCCTTCTTGAAACTGAGGGAAGAAATTTTTGGTGAATGGTACTCCAGTTATAAGGTGATGAGATTTTTTGGAGGGTGAGAGAGTGTGTCTGGTTTTTCCACACATTTTGAGTTGCCTCTTTTCTCAGAGAAGTTGGAATTTTTTGTATCTTCATATGCTGCTCCCAGAAGAAGTCATAAGAAGTTTTGGAGATGGTTATGAAGCAAATAGGAGTGAATTGTAATTACATGGCACTTTACAATAGCAATGGGGATTAATGACACCTGGGATTAATGACAACACCTACTCACACCACAGTTAGAACTCACCCAAAGTCATGTTCCCATGCTGGCCACCAAAGATGTCCTCTTTTGTAGCATGTATACTAGTACAAGGGTTAATACGAAGACAGCTTGTGGTGTATTCTGTGCGCTGCTACTTTATATGTCCTCCTCATCACCTGTCTTACACTTCCTTAGCCACTATTCAGTAATTAATGACAGATTTACAGGAGTTAGCAGACTGTGACTGCAATGCTCTCTCAGTAATGGCAATTAATTGCCAGCATTGTTCATGCTTTACCTGCAATCAAGATGTTGTACTTTTGCCATAACTGCATATTACTTTTATCATTCTTGCCTTCGCCATTCCAAAATAAGATACCTGCAATGGACTTTACACAGACTCTGGTATTGACATACTTGGACAAATACTCTTATCAGATGCAAGATTCCAGAGACACTTGCTTACAAATTCTTGCAAATGGGTAAGTAAAAGGGCATCGAGGACCATGTAGGTCTAGGTAGTGAATATTTATAACAGTATTAGGCTTTAGCAATGTATTCCCTCTAAAACATATAAACTTATCATTATTGGTTAAAGAAGTCATCCCTGTTTTCATTAAATGAGACACATCTCCACTCTTCATTTGTCAAAGAAGTTTTTGAAAACGTGAATCAAACATAATGAATGCGATGTCACTTACCTGAGTCTACAGAGACTGAAATAATACCCCTGACATGGACAACATGACCAGGGCAGCCCAGAACATCACTAACTGCAAGGCATGGTTTTCACAGAAATACTGCAAGGGATGTGGTGTGTGTGTTTAGCAATGCAGAGTGCAGAGGGCCTGCTTTCCTGCATATGCAAGGCAATTCACTTGCTAAAGCTTCTGGGGCCTTTTTGTTGCCATCTCTAGCTCAGCAGGAAGAAATGCAACAGTTTAGAAGAGGATACAGTTGGCTTGCTGCCACACTTATTGAGAAAGCTGTCCCAGGGGCCTGTTCTTCTTCACCTGAGTGGCAGAGAGGGCTTATGACCTACAGTCATAGAAACAAATACATACTTTTATCTCCAAAATGTGGCAGAAGTCAGTATGCGTCTTTGTGGCTCCAGAGAGAAAGTTTCTGCCACGTCCAAAGGCAGGAGAAGATAGTCCAAAAGGCAAAGGAATCTTTCCATGACAACCCTTTTACGTCTACAGTTGGTCAGGAGAAATGAGAAATACAAAAAAGCCACTATTTCTTAAGATATCAGAGCTTAGTAAGGAGATACTTAACAAGACAGTGTGGAAGGATTGAACCAATCCACATGGATATTAAATATATTTATTTTTATGGTTGTCTAAAGTCCAAATTTCTTTCTGAGCAAGAATCTCAAGCTTCAAGCCCAGAACTTGGGCTGGGAAATCACTAGAAGATAAAAGAATAAATGACCATTCTTATGTACATAAATTAGGACACAGATGTGGGTTTTTTTGCTTAAATAAATATACAATTATAATTTATTTACATTTATAGGAGGAATAGATTATTAGTACCACTGTATTAAAAAGTTATGTATTATGAGAATAATAATTTTAAACATGTGATTCATAATGATATTTCAAAGCATCATAGACCCTAGAATTTAGATGAAACACAGGCAAGTTTAAGTTTGTACCCTATAGGAGAAGAATGGTAGCAAGTACAGAATTCTCTAAGAAATAGAATGGTGCAAAATATTTTTTTTAAAATTTATTCTACATCTGAAAAGTTTGAGTCCTATATGCAGTGATTCTATGAGTGGAATTGGGTGGGATAAGTGCTAGCCTGAAGATGATGACATCTGAAGCCAGTGCAGAAGGACCATGATGTCATAAAAATAACATCTACAATGAGTAAAACAGAAAATATTTTGTAGCAAAGAATTATATGACTTACAGCTTTCATGAATGCTGACAACCTTGGACTGGATGGCAGATTAAGTGTACATCCAAACTGGACTTCTCAACATGGAATTCTCTACATTAAAGCACATGTGGGTGGAAAAAAGCTGACTTTCTGAATCTAACTTGATCTCAGAGCATAGTCTTGGATGGATAGTCCCCTCTTTCTCTCCCTCTTCCCTCTTTCTTGGCATTCAGTTGCTCAGGTTTTTCAGTTTTCCAGGGGTTGCTGACTGCTTGATAAGTGAGAAACAAAATGTTTAGAAAGGTTCAAATTTAGTGTTTCAGATTCATAAAAAATACATTCAGTGAAGATCAGGATTATTCTTTTGCTTTTGTTTATGGTAGAAAAGGTTCCTCACACCGACTAAATTTGATTGTTTCTGTTATTGACATCCAGCACATAACTTTTTCTTCTTCTGATCCCAAGTTTATCCGTACACATGAATTCTACACATAACATGTGTTAACATGAGAATTGTACATGAAGTCTTTGTCTGCTATTTGGGCAGTATCCTCTAACTGGGAGTAAAGTCTATTTGCCCCTAATTGGATTGCAATAACAAAAGTGAGCCTAATAAACCATTCTGCAGAAAGTGGGGATGCAGCTATGGCTATTACAACACAGCAGACATATTTATGTATTTATAGGGATCTTTCTTTCTTACTTAAGAAGGCTTTAAATTTCTGGTTGTGTGTACTCAGAACTGTATAAAATCTGAAGCACACTTCACAGGCCAAAAATTTAGACCATAGCAACCATAAAACCAAATCCCTCTCTCTGCCAAAGTAAGATGGAGACATCATTAAACATAGTGCCCTGATTATGCTTTACAGAATGCGCCAGCCACAGGAAGGGGGGATTACATTTATAGCTTGAGATACAAGAAAAAAGAGAAGCAATGCAGCTCATCTGACCAGAAACCTGAATGGTATCAGCTAATTAACACTAATGCACATTTATGTCTCCTGTCTTGAGTACGCTAATAGGATGTTTGACAGTAACATTTGTTGAAATTACGTAGAATAGGCTGCAGGAGAAGCTGCAAAAAAAGATCTTGGCCAAAGGATGTGAATTCCAAGGAGATTGATTGATAGATTGATTTTACATGCAACAAACTGTACTGCTCCAGCTAATAAAAACTAGAAAGTTGAGCTGGGGAGTGGAGGGAAAGCATAAAATGCAATGGGCTGAGAAGTCTGCAACAAATTCCAGGAGATGAAAGAAGAGAGAGGTTGTATGCAAGTTGGTTCCAGCTAAATGAAAAAATACATTTTTCTGTTAGTTCTGTTGTAAGGAACAATTGGTATTTTATACATTATCAATTTGCATCTGACAGAATATGCCAAAAAGTTAGTTTTAAATACTATGCATAGAGTTAAGATATTTTTCAGTCTGAGTTTATGTTATGTGTGGGTAGTATTTCAATTTTAGTTTAGTGTGCTTTTAACATCACTGGAGTTCCCGGGATTCACATAGAAAAATAGGCTTCCTTTTCTTGAGTATTTGGTTACCCCTATCTCTGTGCTAAACTAGATCAAAAGAAGACAGTGCCCTCAACCTCTTTAATGCAATTTATAGTCACTGGAGCATATTGTTTTCTTCTGGATAAGCCCTCTTCCTTACTCAGCCATTTTACTTATCAACCTTTAACAGCTTTTCCCACTCCTCTGAAATCAGTCTGCTTCATGTTAAAAAGGCTGTGCACTTTAAAATCCAATTCAAACTCTCAAATACAGACTTAAAATGCAGTCTAAATTACATTTTTAAGAAAAATGTCACACTTCCATATTAAGAAAGGATTTGTGCTCAGTTTTATTTGGGGATTTGAAATTAATGCAGATCATTCCTTTCAAGTACAGCATAATATTGCTGAACTCTGACCTTTGAAGTGCTTGTTATTCTACTTTTACCAAGCCATAGGCTCTTTAGATCTGTTTACTCCTTAGTAAGCTTTGGTTTTCCTACTAGGTTTCTTGCTCTTACTTCCCTGAATGTAAAGAAGGAGAATGGAGAGAAGGGATGGTATCTTCACGATAAATCTTCATTTCATTCTGAGAGTCCCTGTAAACAAGGGATAATACTTAAACTACATAGTTTGGGAATAATTACTCTCCAGTAATTTCTCAATAAATATGATTAACATTTGCTATGGAAAGTCATGAAAAACTTCCTGCATCAAATAAGTTTACCAGAAGAGAGGTGCAGAAGGAAAGGCAGCGCCTATATGAAAGTAACACAAAATGAATAGCAAAAAATCAAAACTGTACAATTTTTGCATTTAACCTAAATTTTTGTTTCAATTGCATCATTCATGCTACAGGAGGAAGTTCGTGTTGAGCAGGGGAGAACACAGGAAGAACCAGAAGAAGGGACCATCCCTTAAGGCACTTTCAGTGAGCAATAGAAATAATTCTTATTCATGGGGACAGGTGAAATTGGGTACATGGGAAGAATGACGGCTGTGACCTCTTGAGATGTTTCTTCCTGAGCTGGATTCAGGAATTTGATTCCAGCATATTGACACTGAAGTTGTTTCATAAGTGTAAATCCCTTTTCTTTTTCCTTAGCATCGGAAAGCTTCTGTCTTAGAGTGCATCTTTCATGCACTTCAGAAGAAAATCAAAACAACTCCATGAAACAAAACTTTGGAAAGTGTCTCATCTTTCATTTTGAAATGTGACAATAAATTTTAAGTAAGGGTATTCAACTGGTTCTCTATTTCCCAGTGGTAAAGGTCTTAAATATTAATGGCTATGTTGCACTTTGTGATTGATATTTAAGAGCAGAGGGGATGTTCTTGAAACTGTGAGTTAGTCATTTGAGCTTTTGGTTATTGTGAGTTATATTTTCAATGGTAAGTTATCTCTTTGAGAAATACGAATACTATCAAGCTTTTTGTTTTCCACAGCCTCTTCAGGGCTGCCTCAGTTTTCCTGATGACATCTGTTATATTTTCATTTTATTCAAGTAGAGGTGAACTAATATCTTACTAGGGAATAATTTCAGGATCTACCTGGAAAATCTCATCAAAACCATTTCTGTTGTTTTTACTTTCCTTTCCATGAATGATACTTTTTAAGAGAACAGTTATAATGTCACAAATCTGCTGATTTAATTTGAGATCAGACAGCTAGCTTGTCATCTAAGAGTTGTACAATTGCCAACCAGACAGGAAAAGAAGTCTCAAATTTGACAGGAAATTATATTGTAGTAAATCAGCTTCATATATGGCTTTTGAGGAAGACTGTGTAGGAATCTATCAACTATTTGCAGTTAACTACTGTTTACCAAACTATGAAATTTGGACCTTGATCCAGTTTTACATACAGATTCACTCAAACTTTGCAGGATGTTGCTTGGCACCCTGCTAAATTTAAGGTGAATAAAAATTAATACTGTGAATTCCCTATACACTATATAGAAGCAATATTCTTTCTTAGTGGTGTTACTTTCTAACTAATGTGGCAAGTATCTAGCGTTCATAAATCTGATTTTTTTTTTTTTCTTTTCTGGCGTGGGAGGTCATGAAAAATGTGACAAGGGTGAATTCAATCCTCACTTGGATATTATTTTTTGTTAACCATGGAAGTCCAGTAAGGTCTGTTACAGAGGTCATATGCTCTTACCAAAGCACAATTAATGAGATTGGGAAATTGTATCGAAGTGAATATTCATGGGTGAACTTGAACTTACATGAATTTCAAGGAGTGAAAAAAATCCAACTTATTTATATATAATGTCTTCCTGCTTTTATGGGTATCTTATTCTTTCAAATCAATGGAAACATCATTATTTTTCCCCTATCTTCATTTAATACTCTTTCTCTTCCTTTTTCTGCCTACAGATCTGTCTCAAAGCTTCACACCAGCGTAGCCAAAGTGGAGGTCTCTTGCCTCACAGGCTGGGGTAGAGGCAGGAACAGCCTCCCTAATGAAGGAAGGGGGCGTTTTCCTCCCACCTTCTTTCATTCCCTATGATTCTCACAGCTACAGGGTGGTAGCTATTTAGCTACCACCATATCATTGGTCAGGTCTGCCTGCTTACTTTTTGCAGTCAAGGGAACTGCCAAGTCTTTGTCGAGAACTCAAGTTAAACAGCACAGCTCCCCAGGGACCACTACTAATCAGCCAGCTATCCTCTACAAGGAGGATATTATTTTCACTTTTCAGTATCTGATTTTAATGTTCTGTCAAAAAGCTTTTTAAGATATTTTTCCTTCCTGTGAAAGGTATCTTCTAAATTACTATTTCCATCCAGAAAAACTTCAATTTCCACACTGCAAATTTCACAGCAAAGCCTCTATTTGCCCAGAGCTTCAGTCTACCCTATTCCCAGCCTCCAAGCATTAAATACCACCTTGCATCTTGCCTTCACAACATCCAGGACTCCACCCCTCCCCTCCTGCCCTGCACCTATTCTCTAGGGGCCTGGCTGCCTGTCTTCCCTGTCACTTAGCACATCCTATGCAATTGTTTGGTCCCTCCAGGAGTATTTAGAAATGAGGACAAGTTTGCAGCAGTGGATCTGGCTTTTCTTGGTGCAACCCAGGATGTGGTCTGAGTCTGCTCTTCACTTGTTGCATTCCTCAGGGATGTTTTGGTATGTTTATCATGCTTTAATAGCACACCTGATCTTTAGTGCGCAGAAATGAGCATTGTGCAGCATCTGCAAGGGATTTTAAGATGGAATTGCTTTTAAAAACCTCTCATGGATAATGTACCACATAGTATAACTCACTGTGCCCCCAGAAAGAGAAAAATCACCCTTTGAAATCTAGTTTTCTTAAAAAATATTATGAAGGTAAGCTCTGACTGGTTTCCATGGCTACCATCTACTGTACATCAGTATTTGCTGTGACCAGCATTTTAAATGGCCCAGGGTGAGTCCTTGGAAGGCAGATTCACACCTGTAACATATCGTGTGTCACATCTGAGAAGTGGTTTCTGCCACTGATTGTGACATTGACATTTGCTGTTGTAAAATATTGAATAAATTAAATTAAAATAATATACTTGAAATTCAGTGCAGTTAGCTGAACACTAAAGTTAGAAGATGTCTTGGAAAAAAAATTGATGTTCCCACCTGTCTTTGTTTTCAGAAGAGATAATATACAGTTTTCTAATGATAGAGCTAACAACTATGATCTGTGCTCAGAGAAAGGTGATGTAGTACAGTTTTCTTACGAAGTTATGTATGCGTATTTGCTCATGTGTTAATTACAGTGCAGGCACTCTGATTATAGTGGCTGAATCAATCTTCAGTAATTTCATTCCATGAAGTTCCGTGAAGAATAATGTATTCTAAAGACTGCTGACAGTATCTAGATATCACACATTTTGCTATAACACATATCTTGCCTTGGTGAGGCACAGATTACTTTATTTCTTAGAGTCCAAATTGTTAGAAGCCTTGAACTTTATTTTTTCTCCCGTTGGTTAACGTTTTGAAATGAAAATAGAGCAGCAAGATGAAATCAAATTAGCAATTTTACAGATGTTCATGATCGTGCCTCTTTATTATTAGAAAAAATATATCTTTTCCTCCCAGCCTTACTATCTGCCCACTTTTGAGGCTGTCTCTAGTGTACCTCTGGTATTTTACTGTGTTCACACAAGCAGAAAGAAGAGCCTTCTTAATGCTCACTGCTTATTCTAAGTATCTGATCATTATGAATCCACTGGAGCTTCATTACAACAGGACCAAGCATAATAAATTTACTAGTATTCATAGAGATGTCTAAGGCAAGTGCTGGAGAGTTATTTGGTATTGGGTGAGCATTAATAAGAAAATGATTTAGATGAAATACTGAACAGTAATGAACTCTATATTAGGCAAATTGGATGTTAATGTTAACAGCATGCTTTCTTAATATTAATATCCGCAATAACCTGCCTCATTTCTTTTTCAGCTGTGAAGATATTTCCCATCATGAAAACTTCACATTTACATCACTTTGACGTTTCTATGCCAATTAGTTTTCCCCCTTTTTCTCTTATTAAGTTGTATATAATGCTTCCAGTTTCTCAGAAAATGGAGGTCAATGTCATTTTAATGGCTTGCAAAAGCTTTTACCAGTGATTGTTTGGACATACAGGGTATTCTTAGAAGATGCTAATCTTAGTCTCTGATATCCCAGTACTATTAAGTTCCCTGTGCTCTTAGCCATGAATTAAATAAAGGAATACCTTTAAATAGTTCTTTCTTTTCTATTGCATACAAAATTCCTCGCTCCTGAAGTGTATTTGTGATGTGCAACAACCGATTCAATACACAAAAGAATTAACAAAAATATGTTGAACAAATTAAGTGGGCAAATGATGAAATCAGTAAATATGTTAATGACACTTCGGAGAGGGTGGCTCTGAATACTTAAAATCAGATGTCTCTGAAAATGAGTAAAATGGGGTAAAAGAGTAGTAGAGATTCCAACCATGACTAACACCAAACTAGTGAGGGCCCCAAACAGACACTAAGGCTTTTGTGTCCTGTTCCCTCTACCCACACTCTGCTTAACCTGAATTTCTACCCAGCATCATGACTGCAGGAAGCTGCAGAGTCTGTATTATTTCTGCTCTTCTATCTAGTACATTGCAGAATTTCGAGGGAAAAGGGGACAAATAAATGTTAGTTACCTGCTTAAGGGAAACCCAATAGGAGAGATTAGGTTACTGTCACTGCCTTTTCCCACTAAATGCATGCAAAAAAATCTTCATCAACATGAAACCCCATATTCCTGAGAAAGATTTAGCATAGCTAAACTCTTTGAGAGGAAATAAGTTGGAGCTTTGTTAAAAAATCACAGGGATCACTTGAGGGATACAAGCTGTCAGATGTAACAACTATGAGTGAACATGTTTGCCCAGAGCCTGGAAACCCTTCGTAGGAGCTTTTGGTCTTATTTACCATATGGTTCCAGGCAGTTGCAATTCATCCAGGCCAGTGTTTTTGACAGGCAGCCAAGTATGTTCACGCTTCCTCTGTGAGAGGCTTTGGAGCTGAATGTTAAGCAGTGAGCACCATCACTCCACGGTGCATTTGGCACTCACATCTCCAGTGAAACTGTGCAACTTTGAATAAGAATAAAGTAGTAGAAAGGGATGTGAAGAACAACTCAGTTAATGGCTTTGATCAAGAAAGAATCTATTAACTTACACAGACAGCTACAAAATCTGACACGGTGCTGGAGGTGGGAAACTGCCTCCGTTTTAGCGCTTACACCCTGACAGTGTGTGACCTTGGCAGGGTGGCAGGTATCTGTGACTGAAGTTTTTGTAGGAGCCAGAGCTAAGAGTGACTAGATGTGTTTGCCAAGATGGATTTATTAGCCTCCACAAGTTGTAGGTCTTGTCAAACCACAACTTGGGGAAGTAAGCGTCCTCATACTATATTGTTACTATTTCCTTGATTGATTGTGTCTGGGAACTGAGTTTACAGATACTGAAAGTGATTTTTTTTTATGTCCTACAAGCAATGATGCCTAGATTACACATCAGAGACAAGTCTGCCACTCCTTGGTCCAGTGCCTTAGACAAAAATCTGGTTATATTTTGTCATGGCTTTTTATGTTTCTACAAGAGAAAGACACTACTTAGATACGTGTCAGAAAATAAGCTGTTCTGCTATGAAAATAGATATTAAAAAGACCTAGAAAACTTAGAACCATTTGTAGGAAATACAATCACTTTCCTCATCTACATTCACCCCAAGTTAAAAAACAAAAAGCAAAATGGTAAAATTCTCAGCAATGAAAGAGACACGTCTCCCATTGGAAGTCTTTAAAATTTCTACATGTTTTCAGATGCTTCTAACAACCCTTTTTATAGCATTTGTCTAAATAAGTCACAAAAACAGCAAAACCAAAACCAGTAGTGTGTAAACAGTTTTTAGCTGTCAGAGAGGATTAATGAGAATTCATATCATTAATGGAAAGATAAATAAAACATGTCCATGTATGAATAATCATACATACATATAAATGTATATATATATATATATATATATATATATATATATATATAACCTATGCATAAATCAGCAGCTTTTGGAGGAAGGAGAATTTTTAATATCTCTGTTATTAATTCCATGAGATGGCCTGTAGAGAGCTGAAGACATGGCAGCTATTAGAAGGGTCCACCTTGATTTTGCTGGACTTCAGGTCAGGACCCAAAGTATTGGACTGCTGCTCTTTCCCCTAAATGTTTTCTAAGCAGTGACCCAGGTGGGCCATTTGACCAACACATTTTAAGAAGAAACAGATAAAAAATCTTAATGTAAGGCTAAACAGAGGCAATCACTATTTTAGTAGTGTTATCAAGACAGAACGTAAGGTTGTTAGTGCATCCAAGTAGGTTTTATCGCATCTCATGGTAGTAATTTAGTTTCAATAGACTTAATGGCCTAGAGTATTATGCTATTATCATGTCAGTGTTGTATTAGGAAAGACTGCTACTTTGAGAGCTAGCAGCAGCTTAGTTAGATGAGTTTCTTAGAAGACCATTATGTTGTACACTGTAGAAAATTATATAACATCATTATTTATAAGGCACTTTAGCGTTGTCTTAACAGCCATTTCCTAATTCATGGTCTATAACGTAGTAGCACTGAATATTAGAGTGAGTGCGAGAAGATTACCTTTGAAAGGAGAAAGAATGAGAATTTACTTTAGATTAAGAAGAAATACTATAGAAAGACTGAAGGCAGATCCTCTGGAACTTGCTGATATCTTTTACGAAACACAAGTTTGAATATTTTTATTTTATTTTTTAAATAAGTTGACTTGTGTTTATTAATTATTTTAATCAAAGGAATGTAGGAAAGCATAAGATATGCAGCATGAATTAGGTTAAAGATATAGATTTGTGTTTGTAAGCCAGATCCTATTGTGCACACCCATATGATGCCAAAATCAAAGGATGTTTGCATGTGTGGAAGTGTTGTGAGCTGCTTTTTGCCTTGCAGGGAACCACTGCAGCTTTCATAAGCCAAACTTTCTGCCTTAATGTCCTAATGACACTTCAGTGGGGGATGCTGTTGGTAGGGGTTTCCTAATAGGCCAGGTGGGGCCTTCCACAGAACAGCAAAACAGCAGAAAGCAGCATTTTGTATAGTGTAAGTAGAGTATGTGCCACACAGGATGATGCTAAAAGGGAGCTACTGTCCCCAAAGCTCCTTTGATAAATTTGTTTCTGCTTGCAGAAGTACCTTCTCCTTATGCTACATCTAATTCCCTCAGGTCACTGTAGTATCTGTTATGCAGCTCCATATCAGGCATCTGGTGTCTGATTAAAGCAATTATTTCAATTTCTAAGGCTACTGCTAGACATTTTCTGCCAGTGTGGAGTATTTATAGGAAGGATGCCAAGGGCTTAATCATCTCACATACATTTTAAATTATTGATTTTATATAGATGTAAAATCAACAGGAGCTTATTTAAGTATATGCGTTCTATTCTAATGGTGACTTTTAAAAGTCAGATGAAAAAATTTCTGTATTTAATCTGGAAAACTATCAGCTTTTCAGCTTCTTCTCACAATTGTAGGCGAGGTGGTTTGGAAAGGTTTAATATCATCTGATAACCTTTCCAATCTGTGAGGCTTCACGGCATCAGCTTTCTATAAATACATATTCCCTGGAAATCTATTGGGATGGGACTCAGGTGCTCCATCTCCTTCAATTATATTGTTTGACAGAGTGTGTTTGCTCACTGCCTGCAGCAGCTGAGGTATATGCAGGCCCACCTTCCCCTCCCCCAGAGGACTGATGTCCTGAGGATGTTGCCTCCAGGCTGCATGTGGGCCAGACGCATAGGAACACAACTACAGGTCCACTACTGCAGGTCCTTGCCAGTGTGGTGTGCGCTGCAGCACTGGCTGAGGAAACACATTGTGGAACCTTCTTAAAAAGCTCAACATTAAAACCCTCCCACTGTGTACGCACAGAGATGAACAACCAAATTAGCCAGCTAAAGATATGTAACCTGCTATCCTCCTTTCCCTTGGTGAGGGTACTGGGCGATTCCCACAGTGCCCCTCTGGGCTTTGTCAACACTTCCTGCGTAACAGCATTCTCGATATTTACACACCATATTTTTTTACATATGCCTTATTTTTTTTAGCCTATATAAAAATATTCAGAATATCCTGATCTAACTTTTGACATGATTTTGATGATTTTCAGTTAAACCTGTAGCATGATGCATTTTAAGTGTAAATTACCTTGAAATAAGATGAAAATTTAAATGAATGAGGAGAAATATGCTTTAATTATTTCTGTGTGCATGTTCTACTCTTGCATTTAGCTGAGAGAAAATAAGCTATCTGCCTCCAACGTCAAGTAATTTGCCCTACTAGAGTGATCGAAATATTCCCAAAGGAATCTGCTGCTCTGGAAAAAGAAAACAGCATTAGACATTTAAAGCTTCAATGGTTAAAACGTTTTCTTCATAAATATTAAAGCCAAGCCAAAGCTTCTACCTCTCCCACTCCTATGAAGAATGGTGTTCAATCACAGTGGAGCAGAGGGGGTGTCAGTGAAGATGCTGGAAAGGATCGATATAGTTCCCTAGCAACAGGGCTACGTGCCTGGGGTTCCTGCATCCACAGGGACCCTCCTGACCCACTAAACCAAGGCAGCAGTTTTGCCTCTGCTGCCATTGTGCTATCTTGGAGCAAACATTTCCACTGCTCTTATTTATCAGATCAGCCCAGAGATAAGAGAAAGAAGGAGCACTGGTGTGAGAGGAAGCTACATTGCTTCTTTAAAAAGCCAAGTGTGTTGTCTGTCAGGATAATCCTTTAAGCAAAAGTAGCTTTATGAAGGGAAAGAATCCTCATATGCACTGGTATAATTATTATTTTCTAATATCAAGTGCTGGATCTAATGTTTTATTTCAAAACAATCGCAGTCTGTAGCCACAGAGTGTGGCTTCTGAGCAGAGGTTATATCAACTGTGTTCACAGGGCTGCATAATTATTATGGAAAAAGCAGGCAGTGAAAAAAGCATACACACCTGCTTTACCATTCTTTTAACACTGTTGAACTTTGTAAGTTAATTGTGGGTGGTGACTTAAAAATAATTTAGTTTCCTATTATGAAACAGCATTTTTAGGATTCTTCCATTCTACATCAGAAAGCACTGACTCAGTATGCATGTGTTTTTTCCTCCCTGTCTGCTCAGAGCCAGTATGGGGTCCAAACAAATCTGGTTTTGTTTCAAATTTGGCTAACTAATCAAAAAAAAAAGACAACAGGACAAGAGAAGCAGGCAGACAAAAGTCAACTAAGATTAAACTCAGAGACTTCCTCAGACTATTATTTTAATCTCAAAGTTAGAGAATTAAATGGCAAACATGTGTGTTGTATCAGAATAAGGAGCATATTCTACTACTAATACATACTACTACATATAGGAGTATGTGTTTATCTCAATGCCTCTGACAAATTTAATATTATTTATTAACAAATTGTAACTCAAGTTTGCTTTAAATGTAGTATCATGAGTATATATCATATATATTTTCTCCCTGTCTTGTTTTCCCTTTCTCCTCTTTAAAGAAAAATCCCAGATCTTCCAGTGTTGTGTTAGATATTTGGACAGTCTGTTTGATCTCTTCATGAAATGTCTGGGCCTACCAGTAACAAAGATACTGGATCATGAAAAGAGTCAATTTCAGCAGCAAGGCTCCTTGTTACTGAACCTACATTTCAAAATACCCTGGATTGTTTTTACATTGAGAATCACTCGTGTCCTGATCTTAGAATTTTCTTCATTATAAAATATACTGAAAATGCAAGAAGACACTGGAATCATTAATTTATTCCTTTGAGTAGTTATGAAGATCATCTTAAGGCAACTGGTTTAAGCTGCCTTCACTGGATATTTGTAATTAAAGAATTCACATAGCTTAAAAGCTCTTAAAAATCTGGAGGAAAATGCACTATCTGCTGTGGATATACCAAGTACTGACTATTGACTACCTCAGAATAGATAGTTAATAATTACACAGATCTCTAGTTTGTTCTACACTGAAATAATTTCAGTACATTATATCAAAAGCAAAAAGACTGAAGGTTGTAGAAGCATTGTTGATGCTTTTTTCTTGTTTACCCCTGTTCTAATTGAATTGTACAAGTGTAACTGAGAGTCGAATTGAGTGCTCAGTCACAGAGTAAAAAAAATTTTTCATCTTCTGAAGCCCGTGGCCATAAGCCATTAATTTCAGAAAGAAGTCTCAGGCCAGCACCCCTGTCAAGAGGCTAAATGAGGGTAAACAGCAGTTGAAATAAAGATGAAAATCCTATGAACACTGAAATTAATTTTTAAAAAAGTAGTATTATAATAGTCTGGACTAGTTGCATTACCTCACCTTTAATTTTTTTTTAACTAGTAGTCAATATCCAAACTCATTATTATGCAATCTGAGAAGTTTAGGGTACATATGCTTCAGATTTATCATTTCACTGTCTTAGCAAGTCCTCCTATTCATATGAGAGAAATGAAGGCGAAAGCAGTGTCTCTCAATAATCTGTCTGTTGCCACTGCAGGACATGGTAGGATTGCATTATTGTGTATCCCTGAATGAGTACCATCCCACACCAAATTGTTATCTGAGGAACAGCATTTTAGGTTTTGAATATTGCCCTCAGGAATATGTTGGACACAGGACTTGTGTATATCAGCTGACCGCTGCTGATATAAAGAAGTCCTGTGAAACTCTGACTTGTCTTTGTCCTGTGCACTGACTTCTACAATGAGTCCTAAAAATATCCTAGATGTTATTAGGTTTTTCCTTGGCCTAAGGAAAACTTTGTCTTTAGTCAACTCTCTACCTTAGCAAAGAGGTCTCCTAGAAGCAATGGATTTTATTAGAGCTCACCTGTTGCTCACAACTATAATCACCCCAAAGAAGTTCTGAAAGCTAATATGGACAAAAGCAGGCTTGGCACTGTTACAGCTTATGGTGAGGAGAAAATGGCTGTCCCTCCACCTGCTATCAGACTGGTGAAACAATGAGAAAGAAAGACGACACTTTCCTCCATTGCAGTCTTACCCCATTCAGGCTTAGCTGGACACCTGCACCAGACTCTGGATGTGGACTCCTTATCAAAGTCTGTGCTCAACACACAGGCAGCAGCTATGACACAAAATGGAAAGGATGGCCATTTCTTATATAACTTTTGTCTAAAAAAAAAAAAATATCCTGGGATAGGGAAAGGCGCTTTTTTGACAACTGAACATCTTGACAGGTCCACTGTGAAAGATGAAAAAACCTCCTATGCCTCCAAAAATATACAAGAGTAATTGAACAATTTGCACTCAGTGAGGTGTGGAGGGCACAGCTAAGAAGTGCTGGCACAATTCTTCAGGGCTTGACAGCTGCTCAGGAAGAGTCTATTTTTTAGTAAGCTGCTCATTAATCAGGATTCTCTGTAACACTTGGGATAGCCCCAGGACCCTAAGTGATTGTCTTTTCTTAGTAGAAAACTAGACAGTCTAGCAAAATGTAAGCTTGGTACACATAATAGGCCACCTCCCAGCACTGAGTTGTGTTTTATGGGTGTGAGACTCTTCCTGGGTGATATGTGCAGTTGAACTAAATGTTTGTTAAACAGTCAATACCCAATAAAATATTATGGACTGTCTATTTAGACAAAATAATATATGAAAAAGTGCCCATACAAGTAATTCAGTTCCAAAGAGTCAGTGGGAAGAGGCAGATGAGGCCCCTTCCAAAGGCAGCTCAGTGCCCTCTCAAGCTCAGCATAAGATGCCTACATCCCATCAGCATCCTGTGTCTGCTGTTGGGGTCTGAGCAGCAGGTTCCTCTGTCACCCTCCAGGGTGTCCTCTGGTTCTGTGTCGCCTCAGCCCTGCACACTGGCAGCAGCCCCAGCTCTCTCTGTCAGCTGAACAGCCCAGGCTCTGGGCAACATTAAAATGTCCATCCTTTTACCCTTCCTTTAGGCTACTGCTCTGAAAAGAACCAAAGGTTTATACGGAAATGAAAAAGAGCAGGGCTCAGTAACTCATCTGTGGCAGTCCCTGTGTTGGTTGTATTTTATTTAATGACTTCTCATACAAAAGCAGTCCCTGCTGAAGGTACTAATCCTCCAAATCCTCAGGGGACCATCTTTATAGAGTAGCCTGTAAAGTCTTTGAGATATATATGAATACAATGATAAAACAAATGCTTCCAAAATCTTGGGCATATCCAAGAGTAGCAGCAGATGTTCTGGCTGTACATTTGCTAGGCCACAAAAATTCTGATGATCTGGTAGTCTTAACTTTGCTGGCTTATCATTTTTATTTTCTCCTGGATGGCTGGTTTAGAGAAATAAATGTTATTGTTTCAACCAACAAGTGACTGGTAATATCAGTATGAAAAATATTAACAGTCTGTCATGGTTTTGCTTTGTGCTGCTAAAAGGTTAAAAATTGTTCCTTTTTTCCCTTGCCTGGTTTTGGGGGAGGGGAGGCTGGTGGGACCAGTTGGTTCCCAAG
>JAWWES010000081.1:122097735-122108417 GCA_035583135.1 Lophotriccus pileatus | reverse complement strand
TTAGGGGGAGGAGTTTTGGGTCTCCCCTGTGGTTTGGTCTCAACAAAACACTTGTGTCCCACTCAAACGTAGACACAGTCTAAAGGTTTTTGTATCTGTAGTATTAATGAAAACCCGTGCTCCTTAAGCATCTAGCTTCTTGCTTTAGCAATGATGCTTAGTACAGGGGAAATGTAAAGTATTTGCTATGATTCAGAAGATATTTGGGTTTGTTAAGTAGCACAGACCTGTGATATGTTAATGTATTACATTGGGATGGAATGTGTTTAGATAGATGACAGGAGTGATTTAACTCTGAGGCATGAATTATGTCTCATCAAGATATTTGTTGGCTTTTGCTGATTTTTCAACAAAGAATTTTATAAGTTACTGTAAAGTCATTATGTCCATTACTGTGTTGTAAGTGTGGAACTGAGGTAACTCCAAAAATATTGTAGATCAACTTGGGGAATAAGATGTCTCAAACACACCACTGAATACACGTGGGCAAAGAAATAAATTGAAATTTTGGGGCTCTGAAAGAGTTTGGTTGGAGGAAAATGCTCCACAGTTTATCCAAGATGACACCTTGATTGGACTTGATGAACCTGATGGGTCCCTTCCAACTCAGGATATTCTATAATTTTATGACCTTTAGAAGTGGTTGGGAGTTTTGTTTCACAAGTCAAATTTTCTTTCACTATGTACAGAATACCAAACTGCAGGCAATGTTTTGCTTTACAAGGGTTCTTTTTAGCTCTAATAGTAATAATAATTACTGTCTAAGTTTCTATTGAAATAAATGTATATGGCAAAGATTAACTAGGCATCATAAAATCTCAGAGTACTTAAAGACCTAGACTAAGATCTTACATAGCCTAGTTACTCTTTTGCCTCAATACTCCTTTCTTCAGGGTTGCATCACAGGTTAGGAAATGCAAAGGAAAGGGTTATTATTTTATTTGTTATTGTCCCTATTTTGCTGAGTGCTTCCTATGTGTGAACATCCAGGAAGTCTGTGGCAGAACCAAACTTGTTGATTAAGCAGAGTGATTCTTTATGGCTTTTGACAGAAATTGAGTTGCCTGAAAGAAAAAAAAATAGGGGGGTGGTACAAAAATGTGTAAAATAATCTTAGCAACACTTTTTTCTTGACTATGACAATGTGTAAATTTGTTTTCATATGTGACTTGCAAGTGATGGAAGTCAAACACATGGAGCTTTCCATCAATTTCAACTACTAAGTGAGAAAAAAAGGGTGAGTCAGCATATGCAGCACTGAACCTTGATCTTCCTTGGGTCTATTTTTAAGTGAACTAAGTCACCATGGAATAGTTCAATGAGGTTTTAGCAGAGTTCTCACCAAGATCTCAGTAGGATCATCAAACACACATTTCATGCTTTGTTATATCATCAAATGCAGATTCCCCGGGAAGCTAAAGCAGCAATTTACACCATAGTCAGTCCAAAAGGATGTCTGCTCCTCCGCATGTACTCTCGTGATATTAGAGGGGAAAAACACCAACACAAACAAGTAGAAATGTGGTTTCCCTATCATGGGGCTAGTGGAGGTTTTTCCTGATGCCTCTTTGGTGACTTTGCATTTTCAGCTATTTAAATTTCATATCTTTCCCCTGTACAGGATACAATAAAAAGATGTAAGCTTAAGAGTGTATTTCTCTTCTTACTAAAGGTGTTAACTAAAAGGTAGACACTGTCAATAAAAGTCACAAAATATCTTTATTTGAAACCTATTGTTGTCCTCATAGAAAATAAATACTATTTAGAAGTGGTTGAATACTCATCATTTTTGTCTTCCTCATAACAAAGCTCATAGTTATTTCCATACTTATCAGAGGAATGACTGCAGAAATAGGGATAACCAGAGAGTTTTATGCCTTATTTTAAAAGTGCTACTAGGATTAATGGCCATCAGTGCAACGCCATCTGTCTTTGTCCCACAACAACATATCATGTAAGCATCCAATTAGCAAATTCAGGATGCAGTTTAATTAATCAAACATAAAGCTTCAAATTTAAGACTCCTTATTTCTCTATTGACTTCAATAATCCCTTATTTCATTTGATATGATCTCATCCCTCTTTTTTTCTGCTCTTCGCATTACTTCACCTTCAGTTTGCATCTAAAAATTGCACTTAAAAACCAATATTTTTTTCACCATTTTATACACTTTGCCAATCATATATACCAAGACCTAATTTAGAACTATGATAAGTAGTCTTTTTATTCAAAGTACAACCTAACTAAAAGAATTAATTATATTTTTGAGTTTCACATTTGAAAAATCAAAATATTTCTGGCTATTGCTGCCTAGGCTTTCTTCACTTACAGGTTCAAATGGGAAAAAAAATGCATTAAATACAGCACTAACCTTCATTCATTAACTTTATTCCTCAAAAGAAGGAGTCTGGAAGGTTCTGTGCATTTGCCTATGTACATTCATGTTTCAGTGAAAGTCCATGACAGTATGTTGGAAGAGAATATTATGGAAATTTGTTTCTAAGCTTAGATTACTCTGCAGTAGGAGAGGGTTTTTTTCATAAAATTTGATAAATAAGTTCACTGATAAGTAAATTTTACTCCTACAGGAATATCATGCTGTGACAGAATATTTCCAAAGCACATATTTTTCTTGGTGGTGATGGCAGAAATTCTAAATATGTTTGATTATTTGATACTGTAAGAATGTTTTTGTAGCTTCTCCTTTTGTTCAAATGGTCAGCCATAGATACTAATTCTATTTTCATGATTTCATTCAGCTGCTGTCAAAATGATCACAGTGGAAAATATTTCTTTCCCAAGATGCTCTATAAGTATAGAAATGGCATTTTTCTGTCTAAAATGTTTGTTTTGAATGGATTGATGCTCTATTACTGTAAGGTAAAGAATGGTAATCACAGTACTGAGGAAGACATCTGTCCCCAGTGCAAGAAGGTATATTTTTGGACATTACAGAGACAGCCTTCCAGTTTTTCTTATTGTTTACATTGAACACTTGCCTGATTTTGCATCATTTGTTTGAAAATAATTCCACAAATGTATTTTAAAAACATACAGAACAAGAAATATAAGGAGCAAAATGATTTCTTGACACTTGAAGCTGCCTTTCATCACTCATTATCTACCATTGCTAATGATATTAGGTATTAGCACCCTGAACGGATTACATCCTGGAATTAGTGCTATTGAGACAAGATCTTTCTGGAGGTCCTTTGGACCCCTTCTTAATCTATGCTAATTTCTAGGTTAGTGTTCTGGGGAAAAAAAAAAAAAGTAATAATAAACCCCACTTTTAAAATGTTGTTGAAATGGTTCTCATACGTAACCCTGAATGCTGGCACTCTGAGATAAGTGACTGTAGCCCCTAAATCTCATTTCTACTTTTTCACATATACATGTTCCTTGATCCTTTCAATGACAGCATTTTGTGAGCAGTTATAAAATTACAGGCTATTTTGTACAGCAGCATGCTTAAGGTACCAGACAAGGGTGATGAATGAGTGCGGGGAGAGCTGGCTTAAATTCACCCCCATGGTCAATACTACGGATCAGGTTGGTAAAAAAAAAAAAGAAAAAAGCTGTTTAAGAAACACAATTCATTGTTAAGCAAGACTTAATTGTAGTTCTGTTTTTTACCTGATGTTGTAGAGCACATTTTCCAGAAAAGAGAGTGGCATGTTCTATTGCATGCCATTCTACACAGCTCCTGCAAAAAATGTTCCTTGAGTTTCAGCTCTTGACACTCAGCAGTGTTCCCTTTGGCCTGAAACACACAGATCATATCTTAAAAGATATTATATCATGACACCATATCTTCAAAGGTTCCTTAATCCTAAATTCCTTATTTTTCCCGTGTTATTGAAAAACTTCTTCCAGTGAGTGTACACGAAAAGTAGCTGAGAGAATGATGGTAGGATCAGGCCTAGAAAATGCCCTTCTATTCACCAACATGTGAAAAAATGAACACAATCTATATTTGCAAACACAGAAACATGTATTGTTTTTCCTCTTTAGCTTTTTCTCATAAGATTTAAAATAGCTATAAGCTGTTTTTTCATACTAAGGTAGTCTGGTAATTACTCTTTCACGCTCTTCACTGTTACGAGGGGTCTGTACTTGGTCTTTCTCAGAAGTTTTTGTATTCATTCATGCCTGCAAAAATTCAGTTCCACAGATGCCTGATACTTCTCATAAGACTAACCCGAGAAAATTATAAGGGTCTTATTTTAAATGGGAAAGGATATTTGCCAAAAAAAGATAAGCCATCCAAGCAAAGGAAAGAGCTTGATATATAAAGTAACGTGGTCATTGAGAAGGATATGCAGGTGGGGCTGTGATCCAAAAATCACTCTTTTGGTTGCTGTGTGATCCCATAGGACCTGTTTTGCTGAGGGTTGTGAAGAAGCAGAGGGTGGTTTGGCACTGGAACAGGCTCCCCAGAGGAGTGGTCACAGCACCAAGCCCAACAGAGTTCAAGATACGTTTGGGCAACACTCTCAGGCACCTGATGGGACTCTTGGGGATAGTCCTGTCAGGACCAGGAGTTGGACTCCATGAGCCTTGTGGGTCCCTTCCAACTCTGAGTTGCAGAGTTTAGCCACGTTGACAAAGCTTGGGCTCTGTCGTTACTGATGTTCTTATGTCAAATCACCACTGCTCCACACACATCCCTGGAGACCCTATAACCCACACAAGTCACCAGCAGGGAGGACACTTTGTGGTAAGAAGACATTTTCATTTTTCCCTGTGGCTGTGAGAGATGTGGGAGATGTGATCTGAGTGTTGCCTCCCAACACCATATACAAGCTATCATCTCACCCAGTGCCTGCTGGAAACAGTCTCATATAACAACTGGAGGAGTTCAGAGAATAGATTTTGAGCAAGATCCATCCTGTGTACTCTACCAAGGCCTGTGGCATTTTCAGCTGTGAAGTTCTGGTGCCACAGGAAATAGGAAGGGAAGGCATTTGATTGGCAGCATCGATAAATCAGGGAAGTACTGTCTCCATATACTTCTTTATGCTTGAAAAGGTCATGCCACTCTGATGTGAAGATGAAGAGGACAGAGGGAAAGCAAAGCAAACACAAGACCTCGTGGTTCTTGCTCTCATGGACAATCTCCTGCTCATCAATAACGTTCACATTTCACCAAATGTAAAGAGAGTTGTACAGAGGCAGAGACAGACCTCCCTCAGCCAGTCCAGCTTGGACCAGGTGCTCCTCCTCAATTGTGGAGAGGCAGGGCACTCCTCCACCATACCTCCTCAAGGACATACTCTTGCATTTGGAATTATCTGTGGATGTGTGCAAACTAACAGGGAGCATCTATAGCTATAACGAATGCTTAGTCCACAGTTCTTCCAATACTGCATAAACAAAGAGGTCAGGATAACAATACTGAGAGAGTTGGAATTGTTCAACTTGGAGAAGAGAAAGCTCCAGAGAAATCTCATAGCAGCCTTGCAGTACCTAAAGGAGCCTAAAAGAAAGATGGAGAGGGAGTTTTCACAAGAGCATGAAGTGGTTGGACAAGGGACAATAACTTTAAGCTGAAAGACAGCAGGTTTAGGTTAGACATTAGGAAGAACGTTTTTACTGTGAGGGTGGTAAGAGAGTGGAACAGGTTGCTGAGGAAAACTGTGAACTCCCCATCCCTGGAGCTGTTCAAGGCCACGTTGGATGGGGCTCTGAACAACCTGGTCTAGTAGAAGTTGTCCCTGCTCATGACAGGAGAGATTGGAACTAGATAATTTCTAAGGTCCCTTCCAATCCAATCTATTCAGTGAGTCTATATTCTGTTCCTCTATGATTTTATACACTTACCCCTTTAGCCTATAGCTTTTCTACAAAAGCATTTCTACTGCCACCAACTCAAAGGAATGTATATTTGTCTCACACTTTCCATAGCCAGTTTTGGGGATTATGGATTCACCATCTCCTGGCAGCACTGGTTTCAGCTCAGTCTAGGAACAAGCATATTTAATCTCAAACCCTTCTAAAGTGAATTTATTGACTCAGTGCACCATAGTTAATATCAGAACATCTTTTTACCGCTTTCTTTCTCTTTTCCTCTCTGATGTGTGCATTGTGCATCCTTCAGCCTTTCTTAGTTATTTTTGGTTTTGCTCTGGTCTTCATTCCCTTCCCTTTTTCCTTTTATCCTTGCGTAACTGACATGAGCATGCATCAGTCTTCTTTGCATTCAGAATCAGTTAGCCATGGCACAAATACTAAGGTCGAAGAGCAGAGAAACACAATTACGGTATGACAATATCCTGCTTTGGAGAGGCTTCAGAACAAACTCTGACATTTAATGAATCAATATACAGTTGCCATGGCAACCTTCAGTGATCACATTTGACCTTGCCACCATGGAATCCTTCCTTTAAGAAACAGGCAAACAAGGGTATTCGCTGCATGAATTTTCATACTCCTGATTAAAACCTGAACACCAGGTTCTGAACAGCCTAGCAGAATCTGCAGTGTGATTAGTGTAAGAAAAAAGTAATGCATTAAATTGTGGCTCCATGTTTTAAATCTTTATTTGAGGTCACAGGTATGGAGACAAACTCGAATTTTAAGTACTTTGGAATCAGATTCTGTTTATGTCAAAGAAGTTGCAGAAAAAACAATCAGAAGATCACATTGTCTTTCTGTGTCTCTGTAACTCTATTGTGCTTTATTATAATATCTTGAATCATGGCTTTTGGAGGAGGGATTAGCAACTGTAGTGAATATGCATCATAGCTAGTCTGGGGTGATATGATCTCTTGTGTCAGCAAGAAGCTGAGCTGTTGTCAACTATCTTATTGGTACCTTGCAACAGTTAAGAATGCACTTTAAAATATGCTAAAAGTAAACAATAATGAATGAGAGTTTGGGAGAGTAACACTGGTACCTGCATTGATCTTGGAGGCTAATCAATGCCTCCACTGACACTTTGAGCCTAAGGAGTGCATAAGGTGTAAGCTGCTCAAACAGCGTAATGCCTCTTGCCTTGTTGCTTTGTGATGTTCACCATGCGCAGGCAGTAAAATTCCTTCTTGTTTTAATAATGCCTCTCTTGACATATAGCTACTAATTATTTTCTGACTGTTAATTTTTACAAGCTTTTGTTTTTTGAGTTACTGACACATGGCATATTACAGCTTCATTCTCCTACAAACATTCTGTTTGAACTTATGAAACAACAAAAGCTTGTATTCACCTAGGGACTCTTTAAAACATCATCTAATAAAAACCTTTAATACGTAGTTCTTATGCTTTGGAAATGTTCATGTACAGCATCTTTGTATTCTGTTCCTTGGTGTGCCTTGGGATGGAATTATGTCTGACCCCAATATCAAGCAGTTCAAATTGCTTGGGTTTCTTATTCCCTCCATTTTTAGGTGGCTGGTTTTGTGAGTGTGGTTTTTTGTTTGTTTTGTTTGTTTGTTTGTTTGTTTGTTTTAATGAAAAGATTGTAAAAAATGTATTCCGGAAAACTGAAACAGACATCTGGAATGGCTGCCTCTCAGCTGAGGAGAAAAGTTCATGCTAAGAAACCTGCCAGTTTGCTGGGTGATAATGAGCACATGCCACAGCAAAGGTGTGTTGATGGATTTTCGAATGACAGGAGATAGGAGGTGGTGGAACCTGTGTAAGTTAATACATGTGCATTTCTCTGTGCTCTCTTTTTCTAGATTTACCTTTTGATTGGCCTTAATCCAATTAATTTTACATTTTCTCATTTTGGAAAACTTTTCCCTATAATGTGATTACTCTTCAGGTTAAGAAAAACATAAATTTTGGGGAAAATATTCAATTTCTAATTAAATTTAAGTTTCTAAAAGATTCAGACACTTTTGCAAGAAGTGTTTGTTCCATTAGGAGTAGGGTGCTGAGTGTTGTATGTTAAGTTGGCCTAAGTCAGTAAGATCTACAGCCTCTCTATTGTCATTTGCATATCTTTTTTTGATAAAAGAACTTAATTTGGAAATTTTGTAGATATAAAAAAAATCTTAATGATCTTTTTCAGCCCTCATGTATGCTCTCATTCTATCAAATTTTCAACTGGTTTCACACAGGTTACATTTCTTTAGATCCCATTGATACTTAGATAATGGTGTACTTTTAATACTAGTCCATGTGAAAGTTACTTTTTGTCTCATCAGAAAAAGTTTAAAAACTAGTGATGAGTGGTGCAGTAAAAAAAGTTTTCTCTGAAAAATTGGGCAAATCATTTTTAAAAATGATGTGACATTGTAGAAACAAAATCTGGCTATTTAACAAGGGGTCTAGATCTGTTTATGAACAAAATTAAATTTTGTGCTTCTTTCACAATTTTCTTCTGCAAGAAGTTAATTTTAGGCTTTTTGACACTTTCTCACAGTTTTTAGTATTAAATAGTGCCCCGATGCTGTTTTATATTGTATTGCAGTGTTTTATTTTCAAGTTCTCACCTTTTTTTTTTTTTTACTAAAATAACATACATGATATGGCTATAGTTATAGTATTTGGCCTTTCAAAAGACTTTCCAAAAATCAGTCCAATTCTGAAGAAAACTATGGCTTTAGATCAAGACCCATGTTTTATGTCAGACTGCAAAGCTCTGTGAGGAGCTAGCAAAGCTGGCTCGGGATGGGAACAAGCTGGTAAGATCCCATTGGTATGAAGGCTCCTAATATTAGTGCATCACTCTGATATCTGATAGGTTTGAGGTGTCCAGGGGCAGGAGGGTTACCAGAAAAACCAGGGAAGAAATCAGAATAAGAGAAAAGTTTTACGCATTCAGTATTTTTAACACACCCAAAGAAAGACAAAAAAAGATGTGCAGAAGGCAGCATGAACTTGTGCTATTCTATAAAAATCTGTCAGGATTTTACATCTTTCTTTCAGTTCACATGAGTACATATGAACCGCTTTTATCAACATGCAGGGAAGCCTTTATGATACCTCCTCTGCTCCACCTGGCAATGCTTGCTGCAAAGAAGCTGATGTGGAAAACCATTCCCCAAGAGCTGCTATTGGTATTGGCTCTTTCCTTTCTTCTGTTCTATATCTGGAAGGAAATGGTACCTAGGAAAGGTCTGTATTCCAGTATACTAAGCAATTTTTTGCAGGAAGAAGAGTCTGCCTTTGCCACAGTCCTGTTCCACAGCTCACCAACCAAACATGAGAATTTTAGAAGTCAGGAGGAATTAGTGATAGGAAGAAAATACAGGATTAAATAAATGTCTGGACTCAGTGATCTTAAAGGCCTTTTCCAACTCAAACAAACCTGGGATTCTATAACACTTGCCAAAACAGAAAAATATCTAGATAAAAGAATGGAAAGATGCTCAGTTTAGATCGATTTAAATACACTGAACAGAAAATGTTGCTATTTTCAGAGCACCTCAAAACCCTGTCCTGCCTGCATTGCTCTTTGCTGCTTTGTATGTTTCCAGTCCCATGCAGACCCAGACTCCTCTCAGAGGTGTCTGTGAACATACAAGAGGTTCCTGTAGCAAAGGAAACTCTGACTAGAGAGAAAGGAAATATTCTTAGATGGGGTGGTGGTGATTTTGGAGGTCTGCACAGAGAGGTCCCTTCCAACAGAAACTGCTCTAGGATATATGTTTTTTCCCTTCTGTTTCTGTTTTAGTGCTAGAAAGGTTTCTGGTGCACTGCTGCGTGGTACAAAGCGGTATCTCTGCTGCTTAAACTTTCACTTGCTAAACCATCTACAGTTCATTTTCTTTCATTCTTCTTTCTTTTATATCAGAATTACCAAATAACTCCTCCATACATGTTCTCTACCAAACAGAACTTCTGGATTAGAAGTATCTGTGAGGCTCCATCCCTCAGGCTTTCAAACTCTGTGCTACTGAGCAGGGTCATTTAGCACCTTAAGGGCCTGCTCAGTTGCATTCCTTCATAATCTTCCTTTTCTTGCGCCTTGTCAGTAGGCTTCCATTCTCTAAAATACAATTAGGAGGTTGCTTGCCAACAGAGGATAGTGTTTGGGGCAGGGTAGCGAGTGAGGGAATATGATGGAGACATGGAAAGGCTGACATAGGTGAGATAGGAGAAGGAAGAATGAAGCGCCTGGGAAAAAGATGTAGAGAAGCATGAAGAAGACCTAGGTAGCAAATGCAGTAACCTTTCAAAGCAGTAAGAGTTTAAAATGGAGGCAACATCTGTCATAAGAACTGGAAGGAACTTTTAAGCCTCTTTAGTTTGCAGGGCAGGGAAGGATCAAGTGTAGGATGCTTAGGAAAAGGAGGTTTAACTTAGCCTAATTTGTTGACGCTCTTTTCTTAATTTTATTAGTGTTAACTGGCAACATACAACTTAAGTATGCCTCACACAGGGGTAGGAGAAATGTTTTGGACAAACAGCTATGTTGGACAAAATCATAAAGCTTTGAGCTGAATCTATGCTAAATTTGCTCAATTTTTACAATTTGCTCTTTTTTATACAAGACCCCACTAACAAAAGATGTTTTCTGCAGAGCAACACTGAGAGCTAAAAATTCATAGAATGGTGTGGGTTGGAAGAGACCTTAAAGCTCACCTAGTTCCAAACCCCCTGCCACGCTCAGGGATACCTTCATCAGACCAGGTTGCTCAAGGCCTGTTTACGTTTGAGTGAGACACAAGTGTTTTGCTGAGAATAAACCATGGGGAAGACCCAAAAGCTCCTCCCCCTAAGCAATTAC
>JAWWES010000081.1:122073643-122083713 GCA_035583135.1 Lophotriccus pileatus | reverse complement strand
AAATGAACTGTCACCCACCACTCTGGCATGGGATTTGCTTTAACAAGAGAGTTGTTTCTCTGCAGAAGCAATAGCCTGATTTTTCTAAGTTTTCATGTTTCACCGGCATTCTTATCAAGTGTCTGGACACCTGCCACTTATACCAAACATGTTAACATTTAACTTACAGCTGTACAAAATAGCTAACACACTCAGAATGACTTCTTGGAAATGAAAAACACATGCCCTCAAATTAATTACTCAGGGCACTTAATAGCTCTGTGCACCCAATGGCTTCACTTCCAGAGTGCTAGTGAGCCACAGATAATGTACCAAAGCCCTGTAACATCCTTCCCCTCCACCCCCCCCCCCCAATATTAAACAAGGAAGAAAATGTAGCCATTCCAAGAACAAATATAGTTTACTGAAGTCTGTTGAGTTTTGTGCAGGAGTTAAATGAGAACAAGATAGTTTCTCTTTACAAAGGAGGAAAAAGTATTTCCAGCAGTATTGTATCAGGACAGAATTAGCAATAGTAGTATCACGTTAAAAGCAGTGTTTTCAAGGTATTTGAAAATTGTGAGCTTTCTGCCATGCACTTACATCCTATATAGTTATGCAGAGAATAAACCAGACTGAAGGAGAGTTTAAGCAAGAAATGAATTTTTACAAAGGAAATGAATTTAATTTTGCTACAAGGATTTTTGTTTGCTTATTTTTAGGTTTTTTGCATGGCTCAAGAATCTGTTCAACTTAAATCGTTTTTGTCCTAGCCTTAGCTAACCCAGACTTATCTCAGTGCATACTCCCCTAAGATTTAAATATTTGTTTGTTCAAGTTGCTGTACTGAAATTCTTCCCCTTTACCCTACTGGTATCTTGCAGTTCTAGGCATCAATCAGCCACTCAACCCTCACTATCATGCAGACAGAGCTATGCTTATGGGTGACTGAAGCAAAGTCAGTTACCATCTGGTTTCAACTGAACACAGGGGAAAAAAACCCAAGTAATGACAGCAGGAGTAGGCAATATCTGAAAAAAGTGATAGCCTCCAAACTTCACTTACTTGATACCTAAAATTGCCAACATGGTACTCAGTGCAGTTTTTTTAAACCTCAACCTTACTCCCACAGTACTCTCTCTTCTGATTAGAAATGCTTCAGGTTGTGTGTTTGCAGGATAAATATGCTGCCATAGAATCATGGAATTGTTTAGACTGGAGAAGTCCTTCAAGGTTGAGTCCAACTTTTAACCCAGCACTGCCATGTTCACCACTGAACCCTGTCCCTAAATGCCATGTCCACACATTTTTTGAACACTTCCAGGGATGGTGATTTCACCGCTTTCCTGGGCAGCCAGTTCTCATGACTGACAAGCCTTTCAGTGAAGAAATGTTTCCTCATATCCAATCTAAACCTCACCTGGCACAAGTTGAGAGCATTCTCTCTCATCCTTTCACTTGGGAGAAGTAATCCCTACCTCTCTACAACCTCCTTTCAGGTAGTCATAGAGAGTGATAAGGTCTCCCTCGAGCCTGCTTTTTTCCAGGCTAAACAACTCCAGCTCCCTCAACTGCTCCTCATAAGACTTATGCTCCAGACCCTTCACCAGCTTCGTTACCCTTCTCTGGACATGCTACAGCACCTCAATGCCTTGTAGTGAAGAGCTCAAAACTCAACACAGGATTTGAGGTGCAGCCTCACCAGTGCCTAGCACTTTGTCCTTTGACAAAGCTTCCCTTTTGAAAATGGTGAGTACTGCAGGAATCCAAACACAGGAATCCATACTGCTCCACAGTACAGCAATTTCATTTCTGTGACCAGTCCCTTTCCTTTCCCACTCTCTTGCCTATACCTTGCCAAAGCAGCTGAAAAATAAATGGCCCATACAGAATAGCCCACCCTGGTCTGCCACTCCCAGTGCAGGCGCAATAGGATCTGAGATGCTTCTCTTTTCACTCAGTTATATTTAGTAGCAATCCACTGACATAAACTTAGTTATTATTCTAACTTTATTACAGTGGTTTCTTTTGGATGCACTGATGAGTATTCTCTGAAAATGATAGCTCTCATGATTTCTGCTTCAAGGTGAGATATAGGAGAAGAGAGAAGTGAAGTGACTTGCCTGTAACCAGTAGTCTATGAATGATGCAAGAAAGCTTTATGAAGTTATGAATATGTGGAGGAGGTGGATTACACATGTAATTCATGATTTCTTACTGACTACTATTCAGGAACTGGAAGGTAGCAAGTGAAATAAGCAGATGGCAAATTTAAAACTAGTGAGGTTCTTGATATAGTCCCCAGGCAAAATTTGGGCAGCACAGCAGGGTTTTTTTTTTCAGTTTGTGCAAAACTTACCTGACCAAACCAAGCACTAGACAAAACTACGGAAGGAACAATCCATCCTGGAGGATCCTGGACTTCAAATTGCTGAAGGCTACAAGAGAACATCAGAAAAGACCTTTGTATACTCCAAGGCACCCGCTGTTGACCAGGCTGTGAATAAGACATTAATCTTCATCAAACCTTTGCTCTGGCCCAGTTCATATCTCATAGCTATACTGCATATCCAAAAAGCCTGTGCCAGAACTGTGAATAAATCCTTAGCTGTCCAGAACATGATAAGCTGAATAAATATTTCTGACCTAAATGACAGAAGGTAGAATAAGAAAATAAAACTGTCAAGAAAAAATCAATTTAAAAAGTAATGCTGACATGGTGAATTGAATAAAGGTTAGTCTGCAGTGTTGCAGGCAGTTTGCTTCCTGCTCTACTCAGTGCTTCTCGTACATCCTAGGCACATGGCTCATCAGATTTTGTGTTTCATTATTAACTGTGAAAGCCTCTTTCCCTTGTCGTAAAGGGTGATATTCATTTGAAAGGTAAGTTTTTCAGAGTTCTCCAGAAAGAAAAGAGGCCTTTAAACCCCAAGGACAAAACCATTACAATAAAATTATTCAAATGAAATAACTAAGTACAAATGAAAAAAGACGGGATTGGGGCCTTTAAAAGCATTAATTTTAATTAAAAAAAAAAAAAAAGAGAGAAATAAATTTCAGAAGTAGTCTCTGTCTAGGTATTATTTCTCTATGGCGTATACCTGAGATTATTGTTGGAAAGTGTCTTTCACTCTTCCAGCCCATTAAGTGCTACAGCTTACATTTCCTATTGGTATATAAAAGCATTAGAGAACTAAGAAGGTATTTTAAAATGATGTGCATTGACTTGTGTATTGGTACTAAGATTTTTTTCTATATTGCCTGCAAGAAAAAATCACAGAACTATGGTGTTTCCATAGCAACTGCATTTTAATAAGGTGAAATTTCCAGTTTGATAGCTCTGAACAACTAATAATGTCAGCTTCTAATGTTGCAGAAGCTCAGATGTCAGGAAGGGTCAGCATAAAATACAGGGCTAAAATTGATTCTTTGCAACAGCCATCTTTATTGCTAGTATAATTTCAGGAAAAGCCAATAAAAAATATGATTAAAACAGTAATCTTATTTTCACACACTTCTCATATGATGTTCTCATATCGTAAACCATCAACATTCAAAATATATCAATCTAAAGCTTATTGGTATGCCTCCATAAGAAACTGCTCTTACTGCTAGATCACTTTTCACCTTTTAGCTTTTACTATACAATACTTCATGAGGGAGTTCTGAGAATAATTTCCTGGTAGTATGTGTAAAAGCTCAAAGCTCATACACTGGCTGTCTGTGTATGCTGATGTTTGTCAGCCAGAACATGAAACCTCATCAGCAATTTTGCTGTAAAATCACAGTTCCCTTAAGGTCAAGAACTGAATTCAAGTGAGATTTCTTTTTAAGAACTCAGAAGAAATTACAAATTGGGATCTGGCTTTTAATGTTAATGGAAGGTCTTTCAAAGGCTAGACAGGTTTCTTTTCAGTCCCCTTCTCTGTGTCTGTGGTCTAATGTGAGCCTTTCTGAAGGGTTCCAGTGGTGTTAGGCTGGAGAGACTTGGTATAAGGTAAAACTAAAGAACAAATTTAACCCTGTGACAAGAAACCTGTTTCCTGGGTTAAAAGTGCAGTGGATGGCCAGTGTAAAGCGATTATTCATATCCAACATGGTACTCACTCTCAAAAAATGTGATCCTAGGATTACTTAGGGTTGCAGTATGAAGCTGCTCTCTGCAACCCCTCCCTTCAAATATAGTAAAAATTAAAAGTAAAAATTAAAAAGAAAAAAGGACTGTTCTTTTCAACCACATTAAGAAGATGCTTCTCAAAAGGAAGCTAGTAATTAAATCACTTATTTCCAGAAATTAAGGTTTTAAATAAAATATCAAAGGTGCTTACAACAAAATCAGAGTTGACAGAATAGGATTTTTTCCTGAAATTTCTGTTTAAGAGATAATTTTTCCCTGTGGTTCATCATGAACCATGTAGCTCCCCCTATGTTAGTGTGTAAACATGTCATTGCCTGGGTGGAGGACAATGGTAAAGGAAAGGCCTAGGCACATACTAGGCACCTAAAAAAGGATGGGCATAACTAAGTTCCCTATTGGGATTGACTGGGTTTATTTCCCAAGCTGTGCTTGGGATTGTTGGTATCCACTGGCCAGCTTGGGTCAAATCTGTGTCAGGGACCATTCCTCTGACTGCACTAAGTAGACAACAGATGTCCTTCCCTGGAAGCAGTTTTTTGGTTCATACCTCTTTTTTTTATTGTTTCAGTGAAAACGAGTGGCCAAATATCTGTATATATTTTTGTTAGTGATTCGTGCTACAGCCTGAAGAACAAAGAAATCTCCTTACAGACTGTGAAAGAACAAAATATATCCTAGTATCTTGTAGAGCATGTTTAGGACCTACTGAATGCAATTACTGCATAGTATTTTTGTGAAGTTAACTCAGATTTTATTGCAATCAAATCTAACTCAGCCCAAGCTGAGAGTTTTTGAAAATTTCACCATCTGAAAGTTGGTACAGTATGAAATCTCTGTAATTTAATTTTAATGTATATGCCTCTTAACAACAGATAATTATAGCCCTCTGTATTCAAATATCTGATTTAAAACAATGCAAATTAGAGAATGTTTATATTTTACATAGATAATATGCTAGTGTATGAAAATTAAGCTGTCTCAAAATACAACCTACATAACCCTACAGTAATTTCATCTACTATTTCATTAGTTACATTTCCCTATATACACAGTGACAGCCATATTACACACAATTAATTAAAAAAGTTAGCCAAAGCCATGAATATGAGAAATTATGACAGCACAAAGTTATAAAAACATGTAAACTAAAGTATTAACATAATAATAGCATACTATCTTGAATAATTAATTGGATTTATTTAAAATTATGTTGTTTTGCATGCAGAGACTCAGATGCCATCAATTCAGCAGGACTATATATGGTTTAAGTCACGAATTTGGACCTAGTTTCACAGGAATGTTGTTTTCAGAGTGGTTACCTTTAAGGCACATCTGTGTTCTGCAGTGGGGTAGGAGGGTCAGAGAAGATGTTGGAGATCAGACTGTGGTGGGGATGAAGCATCCAGCATAACCCATATTTAACTAAGACACCTTGACACTGGCTTTAAACCAGCCTCAACCTGCAATTCTCTTACTAGTTGAGCTTTTTTGTGAAAGACATGGTGGGCAGGACACCCATCTCTCCATGTTGGTGGTTATGAGAGGTGCCAGAATGATGGAGCTGGAGACACTGATCCTGTGTCCAGGTATGGTAAAGGTGATGTGACTGTGAGCAGCAGCAGCAGTTTTGGATCTATAGAACCTTGACTTTGCTAGAGAAGAAGGTTGAGAATGAAATGCAAAGAAGGGCGGGGTGTATATCTCCTAACCAGGGCCTTTCCTGACATTCACAACTGGGTTGCAAATATCCAGCGTATGACACCTTTATAATTCCTGTTTCCTTTGTAAACTCTATCAAAGCTGCTAAAATAGCTAAACAGTCTGTGCTATAATTTGAAAAATGCTTTAATACTATGGAGAAGATTCCGTTTTAAATCACATGGCAATATGGAAGCAATTAGAAATGTTCATGATCACTGGACCTATTCCTAACTGTGGTATTTGCATAAAAATAGCTGCTGGGTAGAAAATTATATGCAATTGTGCTTTCAGAGAATGTATTCACATGCTAAACTTCAAAACACCCAGCAGTACAGGCACAGAGAAACCTCATCATTTTGGATATTTCCTACTGTAAATAATTGACTTCTCTCTACATTACCTTCTGTGTTATCTGCACTGATTTTCCTAAGAAATATATTTATTACAAGCACTGGAAAACTATGGCTTATTTTGTTCCATCTTACATGGAAAAACTAATGTTTATTGGAAATATCTGTAGCATAGCTGAAGAATATGTATTTGCTAGTACCTGTAGTACAGCAATTTTTTACCATCCTGACCAGCAGCAGGAATGTGTGGTGCTCTAATTAGCAGGCTTCCATGGTATTTATTGCTGCAATTAGTGCAGCAAGACAAACCAGGGCATGGCATTTAAATAGCTTGCCTAATGGTAGGCAATACGTTTGCAGCAAAATCAGATAAGCATTGAGGAGTCAGAAGCTCCTGGCTCTGAGTTTCATCCAGATCACACCACAATCAAATTTCCAGATGTCATCAAATTTCAAAGACTCACAAACTCAAAGACCCACAGACTCACAAAAGACTCAAAATGGCTTTTTGACATATAGGTATTTAGACGGCTGGATAGGAACACTGCAGGATTCACACAAAAAAAACCCAAAAAAGATTTGGATTGTGTACCTTGGGACGTCTAACTTGCTTTACAGGTTTGGCTGTATTCTCCATAGCTTCTTCAGAAAGCTGGAAAGCCATGGTCTACATGGTTCATTACAAAAAATTACAACATATGGGTTAGTTTCCATAATGGAAAATGACACCTAGAGACCCTTCCCCACAAATTTAAGTTTTGCAGTATTTTCATCTCTAAAGTAGTAACATCACATTACATGTTTATATTAACGCAGTGTTTCTGGACATCTGAGGGCTGATATTTGTCACTATGATATTTCACATAACAATAGGTAATCTAGCAAATAGTGGGGGAAAGATCATTACAATGAAGGGCATGGGATCACTTTTTCCCATGAAGGCACACTGACAACAACAGGTCTCAATGGGTTTATTTTAATATAATTTTTTTTACACGTGCGAGTGTGGGTTCCTATTCATCACGGCCTGAGCTGCTTGCCTCCTGTGCCTGTGTGGACAGGACCGAGGTTGCAGCCAGAACACATCATGCATTTGTCTTTCCCCATATGGCACATCAGTTGAGTGGCTGCAGGGTTAAAATCTGGAGGAGGATTATTTAAAGAGTTCAGTTTCAAGGGTAAGCTTAAACACAAGCTAAACCGACTATAAATATATCAGCCAGAACATTTGATTTCAGCCCAAGGTTTTTAAAAGCCTGTTACTCTCATGTTATTTTCAGAGAAAATGTCTAATGGAGACATGAGATAGCACTCAAAATATATGATTGGTTGAAATGACTGGTAAAAATTCCAGTCTTTCATAATAGTGATCCACAGGTATTTTTATCAGATGTTATCAGTGGAAGACATTCTGATTTTGTTTGAAATAAATAGAAAATATATTATTAAAATAATAAAGTATTAAAATAAATAGAAAATATATTATTAAAATATTTATTATTTATATACAAGTTAAGGTGTAGTTAAACTTCTCTGAGTAACTTGTGCATCGACCACTTAATATTTTAAATCAAAAATTCAGCAAAAAATTCAAGCGGTACATTTTAGTAATTACAGGCAGGATTGTGAACAAGTTCATAACCAATGCGACATAGAGCATCTAATAGGCAGTTCAATTTATGGGCCTGTTATAAACCAAGTCTATATTTAATTTTTATTGTGATAAATAGTGCTCCAAGGCATGAGACATCTGCATATAGGTGGAGTTTAATTTGGGAGATAAATAGCATTGAAGAATTATACTCCAAGAATTTTCTGTATGTTGGAAAGTTTATACATAGGCTATTGATCAAGGAAGCTTTTGCAAACTGTGTGACTTATTCCTCTTTGCTAGGAATATAAAATGAATAAAATATCAGCTGAGAAGTCTGCAAGATTTTTATTCCACTCAGTTTAGTACTTAATGACTAATAAGGGTAATTTTTCTGACAACAAAATTCAAATTTAATTGAAAGAAAAACTGTCTGTAAATATAAAAAGGATCTTAAAGAGATGAGGAGTAAATCACTCTGTAAATTTCAGTGCCACAAAGAGAAGAAATGTTCTAGCTCTAGATAAGAAGTGGTGTTTATCTGTTGTGACAAAAGCATGATTCCATGTAAGGTTGTAAGCTTTCTCCCAGCTTTCCTTGTGCAGTGACCAATATAAAGCCTTTCACAGAATCACAACATTATTAAGGTTGGAAAAATCTTTGAGATCAAGTCCAACCTTAGCCCAAACACCATCTTGTCAACTAGACCATGGCACTAAGTGCTACGTCCAGACTTTTCTTATACGCGTTCAAGAGATGGTGACTCCATCACCCTCCTGGGCAGTCCGTTCCAATGATTGACAACCCCTCCTGTGAAGAAATTCCTCTGTTCTCCATGTGAATGCTTTCAGTGATGCTGCCAGAACACTTTGTCTCCATTGCCACTGTCGAAATCTGAGCAATGTCAACATCTGCTCCCGGTGCAAGGATCCATTAGTGAGCTTCCCGCATGCTGCTACTCAACTTTGGCCTCTGCTACTCAGCTCTTCCCTCGTTCCCCTGACTTTTTTCCTGACAAGCTTTACCTGCTTGAGCTTTTTTCAGCAAGAACTTTTCCCAAGATGAATCTTCAGTTAGTACAGAGTTACTCAGGCATCTGTTGGCAGCAGACGGAAAAGTGCTGGTAGCAGGATATTGAAAATTATTGTCAGCTTGTCATACAGTCAAGGAACTCCTGGCAAATATCCTATATCAGCATCTGAAAATAAGATGCATAAACCCATTAGATATTCTCTTCACCCCACTAATGCCCCAAAATGACTGTGGAACAACGCTTGAATTCTGAACATTTCATTGTTGGATCTACCATTTACATTGAATTTGTGAAAAATTGCCATGCATATAGGGGGTATACATGGCAATATACAAAGGCAGCAGCATTAGTGCATCCAACAGGATGTGATAACCACGATCAGCAGTATTCCCAGTGCTGTCTTGGAACTACATCTGTCTACTCATCAGCTCTCAGAAGTAGCCGCTGAGGTGTTTTTTTCCTAAATGTTTACCACAGAGGGTAAAAAGCAATAACACTACAATTATAAAGACAAACTTTCAACTCACATTGCACAAACACAACATCCTTTGACAAACATCAATAAAATCAAGCACAGGCAGAAAAGAACACCTGACTGTTTCAGAAGGTCACTTTCTGGGACTGTAGAAAGAGTGACCAGTGATGCATTTAAAACCATACGAGCTTTCAGTACATCAGTATTGTGAAGGAAGTTGCAACTCTTCTTCCTTCTGCTTGTAGAAAAGAACAATTTATCAAATACAAAATGAGCTGCCTGAAGTTAAGAACCAAAAGTATTTCCCAGACCACTGAAGCAGACCACTGAAGTAGAATATTTAAAAGATTTACCAAAATCCCCACAACTCCTAAAATGTCTTCCGTGTTAAGAAGTAGATACTGAGCAACTCTTTAAAAACAAGGCAAACATTTATCAAGGTAAAAGTTGGAAGCTAAATTTCATCTGGTAGAGCTTTCTTGGCACAGAGTAGCCAGTTCTCAGAAAAGCTCTTGATAAACAAGAATATCTACAGCTTCAGCACATACCAATTTACTAAGCCATTTTCTTATACAAAGAGGAAGAGTTTAGATTTTAAGATATCAAAGAGAGGCAGTAGCAGTGATTTTACTATCTGCACAGGAAAATAATTCCCAAGTTTTTCATTAAGTAAAAAAACCTCGATTTTTTTTAAAAAAGGGCTTAGAAACCCCAAATATTTACAATATAGTTCAGGTTCATTAGGGATGACTTTTTGTCAGAATGATCATGTGGATTGCTGTAGATGCATAATATGTTGCAGA
>JAWWES010000081.1:122055075-122073543 GCA_035583135.1 Lophotriccus pileatus | reverse complement strand
AATTTAACATGCAGCTATTGTCTCTTCTTGACTCCCTATACACATGTGAAAATAAGTTCATCTTCTATTCTGTCCCCTTTAGACTGTGGAGTACAGGAAGAGGAAGAATTCTCTGCCCTTGACTGAACCAGCTCTGTTCCCTCATCCTCTCCTTGCCTTTTGTGTTCTCCAACCCCTACCCATCCTCCTGGTCTTCTACTGGGCTCCTTCCAGCCTGTTGACTTTGTGTTGTCTGTTTGGGTAGGTGAAACAGCGTTTCAGGTGGGGCCTCTCCAGTGCTGAGCAGAGGGAAATAAACGTGTCCCTCAAGCTCTCAGTTACACTTTTGCCACACTAGCACATGTTCAACCTGTTGCCCATCAGGTTTTGCAGCATTGTCCCTAGGCATCTGAGTTTAACAGTGAATCTTTGCTGGAATTCAGGATGCTTCTGTCAAGCTCCCTGTGAATGACAGCCTTCCCCTTAAAGTATGTCAATAACAACCATCTTATCATCCATCTCAGTTTTGTTACATCTATAAACTTGGAGAATGTGCAGGGTAGATGATGAAGGATCTTGACTATAAGTTTTTAACAGGTGAGCTACTCCTTCGTGGAGAGTGCAACGCCCCAGCTTTCACCTTCACAGCCTGTCTTTCCTGAAGAGCCTCTACTTATCCAGTGCAGTGGTCCACTTGTGAGCTATCTGCCACATCTTCATAATCCTAATGTTAAAATTTTGGTTACTGAATATATCCACTTATAACATGTTTTACGGGCTTTATTTTAGAGGGACTAAATTAGCATTTGGAGTCAATTAGGCACCTGCAGTACATATTTTGAATTAATTTTCTTCCAAAAGGAATACAGCTTTTGCTATCAAAGACTGCTGTGTGCTGTAAACCAATTTGTTTTAAAAATGCACCAACTGAATCCAATATACTTAGGTAAATTCATTCACATAATTTCATTTAAATTCTCACTGTTATACAGTGATTATCTGCATATCATTTTATGTTCAAGGCTGCAGGCAATACATTTTTTATAGTTTTAGTGGTTTTACATAATTGTGTCATGACTTCAATTTTATTTCATGTTAACTGTGGCAAAAGTCCTTCTTAAGTGTTTTTTTTGGTAGGTTTTTATTGTTTACTGATAACACCTATGCAGTCATCTATCATTTCTTTCTAACAATTACTGTTCTTCACCACTACTTTGGTCAAACTTTATGCCCATAATAAAGGCACACATTAACCCTCCCTAAAATATCTATCAAGTTTATATTTGATGTTTTATTCCTGGTGAGCCTTGGCTTTTCTCATACTGCCAATTTCTTATTGCACTTTTGCATTGAATCAGATTGGATTCAAAGTAGTTCTTTTCCACTGAGGAAGAATTACATTATCAAAAAATTCTTTGCCATGATATAACCACAACCATCTTTCCCAAGTTTATGAAATCCAAGTAATCTACAATTTTTAACTTTTATAACCTGCGTATTTGTGATTATGTAACTTCAAAATGAAAACTTCGCATACTAAAATTACAATGAAACTCTTGTGAAACCTATGTGTTTTAAAGTTCAAATTTAAGGTGGTGAAAGCCTTTTAATGCAAGAACAGGGCAGGTCAACATTATAGCTTATACCTGAGATCTTGGGTACAGAGAGTTTCAAACTCTCAAAACATCACAGGTGAAACTCTACAGAGAGTTTCACCTGTGATGTTTTGAATGGAGATGAGATGGGAAATATTTTCCTGAAGTGATCTACAGTTCTTACTGCTGATTTCTGTGTGGCCACCTGAGGCAGTATGTGGAGTGCTTGCTTTTCACCCCAGGAGAAGGCTCCTGGTGCAATGCAGGTGAATTGGTAAGGCTGGGGCAGTAGTTGTGCACTTGAGACAAGCAGAGAAAGAGGAGCCAGGAGAAAGCCCTCTTCCCACCTGCTGTCAGTGCTCCCATCCCTCTCTTCCCTGCCACTGTGCCCTCCTGGCTCAGGAGGTCTACACATAGCACACAGCGCAGTGACGCAGTGAGTGTAGGGAATCCAGAGCAGCAGGCTCACACCAGCGCTTTAGCAGTCTGTTCTGCATTGAAATATGTGCATCAGGGCATCAGTTTTTAAGTGGCAGTCATCAGCAGCCCAAGGCAATGAACAAATTAGAAACAGCTACGATGAGATCCAGTGGAAGGGAAGGAAAGAAGAAAAGAGAATACTAGATACGTGAAGTTTTTGTGCAGAAAAAAACAGCACACAGGGCCATCTGAGCAATAGGACAAATTCTAGAAAACCTCAGAAGGTACATTCAGGCTGGAAAAAGGGATTGGAAAGGACTGATTTCAGGGCATAACTAAGAAATTGAAAATCTTATCTCTCTAGAGCAATGCAACTAACCTGATTTCCACTCTAAAGGTCTTTTTTACTCTACCATTTTGCTGGTCAACCAGAATTTCAGAAAGTCTGACAAGGACACTGTGAACAACAGGAAAATTACTTATGGTACATATGGACTCAGCTGTTTTTGAGAGTATCTGAATCTTATGGGCAGACAGAGCATCAATAATTTATTAGTGTCATAAACTACTTTTGGCATAAATGGGAAGTAAGTCTTTCTGCATTTATTATCTACCAGCTTTATCTGCTATTGTGATGCAGGATTATAAGATATTGATTTATTTGCATCTGCAAAATATAAAAAAAGATTGATATGAATACTTCATTATTCAATATTTGTTTCAAAGCCATTTTTATCTTAAGTACCCTATTATTCTGAAAGGCAAGGTAGACTAATTATTTGTCCAAGAAGATCATGCAAGGCAATCATGATCCCTTCTTTCTATGCAAAATTTTTAGGTCCAAAAACCTAAAGCAATAATCTCGCATTGAATAAAACAAAATACAACAAAACATAACATAGAGATTGAAGAAAAATGAGAAAAATTATTTATGAGTGGAACATGTAATGGGGTTAGACATCAGTCTCTGAGTCCTCAGGATTGTGTGGCACAATGAATAAAGACAAGTGAAGGCTCCACTTCCAGAGAAGTAGTCTATCTTCATCTGGGTTATGCCAGGCTGTCTAGCCTTCAATTGATCCTCAGGACCAATTGCCTTCACCAGCACTTCTGTTCCTTTATTTCTTGTGTGAAGAGGAACAGTAGTCCTACATTTATTTTCAAATGAGGCATAAGTTTTCATTTGTTATTAGAAGTCAACTTTAAATTGAATTTAAAAATCACCAGATATAAACCAGTCTGTGAGTCATTATCTTGTTTAACCTTTTATCAATTTTGGGACAATTCCACAGTTTTGTTACATAAAATGCGTAACATATCCTGGACATCCTATGCACTTCAATCGTAACTTGAAAGCACCTATAGAAAATAGAAAATTATAAAGCTACAAGACTTTTTCCACAACAGGTGCACAATAACCCCATAGCTACATTGCCATGCTACAATGTGGTATGCCTGCTTCACGTTAAAAATTACATAATGCACATGATGGCTTAATAATAAATCTCAACTTGTTAGTAGAACTGAAATGTCTTTCTCAGAAGGAAGCTTTTTAAGGAAGCATTGCTTTTTAACAGTTGAGTTAGTTTTACTGTTGATATATATATACACAAACTTCTTCAATACTTATTTTTTTAGGTTTTTTTATAGTCACTCTCAGTCACAACCTGTACTTTATTTTCATACATTGTTCCAGTTCATCGCCAGTATTTGCAAAGTGTCAGCAGGCTGGATTAGGACATTACTTGCAACAGTGCATCCATTGCTCACAACAATTCTGCTGAAGATGCTCATGACAAAGTGGGGATCCACCTGATCTGCTTGGCTGCTGAGGAACTGAAGAGTCAAAGGAGAAAAAGAATTTTAGTAAAAAATTTTCAGTATCCAGATGAATTGAAACAAGTCAGTGCTGAGAAGTAGACCTGTTAATAAATTGGTCCTTTTCAGACTGCCACAGTAACTTAAAGTGCTATAGTAATTGTATTTGGCATTTTAACAGGAACAAGTTAGTTCCAGATTTTAGGAGAATCTATAGGACACTGTTAATCTCAGTTGTGTCATTATCAAGGCTTTGTTGTCACAGGTCTGTATGGCCCTTAATTTGTTTGCACTACCCCAATAACACAATACTACCTGCTGTTAACCAGAGTTTTGCAGATGTAGTGAAGTGAATACAGACCTATTAAAATATATGCACTGGATATTAACACATGCTGGGGCCTACTAATTTCCTTCTACATTTAGATATATATAAATGCTGAAGAGAATACAACAGATGTAGGAAGATATTCTTAACTGCAGACATAAGGAATTAATTTTATGAAATGCTTATATTTTAATTTTTGTGTTTTCAGCTTGACTCCAGATTGACAATTCTTGCTGCTTTTAAAGTCATTCTAATTATTTTCATAATGTTTTACTTTGCCAAGAGATATCCTTCTAGATATTTATTTCCATTTTTAAAAGTTATATAAACCATCCCTCTTTTCCTCAAGAATTCTGTGTTTTATCCATTTCCTTTTTCATATTAATTTCCTCTTCTGTTCTTCTCCAGATGCTTGAAATGCTGTCTTGCAGAAAGGAAACGAGGCAGGCTATCACATCATAATTAACTATCTTAACCTCTGGACTCTAAATTAAAAAATCAGTTCCTTGTTCTCCTTCATTTGTGGCCTGAAAAAAAATGTGGCTTCAGGGGAAAAATCAGAGGTGTAGACTCTGGATTCAAGTTGCTGCTCTCCCAGCCTGGGCAAGATACACACCAAGATGTAATACTTGCAAAACTGTATTTCCCTTGGTATAGTCTATCAGTTACACTGTCTACTGGCTCCACAGGCTGGGTTCTGTAGATGCTACATAATTCACAGAATCACAGAATAGGTAAGGTTGGAATGGATCACAGTGGGTCATCTGGTCCAACCTCTCTTGCCCAAGCAGGGACATCCCAGATTACATGGCACAGAATTTTGCCCAGACCTTTCCTGAATATCTCCAGTGAGGCAGACTCCATAATCTCTCTGGGCAGTCTGTTCCAGTGATTGGTCACCTGCACAGTACAGAAGTTCTTCCTCATAATTACAAACTTCCTGTGTATCAGTTTCTGCCTGTTGCCTGTTTTCCTGCTGCTTGGTACTACTGAGAAGAGCCTGGCTCCATCCTCATGATACCTTCCCTTCAGATACTTATATACATTGATGAGGTCGCCTCTCAGTCATCTCTTCTCAAAGCTGGACAGGCCCAGGTCTCTCCATTTATCTTTGTTGGTCTCCACTGGACCTGTTCTGAGCTCCATGTCTCTCTTGTACTGAGGAGCCCAGAACTGGACACTCCAGATGTGCCTCACCAGAGCTGAGTAGAGGGGCAGGATCACGTCCTTCGACCTGCAGGCAATTCTCTTCCTAATACACCCCAGGATACCACCAGCCTTATTGGCCACAAGGGCACACTGCTGGCTCATGGACAACTTGTGTCCACCAGGACCACCCCTCCCCCCACCCCCCTCCCACCCTGTGCTTCTCCACAGAGATACTTTCCAGCAGGTCAGCCCCCAGCCTGTACTGGTGCCTGGGGTTATTCCTCCTCATGTGCAGGTCACTGCACTTGTCTTTATTGAATTTCAGATAGTTCTTCTCTGCCCACCTCTCCAACCTGTCCAGGTCCTTCTGAAAGGTAGCATAGCACTTTGGTCTATCAGCCACTCTTCCTAGCTTTGTGTCCCAACAAATTCTCCTCATGTGTTGCATATAAAGCATGGATGTTGCTCAGTTATGGATTTCAGGGAAAGGAATGCTCATGGTTGGACACTGTCACTCTAGTTTGGTGTTACTTAGGTTTCCTTTGCAGTCTTCAGGCATTAGGAATTACAGTGGTGCTCACTTCATTTCAAAACTCCTACATACACTTTCTCTTATTAGAGCCCAATCCTTGAGTTAGACTACCCTAGGAAGATTTCTAGGGTTTTTTTTTAATGTTCAAATGTTCATTTGCTAATGCTCACTCCCAATTTAGTGCCACAGAGGTTGTCCTCTGTGGTCCAGTGAATACAGATTGAAGTATTCGTACAAATGGAGAAGCCCTAATAGCAAAGCTCGCTACCTAAGCACACCTTATCTCTGTGTGCTAAGAACACCTTGCTGGGAAACCAGAGACCATGATTTGAAGTCTTTTTGCTTTCCCTCAAGAGACTGGATCTACAAGTGAGATTAGTGGAGGTCTGATTGTCCTATCAAGAGTCAAGTGTGGTTTAATGCTCCAAGTACCACTGTAATATTGTGCTTCATATGGTTTTGCATGTGCCCAACACCCAAAACATTGTAGTATCAAGGCGCAGGTGAAGGGGAACTATATGTGAAACTATAGTACTATCCTTTTCTCATTTGCTCCTTTACACTGGCTATTTGAAAGAAAGAGAAATAAGATTTCATTTCTTTTCTTTTGTTCATAGGTGCATTCCCATATAATTTCTCTTCTGATTTCTAACCTCCCCTTTGCTTGTATTCAGATACAGGACCCTGGAACATTCCTACAAACCCTCCTTTAGTTATATCTTTATCGGTCAGCTGTGTATTGACTTTTCACCTGTACTAATGTCCTCTGCCCCTTTTGTCCCTTTTCTCATATACATTATTTTCAGTGCCTATTTTCTTCTCTTATCTTTTGCCCATAATGTAGCCAACAGCTGCAGGTCCTCATTTACCTCAAAGAGGCCACAGCTTCTTCACTTTCTGTATCATTTGCTAGTTACTCCTAATCCTTTCAGCACTTTCTTTTGCCCTGCTATTTCATAGAACAGTTTATATACTGTAAATTGCTTTCTCTCTCCCTTCCCATTAAGGTACCATCTGTTATGCATTATCCTCAAATGCTATTTGCACTCCAACAAACTTCCACTAAAAAACATGGGCTATTTCCCTTAATTTTCTTCTTCACTCTAGATTTGGCTCTGTGTAAAGCCTATGTGCAGCTGTTCAATGCTTGCTCAGAGGTTTATCTGCTACCTCAAGGCGTTACCTTTTTATCTTCCATTTCTTTTACCTCTCACTCATTTTCTTGATTTTTCATCCTCCTTTTTTCTCTCTAGGATTAAAATTGCGGAATAAGTGTGCCTACAGTCTCTCTCTGCAAGGATCTGCAACCTCATCCAGCCTCTACTACTGCCATCGAGTCAGATATGAGGGTAGGAATCCTTTCAGATTGTGCTATGAACTCACTTGCCCACTCAGATACTTCAGTGAAATGGGACAAACTGCCAGCTGAGATGCATTTCTCTATTTTAACGTTTGCTTCAACAGAACATTGTCTTCCTTTGCCAGTGTGACTCTTTATTTGATCCTGAACTGTAGTACACACTGACTTTCCTATAACATTTCAGAGATCCTTCCTGAAGCTTCTCATTTTGCCACTTCAAACTAAATGCTGCAGAGATACACACAGCCATGGCTTTCCTCCTGCTGAGGGGGGCAGATGTGGCTGTCTGTTCAACATTGTCCAACAGTGTTTCTGCAGCCAGCCAGAGCACCAGCTCTGCCATCCTCCCTAGCTGTTATTCCTCTTAGAATTAAATGTAAGATCACTTCAGTCATGCAAAATCCTGTTTACAACTGGTGAAATTGTACTTCCAGAATCTGGTCAGAAGTTTATATCTTAGACCAGCCTATTTTCCTGTGAGTTATTTGTATCTCTGCATTGCAGATGGTAAGCAATTTGTTCACCAAGCTCACTAGAAAGAACAGTATGCTTTCCCCCTCTTAATCTAAGAATAACTTTTTCCTCTTGGCTTTTTATCAGTGGCTGGGACTGCAAAGGTTCCCTTACCTGTCACCCCACCTTCACATTTTTCCATTCTGTGTTTTATGCCTGATAAAACATGAGACCAAATCTCCCTCTGGTATGAGCATCTTCTGCTTGACAGCAAGTGGATACAACCTCCTCCCAGAGCTGATCCTTCAGACCTTCGGTCCCAATGGAGTTCAAGGACACTAAATTGGGTAGGCTCAAGTTCTCCTTTCTGTGGGCTGAAGGCAGATTTGGGGCCACCCACAAGAAATTCAGGTTGTCCCTTTTCTTCAGGGGCTAGGATACTGCCAAAACTCTGGTTCTGAAATAGTTACTGAAAGAAAACTTTTGACTTCTGCAGATTTATTTCCCTTTAGGCCTCCTTCTTATGTTTTGAGCACAGGGAATATATTTATTTTATATTTACAAGGTGCCATATCAATGTGCCCCTGCTCTGATCTGTTGCTATGTTATGATTACGTCAGAAACCCATTTCTTGATTTCCTGAAGATAAATACGCTATGAAAAATGTACACAAAACAAATTAAACAGATGGCAAAGGCTATAGGATAAAAGAAAGTAAAACTTTCATGATTATTTTTTCTCTCTAGCTATTTCCAGAGACAAATACTGTTGACAACATTCTAAAAATTCCAATTGCCCTTAAAACCTTTTATTCTGAAGTTTGCTATGTTAGAATGACAGTAGAATAAATAATAAAATAGACAATATGAAAGTGAATAACGCTGGCATATCTTTTATTTTGTTTTATTTCATTATTTTTGGAACATACTTGACATGAATGAAGTTCAAGAATCTCATGAGATATGGCATAACAATGAATTAATACTATTTAATAGTTCAGAGTTGTCTTAGTAAACAGAATTAGAAGAATGATCTCAGCAGGTGCGATTACAAGGATAGATCTGAAGCACTGCAAACTGACATTTTGGATTGCCCCTGCACTACAGTTTAGACAAATTAAAATCCTCATAAATATCCAAACAATCCCTTCTTTCTCCTTCAATCAAATTTTCAGTGGATTTTATAGAAATAACCCCCCTCCCAGCATGCATGGTGGCATTAGGCAAACAAGAGGCTCTAATATAACCTCTGAAGTGACAGTTTCTGTTCTAGTGAAGTTGGTGGCAGAATTCCAGTGTTTTCAGGACATGTTGGAGTATAAGCATAGCAGCTTTCAGCAGATTTATTTAAATCTGGCACTTCGATATTTTGAAACTTTAAAGTTTCACTACAGGACTTAAAATCAAAACTAGACCTCATTGCCTTTCTAGTCCCCCATTTTGGCACATTCTGCAGTATCTGCCTCAGGTCAGAGAGATTATGTGAGCCCACAGTTTAAAGTGGTCTGTAGAATGATGTATTTCCCAGAGAGATTGTGGAAATCTGCTCTCTGGTTCTCTGGTTGTCTGACTGGAGTCAGCCCTTCAACATGCCATGCCTGTGCAATGCATGGCCTAGTAGCCTTTTTTATTCAACATTAGCAGCCCAGAGAATGACTGAAATTACAGCCCACACATCTAAGGAAGCTGACCAGTGAACGCCGGTGTTACAGGATATTTAAGTCTTCACTCCAAATAAAATAAGTCTTTCTGTAACTGCAACTGCACCCTACAAGGCAAAATGCCAGGTTCTGTTCACCTTGTTCTTAAAGGAGAAAATTTGTGGAAGCTGGATATTGACTGGCTTTCTACTTCATTACTATGAGAATCTATTCTGGCTTGAATTTTTCCCTCCAATACCTTTATATATTAAAAAAAAAAATAGATGATTTAACCAAAGTTATTTACCATAAACTAGAATAAAGATCGAAGCAACCTGCTTGAACTGACCCTGCTTTGAGCAAAGGGTTTGGACTGGTGGGACCTCTAGAATTGCCCTCCAACCTCAGCTATGCAGTGATTCTGTGCTTCAGTTCTCCAGCTAACAACCATCTTAAGTAGTGGGAAAATGTCTTATTGACAATCGAAATGAAGATATTTAAAAAATATTCCATAAATCAACAAAACCAAATTTAAAAAAATCTGCACTATTAAAGAATTGTGTTTTAACTGGATTTCCTCCGCTTGGTGTAGCTTTACTACAGTGAACTTAAATTTCCAGAGAAAATGCAATTCCAGAGAAGAAAGAGAAAATTGTTCTTTAAAAGATATCTGTATAAGGAAATCTCAGAACATGTTTCTTTTCCTTTTCTTTTTTTTTTTTTCCTGAGTTGTACAAATGGTTTTGACTTACAAAGATTTTATTTTTGTATTGGAAAATGTGGTTTTAAAGAATCCCCAACAAACAAAGGATCCTTAATCTTGACAATTTTTAAACTGTGAGCATAAGTGTTTTCTCTTGCTATGCTAAACTTCATCCCATCTTCAATCTGACCTAAGGCAAGAGAGGCCAGAGTGCCAGAATAGTTGATATTAAGGTCATTTCATGTTGTTTATGATGGCTGTAAAACTGTCAGATACAACAAAATAACTGGATTATTTCTGTGGAGGATACTGCCTCAACAGTAGTCTGGAAAGCTATGCCCAGGGGATGGGAGTTTTTTTTGTTTCTGTGATCTGTGGTTCTGGGGTAACATAGGTGAGCTCAAAATCAGATCAGTAAATTTTAAATCATCTGTACCATCTGTCTTCATGAAAAATGACGAAGTGAACTGCACTGTTTAGGCTCCTCTCTCAGGCAGTTTTCAAAAATCATGTGAGTGCAGTGGTTCCCTAAAGGAAACTGGTTCCCAGTCCAGTTAAAGATTTAGCAGCACTTTCCACAGCCACATTCCCTCATTCCTGGCATCAGTCACTTGCCCAAGACTGAGTAGTGATGGGTACATATTTCTACTCCAGTCGTATCTTGTGAGGCTGAGTAGTATCAACAGTATCTTTATGCAGGTCCCCAACACTCACTGATACTGCTTTCTTAGCCCTGTCCCAGAAGTGCAGACATGGAAAGGCTGGAGGTAGGTCCAGGCCCTTTCCTGTTTTCTGTAGTCAGTGGTAATTCTGGTAGCTCTCCTCTTCCAAGTGCTGGAGCAGGGCATAGCTGCTCAAAGTGTGGGGGTAAACAAGACTCTACACACCCACAAGAGCAAGTGGTGTGGTATTGCCTGGCCAGGTGCTGTCAGGGCATTGCTGGAGCACTTCACAGTGCAACCTCCACTGTGGCATCACCAAGGGCATCACCAAGGGCAGGTCTGAGACCAGACTGGTGTGGAGAGGGGTTAGACACAGAGGAGTGGGTGGGAGAGGGGGGAAAGGAGCAACTGAAAAGCTAATGGGCAGTCTTAAAGAATTTCTCCAATCCCATACAGCTGCATAGATCCCCCTATTGATCAGTGGCAAGTGTGCTGTGAAAAGTTTGGTGGCATCACACACACATCATAGACAAGCAGGCTGCTCTTGGAAAGACCAGATATGGAAGAAGCAGGATTATATTCTGAGTTCACTGAATGACGTCCAGCCCTTCCCCCCAAAAGACACCAGTACTTAATATGAGATGCAGTGAACAAAGCATTAGTGTGGATTGTTATTGCTCTGAAGGGTTTAAGTACTCTGTTTAATTTCACAAATGAACATCTCATTAGAAGGGTCAGAGCAAGATGCACGTTTGGGATCAGCGTTTTTCTGAGTCAGAAGCTCTGAAGGTACTTTTTGGAGCACTCCCACAGGCACAATAAGTACCTTCCACCTCTTCTGTGACTCCACAAGTAACCATCCGGTTTCATTGATTAAATATTATTTTCTGTTTTCCCCAACTCTTCAGGGGTTTGTTAGTATTAAAAGAGGTCTGTGCCCTCAGAAACTATAGGTCTGTGGCTGTAGTCTGTAACTCCAGCAGATGAAGGTCAAGGCTCAGAAGCTACAGCTCTGCCTCCTGTGGCAAACCCAATGATGTTGCCAGGACCTGGGAGCAGGACTGACTAAGACCTGTCTCTGAGAAATCTTGCAAGGCTGCTTACAAATTCTGACTTCACTGTACATGATGTAATTTGGGAGTTTTTTAGGAAATGCAAAGCCTTAGCTACATTTTTCCAGGGCAGATGGGATAACTGATGATGCAAGAAATACCTTTTTGTCTGGATCTTATATCAGTGTTACTGGAGATGAGATTTGCTAAGCGCAACACAATCCTGTTTGCCCAAAAATTTATATGCAGACAATGCACACAGACTGTCTATTTTGTTCTCCAAGACATGGTTATGGTCATTGCAAATGCAGATATTACAATATTTTAATTCCACATAAGTCAGGCATAATTAGAAGACCTTGAGGTCAGAAAGGGAACATTAGACATGATAATATATCTGGGAATATTTCAGCAGAGGAATAAAGTACTGCCTGTTCACTGTATGATGAAAACACATCTTTGGCAACCTGGGGAACTTCTGAAGATGATACTTGGCTTCCCCATCCACACGGTGATGCCAATCACCCTAGGCCAGTCTTCACTGGGGATATTTGTGTCCCACATAACAGGGTTGCATGATGATAGGCTTTTAAATATATAGCAAAAGGCAGAATTCATTTGCTGATGACCCAGCAGAATCTTAGACAGCTCTAAGCATGTCGACTGAGGTAAAGAGTAACAGGCAAGACAAAAGCAGTGACAAGCCCTGTTCTGCTTTGCTGCATGCCATCCTCCATTTAATCCTCAGTGAGCCCCTTGGACAGGCTTTGTGGGCAGTCCAGGATCCCTGCTTACCCTTGGACAATGTCTGCATTCCTGCGAGGTCCCATGCACAGGACAACTTGAACCTTAAACTGGTTCTCCTGGTGTTTACATCCCCTGAATACGACCACCTGCTTTACAGCTGTCTTAAATAGAAGCTATTGTATTTTTGCTTTCTTACGACTTTGTGTACAGGGACCTGATGCATATTTAGAAATCTTTGGAGGTCCAAACTTTTCATCACATTACCTGCTACGAAAAGTATTAGACACACCTTTATTTTACCAGGCTGCTCCATTGCTAGCTTTTAACACACAGTGAGACCACACAGGTGCCTTGAAGGTTTTCTGAAAGAGGTCAGACATGCCCATGTCTTTTCAAGCAGGCTGCCTTTCCTTGACCTTCTTTTGTCCTTTCTGAGGATGTCCAGCATCTGGCAAACACTGGGAGGAGCTGGGCTGCGAGGAGGGATCCTAAATTTCACTGTGTTGTGCAGCTGAAAGGAGAAGAAATCTGTTGCCACTTTACTGACATGGTATACTTTCCAGATTGTGGTTATATCCCATTTCTCTTCCTAAGACAGGAATGAATCAACAAACACATGTATAAAATAGGAACAAGACTTGAAAAACATTGTTCATTTATAGGAGCAGATGAAGGTGACCCATGAGAAAACTCTGAGAAAAATGTTATTATGGTGTTTTACCCCATGTATTGTGGTTTTCTTCAGAATTTTAAAAAAACTAAAGAACAGCTGTTAAAAGCTGTAAACATCGACCAGAAAAGTAAAAATTTGAAAAAGGATTGGCTTTAGACTGTCTGGTTTTACACACAGCTTGTGACTGAGCTGTTTTGATGCAAATTTGTGTTATCTTTGTCAACACAATATGTTTACAGCCTGAACATTTTCACCAAATGTTTGATTCAGTTGTAAAAGTGAATTTCTGGAAGCATAGTACCAATGCAAGTGGATGCAACATCAGTGACTTCAAAGGACATGTGCCTTCCTGTAAGAGAGGATTATACATCCTGGTACGTCATATTTTTTCTATGAAACATTTTTACCCCATTTCAGCTTTAAGTAGAAAGTAGGTACTTTTGCCTCCATTTTTAGGTCATTCACAACCTTCTGTTGGACAAAATAGACAAATCCCATATATTTTGCACATAAAACCTAGCCCGCCTTTTAATCTCTATCTGTCACTTTTGTCAAAGCTGTTTCCATGGGTTACTCTATCATAGAATCATAGAATGGCTTTGATTGGAAGGGCCCTTAAAGAGCATCTAGTTTCAATTCCCTGCCATGGTCAGGGACAGTTTCCACCAGACCAGGTTGCTCAAAGCCCCATCCAACCTGACCTTGAGCACTCCCAGGGATGGGGCTTCCACAACTTCTCTGGGCAACTTACGCCAATGCTTCACCACCCTCACAGGAAAGAATTTCTCCCTAATATCCAATCTAAACCTACCCTCCTTCAGCTTAAAGCCATTAACCCTTGTCCTATCACTACATGCCCTTGTAAATAGTACCTCTCCAGACTTCTTGTAGTCTACCTTCAGGTATGGAAGGCCGTAATTAGGTCACTCTGAAGCCTTCTCTTCTCCAGGCTGAGCAATCCTCTCCTTGTAGGAGGTGCTTCATTGCTATAATCATCTTGGTGGCCCTCCTCTCAACTCACTCCACAGGTCAATATCCTTCCTGTGCTGGGAACCCCAGAGCTGGATGCAGTACTTGAGGTGGGGTCTCACCAGAACAGGGTAGAGGGGCAAAATCACTTCCCTTGACCTGCTGGCCACACTGCAACCCAGGATATACTTGGCTTTCTGGGCTACAAGTTCACATTGCCAGCTCATGTCCAGTATCTCATCCACCAACATCCCCAAGTCCTTCTCAGCATCCTTTTGATGCCTGAGAGGCTGCAGGTGTGGGAAGTGGGCACAAGGGAGATACTTTAATTTTGACATTCCTTATCACTGCTGTTAAAACTTCAGTGTTAGGACTCAGTGACCTAGGTGGTGATTTCTGCAGACGAGAGCATCACAAAATTTCATCAGAAATTGCAAATGAAATGCAATGGAAATACATTAAATGGATTTTGGTTTGCAGTTAAAAGTAGAAAGGACAGATGTGCTACTCATTCCATGCATACAGACATAGAATGAGCCATACAAAAGCAAATCTCCTCACAAAAAATCTAGACCCCATATCTACATTTTATTTGTACAGTAGCTAGAGTGCTTCCCAAAGGCAGAAAGTTTCTAGGGTGTGCTCATGCCCATCTCTCGCAGACCATTTCCTACCATGAAAATGACAGTATTCCAAAGAATTTCAGAAACTTGAGTCTATTCCCAAGGTTTCCAGAAACTGGAAGCTACAATGCTAACCTGGCCAGGGAAAAGCCTGATGTTGTTTTGAGTGCTGCAAGGGTGGATTCATCTCTGTTTTCTGAAAGGCAGCTAGGTAACTGAAGAATTTGTGCCACTCCCAGGATCACTGTTTTACAGGGAACAGGAGAGTTCCAGAACTTTTCGATGAAATGAAATCATTAGTTATTTTGCCTCCGAATCTGTTTCTCTGAACCATTTGGGATACCATGAGTGAAGGACACTTTAGAACATGTAAATGACTGTAATACATTATATTTGTTGTATGGTTTACATCTTTTTCAAAAGAAAAAAAAAATCAAAACCCCCTGTTTGACTGTCAACACCTGGAATTACATAAAATGATTTTGTCCTGTACAGGAGACTCTGTAGTTTATGAGTTTTGGGCTGTGGTTTTATTGTTGTTGATGCTGTGTACAATAGCTCCCAAAAACCTGGCAGCACAGTATATCAAAACCAGGAATGGGGAAAATAAGGCCTGTACAAGATTCATAGGGCTCTTCATTGCTCCCAGCTTGGAAATTCCCATCTGTATTCCAGGCCTTGATTATGTGATATGCTAACCTGAAAAACATTAGGAAAAAGCCTCCTATGCCTTTTCATATCCCACTTTGGACATCAGTGTAATGAGAAGGTCCCAGATATGTGGCAGCTCCAGTTGCCTGCAGGAAAGGTGAGGGAGACGTTTGTTTCCCTTATCCTCAAACTCACCACTGTAAAAGAAGTATAAACTAACTTTGTTCAGGATCAGGACAACGGTATCTTATTAGATGTTAACATTTTTCACTATACACCTGCTGCTCTTTCCCTTCAGACTAAAGGGGTGTTTGTCTGCAAGCCCTCTGATCCATTATTTCTCCTTTTTCTCCTGGCATTTTGAGCCAAATCAGCATAATTAAAATTCGGTTATGCCTGAAATGATTTGCCTAACTTCTTCCTCTTTTGGCCCTAAGTCACATTTCATGGAAAAACAGAAAATGGTTAGCCTATTCCCTGTACAGTGTTAGCTAGAGATTTGTCAGTGTGTTCTGGATCATGGCTGAGGTGTCTCTAGAGACTGTGAAGAAGCTATAAGAAATAACCATACAAATAATGTTAAACTGTAATAGGCTCCAGGGAAAAAGAGGAGTAGATTTAACCTCTATCTTTTGGTTATTTTTAGTAATTTTCCACATTAACATCAAAAAATTGTAGAAATAACTGTGACAATCTCCAAGGGCATTGTAGTTTTGTCTTTCTAAGAATAGCCCAGTGAGTGATGCATGTTTGCCTTTACTGCAGTATACTGAATAATGTATCTGCAGAGGCTGACAGGTGGAGTTGATACTTGGATATCATGACTAGCTATCTTAAGCAACGAAAATAATAAGAGGAGAAAGTATTAACAGTTTTAAAGATGCCTATCTCATTAACTGAAGAGAAAACTTCTCTATAATTAAGTCCCTGAAAGTAATATAAAATAATATAAATAAATAATTTTATACATTAAAAGAAGCAGTCCAATCTTAGCTTATTGATACACTGTATAAGAAACATATCACTTGTTTTTAAACATAGTGACATGGTATGGGAAAATAATTATATGAAATACTCCTGCTGTAGGAAAGCAGTGAATTTTGTTCTTGCTTTATTTTTATTTGAATCAAACTTCATGTTTATTTGAATGAAATTGCAATTTTACTGTGAACTAGCAAGAGAAGTTTTGAGACTACTGTTTGAGAGGAGAATTAAGCATTACTGCAAGAAGAATCAAAGATTCATCAAAAACTTCAGAAAAATGTAAAACTGGAACTAAGGGGTTCAAACACCCACTTGTGGGACAAGGAAGAGTTGATATTTATGCTGCTTTGGAGGCACTTTCCAGACTGTGTAATTCTGCTTGATACAAAAAGTGAATTAAAACTCTCACCTAGGATCATAGAAAGATGTTACCATATACTGAAGGGAGAAAGGGCTCAGGAAACAAGATTAGAAAGGCAGACAAAGCAAGAAGGCAATCTGTGATGAGCTGTACTGCACTGTGGTGAGAAGTACTTCTCTGTAGCAGTTTTGTTCTGAGGAGTCAAGTTTCCTCACAGCCCCTCAGTTTAAATCCTGTTATTCCAAAATTGCTCCTCTAATCCTATGCAGCATTTTTTATCATGTTACAGAGGTCTTATCAGTCCACAGTGAAAAAACTCAGAGGACTCCAGTGTTATCAGTTTAGTCCGAGCAGGGTATCATTTCCATAGGATTTTAGGTTACCCTGTTTTTCTGCTCTGTTGCCTCTTACATATAAGTTGGGCTTTTTGACAAATGTACATTCTACTTAAGAGACTAGAGCAAGCATACAGCGTAAATATGTCAGAAATATCTCTCTTTTTAAACAAAACCAGCTTTCTCTGGTTTCCTGTCACTTGGCATTTTTACTAGGCTGCCAGGGAAAGGTTTCTCCTTGCTTTTTGGAAGCTGAGTGTGCCACCTCACAACAGTGTGAGTATTACCCTTGTAGCAGGAGAGCATAGTAAGGATGGGAGATCATGGAGGTGTTACAGGAGAATACTGTCACCTTCAGCAAAAGCAGCCTCTGATTTTCCATTGGCCTTAGTAAAATTTTTACTTATATTATATCCGAGGATGAGGGAACAGGTTTAGATAAAATAAGTAATAATTCATGGGATGACATCTCAGGGTCACAGAGCTCCTCTGGATCTAGCTGATATCCAGGTATTGTTTGAGAATACCAGTTTTGTCCTCAAGCTATGTCAAAACTTTTACTGTAGCTTATAAAATTTATTTTTAAAAAATTATTGAAAAAAACCCTCCACAGGTAGGCAACAATTTTTATTTTAAACAGACAGAAATTTCCTAGTAAAATTCACAAAAAAATTGGCATTTTAGTCTCCAGTGTATTTGATTTTCTGGACCAGATTGTTGAAACTTCCACCACAGAGAAGACATTCGTACTATCGAAACTGTTAAGAAACCATCTCATATATCTCCACATCATTCCCTTATTCTGAAAATGAAAGGTATCATTGTGTTAGGAAACAGTATTTTCTCTCACTTCCCTCCTAAAGTGAAAAAAAAGACTGGCAAATATGAGTACAGTTAGAGTGCTACAGCAGGTATGAGAGCTGTTTCCCTTGAGAACAGGACAAAGGGCTCTCAAAGACTCAAAGGCATACAAAACCTTCTCCAGTAGAACGGCTCTCCCATGTTCCTTCATACGTATGTAAGTTTATTTCCACCCGTGCAATGAAGAGCAAAAGAATGGAGAAAATGGATACTTTAGAGATGCTCTGAAAAAAATGGTTCTTATGAAAAAGAGGTATTTAAATGTTTTACTCAGTTCGTGCTAGAGCTGACCAATCCTAGAGAAAGCAGAAGACTGGATTTTATTACAATCACTTGATTGCAAGCTAAATTGCTTGGGTTTGATGGTTTTAATCAGTGGTTTTACATGAAATTAAAAAAAAAAAATTGATTAATGACCTAAACAAGGCAACACTAATGGAAGTGTCACCTATGACCTTCTTTTTTATTACCTCAGAAGTTGAGCAAGAACCTTGCTATATAAAGCTATCTTTCTTTTTTATTGCATGCTTTAGTGGCACAATAACAAAGAGGTCACTAAGAGAGCAGTCCAAGA
>JAWWES010000081.1:122020992-122054975 GCA_035583135.1 Lophotriccus pileatus | reverse complement strand
AGCCAAAAAATATATCTGTATTTCAGCCTACCCTTTTAAATAAGGTAGTTTTTTATATTTTATTTAGAGTTTGAACCAATGTGATATACAATAGCAAATTATGAAAAATACCTTTCAACTCCCTGTCCTTTCACATCAATTGAGATTAAGTTTCCAGCATCTCTGTCCCAGTATTTAAATCGTCTTAGTACTTGCCTTCCATCTTCAGAGCCAACAAGAGAAATACTAGTTAAGAATTGTAACATAACTAAATGCTAAAGCAAGATTACCCAAGTCCTAGAAGCTGGTGCAGTATGCTAAATTCTAAATGTTTCTCTTAAATCCACAGTGTAATATAAATCCTACCTGTTTTTTACTGTATTAAATTTTTTTGATTGTGAGAGAGTGTGGTCAGTGGTTTATATTCCTCAGTTAAGTGTGATGGAATACAAGGAAGAATGCTTTACTGAATGATAAAAATTAGAATCATTCAGGACTCTGTAGGATACAGCTTATACTCTGTAGTATACCGCTTTCTAACAAAATGTGCAACCATCATACTCCAGTAATATTTCTGGGTTTGTGGCCTTATTCGTGCAGAAGACAGTGAGCATGAAGCCAATCACCTGGCTCGGCCATTGAGACAATTACATAAATTTTCATTTACTAGATGTAGAATTGTCTTATCAGATTTCAATCTTAAATGGCATCAGAGTGTGAATGTGGGAAGACTTCACATTTACTTTCTAGACATAAAAAGCTGACAATCTCTTACTGATTCACGGAAGAGAGGTGAGGGAGTGGAAAACTGCATTTCAGGGCAATTTTTCTAACTTAATGTTCCAAATTAGGCATGTTCAGTATGAGCATAACACCACATTCTGTCTGTGTGCTGGCAAAATGAACTGGTAACAACATAACTAAGGTTTTAATTACACCAATAACAATACGCACATACAAAAGGAAACTTAAGTTTGAAACTTTCTGTGTTCCCTAAAATATCTCCAGCTGACACCTAATGTATCTGTTTCTACCCAACAGGAATATCCAGCTAATTTGCTGAATTTTTACCTATATTTCTTCACAAAAAGAAATAGCAATCTAGTTTTTTGAATCAACTGTATTTTGCATACAGTCCTGGAAGGGGAAGTACATGATTTTACAACTTCAGATAAATCATGGGCCAAGAAATGTGCATTTTAATTCAAAAATTCATAGTGAAGTTCACAGCTTTCCACTTATTCTGCAGGAACCCTGGCTAGCTTCCGTTTCTTTCCTTTCAAGGACAACTATAATGTGCTCCACCCACCAACTATCCTTTTTGCTCATTTGCACAGGGAAGAAGAAGAAGAAACAGGAGTCCTTTGGGTCTGTATAATTGAAGTCAAACAATTCGCATTTCCCTATCAATCGGAAATTGACATGTTTTCGTTTTCATGGCCCTGAGATCATCAACACACAGCCCTTTACAGAGCTGCCAGCACCAACAACATTACAGGCTTTGCCCTGGGGAAGGAAACCACTGAAAGTTCCCTCAGGGCATGCTGTCGCTTCATCAAACATCTGCCCACTATGAGGCGTTTTCACAGAATTATTCTCTGCTGAATGAATAAGCTTTCTCCAATGAGTCATTTCTATCACAACTTGCAAAACAACTGTCAGTGGAGTGCCCAGAACACTGTACTTTGAACAACCACATAATTAACACCAGAAGGCTAAGGTAATTTAATTTTTAATCCTTGGCTTTTGAAGCTACATATGAGTGTTCTCTCTTGTGCCATCCCTACAGGCCAGAAGCTATGGAACAATGTGCTTCCACTTTCTCAGTGTTTTTATGCTGACAATGACATTTACTCTGACCTGTAGAAAGACGTCACCTCTCAATTCCATTTTAATCTTTGTCTAGGAATTTCTTTTTCTTTCTAGTAAAATTTTGCAATAATAATAAAATTATAAAGAAATCTAAGGACACATTATTTTTACTTTATTTTTGAACTACACTATTCATAATCACTTAGGATTAGTTAAATGCAACCAGAGCAGGCTAACAAGAAATACTAGGGCTCACCAAACAGCTAGACCATGTATTACTTTTATCTTTTGCAATAAGGGCTGCCTGGTATGCATTCCTTTCTTCCTGTTACACACTTATTATTGCCCACAGGTATATTTGTTTAAACATGCATGTAAATTATACCTGCACTAGCGGAAAATAAATATCTAAGGGGAATAGTTGCTTTTGCTGCTGTTTCCAAAGCAACTACTTGACAGCCAAACCTAACATCCCTTGAGGTGATGGCCTGTCTCATGTAAAGATGATGGATGGCAGAAGTGACCATTTTATAGAATTATAGAATAATTTAGCTTGGAAAAGACCTCTAAGATCATTGAGTACAACCATTAACATAACACTCTCATGTCCATCACTAAACCACAACCCTAAGTGCCACATTTATGCGTATTTTAAACAGGATGGAGACTTAACCATTTTCCCGGGTACACTGTTCCAATGATCAACAACCCTATCAGTGAAGAAAATTTTCGTAATATCAAATCTAAACCTCTCCTGTTGCAACTTAAGGCCATTTCCTCCTGTTGGCCACACTATTTCTGATACAAGCCAGGATGCCATTGGTCTCTTTGTGGTCACTGGGTACACTGTCAGCTCATGTTCAGCTGGCTGTGGATCAGCACCCACAGCTCCCTTTTTACTGAGCAGCTTCCCATCCACTCTGCCCCAAGACTGTAGCACTGCCTGGGGTTGTTGTGACCCAAGTGTAGGACTTGGCACTTGGTCTTTTTGAACCTCATGCAATTGGTCTCACACCATCAATCCAGCCTGTCCAGATCCCTCTGCAGAGCCCTCCCTGCCCTCCAGGATATCAACACTCCAGCCCAACTTGGTGTGGTCTGAGAACTGACTGAGGGTGCCCTCAATCCTCTCACTCAGATCAGTAATAAATATATTAAACAGAACTAGTCCAAATACTGAGCCCTGGGAAACACCACTTGTGACTGGCTGTCAGCTGGATGTAACTCCATGCACTCCCTGGGACTGGCCATGCAGCCAGTTTTTTACCCAAAGAACAGCTTGCTCATTCAAGCCATGGGCATCTTTGACAAGGGAAGACTCTGGTTTCATTTACATCAAATGCAATGGGAGGTAGAAGCTATTTTTACACACAGAGTCCTCACAGGATTTTTTGGTCTTTGACCAGAGATGATGGCTGTACTCCTGAAGAATATCTATCAGTGTTTTTCAATTCTTTAAAATCCAGCCACAGCAGCCTTCCCCTGAGGTAAGGCAGTTGCCCAGAAGCAAATCATGGAATCATGGCTTAATTGCACTGCCTATAAACAAGCATTTGCATTGACTTCAGAGTCCAAAAGAAGTGCAATCATCTTTGCAGGTCAGGACTAACAGCTAGTGAAGCTAACGTTGGCTCTTTTTTTTTTTTTTTTTTTTCCCCCCTTTTCTTTATGACAGCCTCATGGATGTGATATTTACTGTGGTTTAAATACAGTCTATATTTATTCACATGACTCTTTTCACATGTTATTTCAACTAATTAAGACTTGACTATATATGTGTTTCTGGAATATCTAAATACATTCTGTCACCTAGGGTTACATTTCTCATATGTTCAATTGCTAATTAAAGCTAGAAGCCAGGATTGGTGCTAGGTTGCTTTCTTCAGGCTTCAGAAGCAGAAATCAAGCAGGTTTTTTTTCAGGAAATGTTTCTGGATATGGACAGACTAGGTAAACCAAAAAATGTATTCGCTATACATAATAGTTCAAAGTCACCAACACTAACCATAGTTTATCCATTCCTTTCATCTTATGTATCTTAGTAAGAAATATTTATGACAATCATGTCACATTTTTATTCATATTAACATTGAAGACAACTTCTAGATATCCTGGTTTCTCAGGATTTTAACTGTACCAGCCAGACGAGCGCTGGAAGTTGGTTTCTTGGCAGTAACAGTAAAAGGATATTGGTGTTTTCACTCCTACAGATTATGCTCTAATCAGACGTTTTTAAATTAGGTAAAAATTGTGACAGAGTAGCAACAACAAAGTGAATCATGCTGGTACAGTGACAGATGCTTTCCCTAAGATTTCCTCTGAACTCCTTCTTCATGCTCTTTACCTTAATCACTTTATCTGTTTAAATTCTATCAGAGGGGAATTCCTTTTAAATAGAGACTTTCCTTTCAGAATGTGCCATGTCTCAAAAGAGTGAGAACCAACATAAAAACACCTGGCAGTATATTTCGCTTCTTTCAGGTTAAATGGATAACTCAGAGGCTAATTTTTGAAGGACCTAAATAATGCAGCTCCTAAAGTCAAACCTGTGCAAAAGCATTTGCAAAAGCTTTTGCAAAAGCAGCTCCTGAGTATTTTGTTCTTTGCTAAAGAAATATAACTTTTAATACTACTACTTTTATTGCCCATTCTAAATTGAGATTGTTTATTGGCAAGAGCACTGTTTCCTCTGTAAACAAGTACTGTAGACAAGACATCTCAACATCTGCTATCCTATTAGGTCACCTAGTCCTTCACTGACTTTTTTAAAAACAATATACTCTTGGTTTATACAGTTTTGCTTTGTTATAATGGTGACTTTAATAATAGTGCATATACTGAGTCTCTTCTGGCAACATCTTAGAGGAATCTCAAAGCAATCCTAGGACCTTCATATTAACATTTTGATTTGGTCAAATGTTCTCATTGTTAAAAATACAGCTTAGCAGGGTATACAGGCCCTAATTCTGGAAGCTTTCAGAGTAAGATTATTTTCCTTAGAAATATAAATCTTTGTCATAGATGGGTGTTTTTTAGCTTTTTGTAGATTTTTAAGGTAGCTGTGTAGTAAATATAGATTTTTAGTATAATTTTATAGTCTCTCACACTTCAGAATAGTAGTTAACACTTACCAAAGCCTATTCCCCTGTTTCATATTGAATTTTCCAGTCTTTAGGCTTGTTTAGGCTCCTTTCAAGGCAGGACTGTAGTAACCACATTCTGTTTAAGAACATATGCACCCCAGGCCTGAACAAGAAGATATCATCATAGTCAAAGAAACCTTCAAGCCCAGAACTTTGGAGAAGCTCCAAAGACAGTATGTGCCACGAAGAAGAGGAAGATGAGGAAGAAAGGGGTTTTGGGACCTCTGACTCAGTTCAGGGGAGGTGTGTCAGGGGGGCAGATTTTGGGAGGATCTGGGGGGCAGAGAGTTCTCAAATTGGATGGATAATGCTATAAAACTGTAGAATCATTGGACACACAGGCGCTTTTGTACTCTGTGGCCAGAAGGCCTTCATTAAAGGAGCTGTTCTCTGTCTTACCTAATTTGGCTGAAGAGTCTTTTCTCCTGATTTTTTCAGCATCACTTATGAATAAAAATTAGGAAAGGCACTTGCTAATTCCATGAAATCTGTATTTCATCCTGGACTCACAATTCTTCCAAATCTGTGTGGTCCAACTCCAGCTAGAGTCTGTCCTTCAGAGTGAATAGCCTTCCTTCAAACAAGCTAGATATAGAGATAATATTCAGCATTTGAAGTGTCATATTATAAAATACACATAAATATTAGAAAATGTTGTGATGAACATTAGTAATGATGTAATATCAAAGGCAGAAACATCAGCTACTTTTTTTTCTCTATCACAAGGAATAATGACTCACAGCAAGCAACAGAAGGCAAATAGTATCATCATAAATGAAGAATAATTTTCTCAATATCAAACTGACAGTGAAGGGAAGATTCTCACTGGGGACATTGTTGGCTGCTGCTATGCATCTTACTATTTCTTCAGATTTTTTGGAAGGTTTTCTAAGAAGAGAAAACTCCAGAGAAGAAAATAATATCAAATAACAAGGCTGGCAAGAATTAGGTTTTTGATACAGTTTTGACTAAATAAACCTCAGCTGGTATTCTAATCTTTCTTTGCTTTATTTTAAGCTTATGGTTTGCTTAAGCAAAACACTTAAAAAGTAAATACATCTTCAGGAATGTGTTCCCTTTATATGCACATTTATGCCTATTTCTCAGAGTCAAGCCAGAATTTTATAGCCTGGTCCAATTTTTCTTTACTTCCACACTTCCTGAATGACAGCACTATTTCTCTCTGGAGATTTTTTAATGTCCTATTAAAAAAAAATAACCCTAAAATGTATCAGAGCAGTGGTCATTGAGCATATGGCTGTGTGGTTACACAAACATCTGCTCCAAGCCTAAGTAGCTGGATATCGGACTGGTACTGACTACTTATTAGAAGGGTTCCCTCCCCGTTTTTGAGAGTGGAAGTGGATGCTGTCAGGACACAGCTCATGCTACAACTTACAGAAGGCAAAGTTTCTGGACACAAGTTTATCTTTTTTCCCCCACAGATGGTCAGTTCTCTTCACAACAGTCTGCTGCTCAGACTCTGTGAAGCATGGTTATAGCTGAGGCTGCAGAATCATGTCATGTCATAGAGTCAACTTGAATCCCATGCCAGAAGTCTGCCCTGAATTTCACTTAGCAGAGTCTTCTGGCAAGCCACTTCAGTCTTTGATATCTTTGCAAATTAAACCGTCAAGACCAGACATGACAACAGTGGTATGGAAGGTCATTTTCGTAACATTTTTGTCTTAAATTTAGAACTCAAAAAAAATCCTGAAAGTGTTTTCAATTGGCAACTTTGTTTTTCACCTCACTCTTTAACCACTTCAGTGTTAATTCCCACAGTGATATATTATCCTGATGTAACCACGCTTCTACATTGTCAATAACAAAGGCAAACAATTGTAGTTTGTCTCGCTTCCTCCTCCTTTTTTTTCTAACAAGAAAACAAACATAAAACACAGCATAAATACAGATGTCATTACAGAAGGAAATGGTGATTTATTAATTACTCTGAACAAAAGTGTAGACATAGAGCTTGTGTAGGACTTCATCCAATTTTGGAAGGCTCAATTCAAGTCCTTACTAGTATGGAATATTGTTAAACTCACTAATGCCCGTATAACACAGGTAGAAACATTATTTCTCTCACAAAGAATAAATGCATTGTTTACATGCTGTAGGTACTTTTTCAACAAAAAGGATATGTAAATGCATACTCTAAGAATTTTAAAGACAAGCACAAACAGGAGGATATGTGATCAAATGGTTTGGATTAGAGATTGCGAAACAGCATCTGTATGAAAGCCCTTCTGTGTTTCTAATCCCCAGAGTTTATCCATTCAGCAAAATTTGACATGTATATGAAATACTGTAGATTGGCATTCAGAGCAACAGACATACAATGAAGCACCTTTACTGAGAATTAAAAGATGAAACCAAAATATTCATTTATCATATGGGAGTATCATTCTACTTCTTTTTCATAACAGTCAGGTTCTAGTACAATTGTCTTATAAATGTCAGCATTTTAAAGCTTGAAATGTAAAATTATGAAATAAGTGAAACTTTAAAAATTTAATTTATAAAACATATACCCAGTAAAGAAAATAAACTTAAAAACAATATAAACCAAATTTTTTTACTTGCTCCAAATACTAAGAATTTAAAAGACTGGACAACAGAATTGGGATTGCTAAATCCCAGGGTTTAGATTTCAAGTTCCAAAACAAGTTAGAAATTACAATTGTTTAAAGTATGACTCATAAGACAAGCCATAGCATGCTCGCTTTTGCTTTAGTTATACTCATTAAAGATACATAGATCCTGCATCAAGAAGATACTATGACATGTAACTTTATTTAATTTATTTATAGTCCTATACAGATTTAAAAGGTGTTCTTATTTAGCTTGAACAACATCATTATTTTCTCCTATGTAAATTAATGTAATGCTATAGAATAAGACTAGCTGGAAGTAAGTAGCAATGACTTTTTTTTTTTTTTTTTTTTTAACTGGCTTTAACACTTGAAAAATGGTAACATCAACCTGGAGCCTGAGCATGGGATCCACAAAGGCCAGTGCACTGTACATGGATGCTCACTGTAGCAGATGGGGGATTTGGAGACCTTGCTTTGGTCCAGGTTTTGAATGCAAATCTCTGTACAGGAAGGAGTCATCTTCTCCTGATGAGGATTTGAAGGTGCAGACCTCCTCACTGAGATAATCACTTTCTCTTTTTGACTAAACCTTCAAAGAAAGAAAAATGTTCTTCTTTATACTAACAGTTCAGCAACCCAAATGTTCATTCACCAGTAGAAATACAACTTTTCTCCTACTTTTGCTAAAGATAGCAGCAAACTAAACTAAAATCTCCTACTTTTCAGAGCAGGTAGTTAAGCTCTGGGCTAGTGGATTGTCCTGTCCTGGGCCACATTCAGATGGTGTTCTTAAACCTTGTCTATTTATCAGGACAGTATTCCACTAGGACAAGTAATGGATTATGAGTCACATGGTTAGCTATCAGGCTGCAAAATTCTTGTCATTACATATTTGTGGTTAATTTTTTTTGACCTATGATAGTGCTATAAAACAGAAAAACTGAAGGACACAGCTTCCCACACCTCCATAATACAGTTTCCCATTAGTTTCTACAATGTTTACCATTATTATTGAAATCTTAAATAAAAATAACCAGTGAAAGTACTATTTTTTCCTACAGCTTCCATCTGACATAAGAAAAAAGTAATGCAACAGTCTTACAGAGCAGAGCTCTGAGTTCTAAAAGGACTAAGAGGAATTTGTTTGTATCTATCTTGCAGAGCTGACTCACCATGCACCATTTTGAAGCCATGTATTCTGGAGATCAGATATTTCCTATGAGATGCAGAAAAGTGTTTGGTGGCTTCTCACATGCCTTATGTTCTCAAGGTACTTGTGACTTGGGGGAATTGAATTCAAAGAAAGATTCAGATAGCACCTCTCAGTGCTATACTCCTATAAGCTTCACAGATTTTTTAAAAGCTTTTTATTGGAATGTTTTCACAGCCTCTTGGAAAGTGAGACTCAACTTCACTCAGAAAAGCAGCAAAAAAAAAAATGACTGGCAGCACTGATGGATTTTGTCCTGCCTCATCTTGCTGTTCAGGGTTCTCTGCCAGTGCTCCCAAGCTGAGAATTTCTCCTAGTTATTCATATATCATGTAATAGATGATGTCACCATCAGAATATGCCTAGACAATATCCTCCTGCTACTAGAAAATTTTGCCTCCCTGTCGACCTTTTATTATCTTGGTCTCCAATCAAAGATATGAATGTACCACCATTGTGTGCATTGGTGTGAAAAGTTAATCCCCAGTTGTGACAAATACTGTGGTTAACCAACTTTTAGAGCTACTTTGGTGACAATAAACAGTCTGCCATTTTTTGATCAGCTTGTGAATAGATTTGCAGACTCACAGAAGAACAAAAGAGTTGGGGTTGTAAGGGACCTTTGGAGATCATCTAATCCAAGGTCACTGCTCAAGCAAGTGTAAGTGGAGCAGGTTGCACAGGATCATGTCCAGGCAGGTTTTGAATCTCTCCAGAGAAGGAGGCTCTACAACCTCTCTGGGCAGCCTGTCCCGGTCCTCTGTCACTCTCACAGGAAAGTTTTTTCTCATTTTCAAAAGGAATTACAGTGTTTCAGTTTGTGCCTGTTGTCCTTTATCCTGTTGCTGGGTTCCACTGGAAAGAGTCCAGTCACATCCTTTTGACACCCATCTTTAATATATTTGCATGTATTGATAAGATGCCATGTTTTTTCTCTTTTCCAGGCTAAACAGTCCCAGCTCACTCAGCCTTTCCTCATAAGAGATGCCTAATGATCTTTGTAGTCCTCTGCTGGGCCCTCTCCAGTAGTTCCTGGTCTTTCTTGACCTGAGAATTCAAGAACTGGACACATTACTCCAGATCTGATCTTAGCAGGGCTGAGTAGAGAGGCAGCATCACCTCCCTCGACCTTCTGGCAATGGTCTTCCTAATACAATCCTGGATACTATTGGAATGCTTGGCCATGTGGACACACTGCTGACGCATGGATGGCTTGCTCTCCACCAGGACCCCCAGATCCTTCTCAGCAGAGCTGAGCAAGAAAGGCTGAAGCAAAGAAGTTATTCAGTAACTCCACCTTCACACCAGGGCACCCACCTCATTCGACAGTGGGCTCACGTTTTCCCTAGTCCTCCTTTTGCTACCAAGGTACTTCAAGGAACCCTTATTATTGTCCTTGACATGCCTTGACAGATTTAATTTCAAGTGGATCTAAGCCTTCCTTGTAACATCCCTGTATGTTCTGACATCCACATAAAAATAGTTTCTAAAGTTCTAAATATTGACAACTCTTTATTGACTGCCCTGAAATTATAATATCATGCATCACATGTGAGAGTCAACATGAGTTATTCTTAAGTTTCTTTCTAGCTCTTCCTCTTAAAACTTCCTTTCAAACATTTACTTTAAGTTCCAAAGGAAAGGTCCACATCCCAAAAATTTATTTTGTCATCCACTTGGGGTTTTCATACCTTTTATATCCATTTTCTCAAGAGGTACACTGTAGAATATTTTTAATCATGAATACTTTCTTGTAATTACTAGGAGAAGAAAAACTTAAAAGGAAAATAAATTACAAATGTAAATTACTACTGTTAGAAGCAAACCCTAAGAGCTCTATCATGTTCACGTCACATTTTTTGAGGGGATTTTTATTTCTTTTTTTATTTCCTAAACCTCTCTATAAAGAAGAGAAAATGAGAAAGCAAAGTTGCAAAACGAAAGAAGAATCTCAACCAAGAAGGTTTTTAAATTTTCGCATAGAGAAGACAATATTTAGGGAGATAAGAAAGATGCCACTTTCACAGTAGCTTAATCTTAAAATTCTTACATTATTAATTTTCTAGTCCTATGTATAGGTATTCAGTGCCCATAACTTCTATCTTGAATTATTATTAAGCACTGATGGAAGATTTTTACCTAAGTTTTGAGCTAATTATTACTTTTAGACAAGATCTGATAGAAATGGAATTTTTGACAGAGGTAACTCTACATAAAACAGTGACCAGGAGCTGAGGCCAGTAAAAGAAAATTAAGGAAAATTTTATTCTTGATCTTTTAAGACCATTTAAGCTTTTGTGGGCAAGACTAAAGGTTCTAAAACCAAAAGGCACCTCTTGTTCTTGAAGTCAGTTTCAGTGCATCAGAAAGTTAACAATGACAAATTGATGTGGAAAGGTCATGACATTTCAACAAGAAATTGTTCTAAGGCAATGGGGCCTGTAAATACACACGATTATGGGAAGTTGTGCTGCTCCAGTAGCTGCCAGTTTAAGAAATGTTCTTAAATGCCAAGAATACCTATTCTAGTAAACCTGTTTCTATAAAAACAAGATTCTTACCAAAACATAATTTCAAAGAAATTGATCAATTTAGAGTAGCAACACAGATCTTGTGTTTCTGTCAAAACTTTATTTATTTTGTCTATTTGATTCCATTTCTTCCTGTCACAACCTTTAGAAATATGGGAATGTGTAGAGAGGTAAGAAAAGAAAAGTTAATAGTGATAAAGTTTGCTGCAGACATGTTTACTAATGGCATAATATTTTGCAAGGCAATGAAGGCCACTTGTCATGAACAGTGAGGAGTGTTGCACTGGGGGATGCTCTGCCCAAAAACTCATTAGAACCCCACAGGATGTTTCTTCTCATACTAGAACAAAAAAAAAAAAAATTACAAGAAATCAAAAGCAAACCAAAACAAGAGCTCAAGCTAAAAAATTCTTCATCCCTGCTGATGAAAAGTTTTCCATAATGCTTCCCCTCTGCTTTTATTTTCAGCATTTCCACGGATCAATAAATGCATCTATTTGGGGCAGACCTGTGATTAGCTCTTCAAAGGAGAAGTTATGTTTCCTTAGGGCTCAAGTAGAAATACAGCCAGGGGGAAAAAGTGAACATGTACACAAAAGACACACGTGCCTTGCTAATCACAGCCTTACAGCACCAGGAATTCTCTGCTGTATCTTTCTGTATGGAAGGAGAAAGAGCTATTGCTCAGTTCTAAGCTCAGCAGGGCCTTGGGATTCACTGCCTTGTACCAGAACAGGCCATCTCCAAGACTCTTACCTGTGCAGAGTAGAAGCTCTGGGCTCCAGGTCACCTCCTGGGAGTGTGTGCCAAGGCACAATCCCTCTTGTCCTGTTGAAGGTTACCACCAAATAGGCACGGAGCAGTGCCCTCCCAGGTCCTGCCCTTGCCCAAGGTGCCAGACTCATTCCAGTCTCCTGTGTAACCCCCACGGGAAGTCAGTGAAGATTGGAGCCTCTTTTGCCCTGGAGAGACCATCTCTGGCTCCACTAGCAGCAGACATTCCTACTTTTTTTTTTTTCTACAGGCATTCAGAAAACAAACTACTGCCTTCCCTCCCCACACATCTAACAGCTCAAGAGAGATAAGGCAAATGCAGCTCCATGTCCCCAGGCTGAAGACATGTTCCCAGCAGGTGCATGCACTATAAGCACACATATACAACACATATATGCATTGTAGACCCCATAGATGGGCACTCAGAGCACACACATAAACACAGACATCAGCCACAACCTCGCCCTGCTCCCCTCTCTGGCTCACCAGGATGGAGGTCTACTAGTGAGAATAAATACCTGCATATGTAAAAGGTGGATCCCTGCAGCAGCTTGCCTCACTCCCCAAACACATGCTTTCGTTCACAGAGCTGGCCATTACAGACCTGCACACCTCCTTGGTTCCTGAGGCCACTTCACCTACTCCCGGACTACATCTTCACTAGTGATCAGTCACTTGAACACCAGGAACACACAGGCCCTCTGTCTTGTGTGGGACTGTTGCAGGACTCAGACCCTCAGAAACACAGATGCACACAGCATAGAAGTTCCCAGGAATGAGTTAGGAAGGAATTTAATAAGAAGAGAGAACTAACTGCACTGGTCAGGCACAGGTCACAAGCAGACAAAGAAAAATCTCAACTTTTAAAAATGTCAGGAAGTGTAATAGAATTCCACCCACACACATCTGCAATTATTAACAGTTCCAGCAATGGGCACAGCAACTCATAAATTTAATGTATCTTTCCTTAAATAATTGGACTGAATAATTTACTGAGTGAGGCCATTGCTATGGATTAAGACAGCTACCTACAGATCAAGAATGGTACTCTCTGCCATATAACACATTACTTGCAAAAAATCCTACTGTTATCGCCTGAACTGGAGCACAACTCTAGTAGTTCAGAGTACCTTTCCTGAAGGGAGAAAAACTAGCTCAGTAGAGGCAGGTGGAAATTTTGGAGAAAATAATCAGGTTCTGCTGGCTTCCTATCAGCAGTCCTGTGTTCTGTAACTACTTCCATTGATCTGTGGGACTATTGATGTGGTAATGTTCTTTGTGCAATAGAACAAAACTAGTTACATGTAAATTCAAACTCAACACGGTGAAAGTGCACAATCTGGCTCATTTGTTTTGCAGCTACAACCCACTGACTTTTTAAATTATTATGGAAGTATCAACAGCTGTTCTCTCCACCCAACTATTTCATGTTGAGCTGGAATGCACACTAATCCATCAGTAATGAGAATCAGCCAGTCCACAGACTATGAATAAGCAAAGAAAATCATATTGGAAAAACTGAAGATATAAAAAGTTACTTAGCAGTCAAAATATTCCAACTGTCTCAGCAAAAATAATAGCTGGATGATTCACATGAAAAACCACCCCTGTGAAGCAGGGGGGCAAAGAATGTTCTGTTTCTATGCTATGCGTATGAAAACCTTTGTCAAATTTGGGAGGACAGTCATCAACCCACTGGGTTAGAAAGTTATTAGCATTCACACATACAAAAAAAAGACAGCTGCTAACACCTGAAACTTGTAATTTCCTTCTGATCTTTAGCTGTCAAGGGACTTTCCAGATAGTCCAAGACAGAAGGACATTACAAATGCAATGAAGAACCCTGCACTGCACAACATTTCACAGCAAAACCACAGGTCTCACAAAATACCTTGACAGTATTTAAAGGTATGAAATAAAAGGAAAACTGGCACCTCTGATATTCAGCAGAAAGACTGTTCCAGTCCAGGTTCAGAAAAATTTTCAAGATAGAACCGATTATTGACAAGGTTCTCTCAGTTTCAATTTTCATGACATGTACTATTCAGGTAGGAAAAGGGGGCAAAGAGCATCTAAAAACTTCCAGCAACCACTACAAGCACAATGCTTGCTTTTGACATGACTTCTCTCAAGTCCTTTTTTCTTTCTGTGAAATCATATGAGTTAAAACTGAACTGGGGGCTTTTGTACTGTTCTGCTTCCTTCCACTATAAGTCCCAAAGGTGGCTGCACGAAAAGTCAGCAGCAGCAACAGCTCTGCAAAGAGAAGATGTGGTAGCAACAGTAATTTTAAGGACATGCTACAGGCAAGGTCAAACCAATTCCTCCTGAGCTTACTCCACAACTGGAAGTAGTGCAAGGACGCACAGCTTCATCCCATGGAAATGCCTACAGACCCATGTAGTGAATGGCAGAACTACTCAGCTTACAGATACTGCCATATGAACACTGGCTTGGATCTGAGCTTTAAAGTCCACAAAGTGATAGATTATCTGGACTTCACTGCATGGGTCAGCTCCATATTCAGGCCTTCTACAGCAAGATAGCTTTGACTGAGATGTGCTATTGTTATTTCTTGGAATTTTGCAATTGTGCTAATTTTGCATTAAGAAATATATTACATTTAAACAGAACCAAATGTCAGAAAAGATTGCTTAGATTTTGAATTAGTTCACTGTTATGAGTTAACACGGACTTACTGCAGCTACTGCATTTTTCAGTTTTGCATGTAATCAAAACCTTTCATATTTTTAGTTGTACATTTGTTAGGTTCCTGGAAAAAATTACTGTCCCATGGAAGGGGCTCAAATTATAACCAATTTCTGCTTAAAAACGCATTATTGCAAGAAAACCTTCTATTTCATTTTGCTATGGCTTCCAATCTTATTTTTCTTTAATCACAATTTAGGTCTGTGGGTTCTAATGAAAAAAATGCACAAATCAGATACTCATGGGTTCTAATGAAAAAAATGTGCAAACTAGATACTCGTTGACTTATCAACAATCTCCTATAATACATACTGAGTCAAGGAACAGGAAAATAATCCCATGATTTGTAGTTGTATTACTTGCAAAAAGTTCTAAGTGTATATAAAATTCATCTGATAATTGTGGTTGACATTTTCCTACACACTGTCAGTTGTAACAGCCATAGGCTAGTTCCTTTATCCCATATTAAACACCAGGAATGTAGCTAATGCACCTGTACATTTTTTTAAGTTGTGTTTCCAACCTGTTTGCAGGCCACGGAATAACAACTGAAAACCCTACTGTGCATATTGCCTGCCTGGATTAGGAGGATATCCTGCACCAGATAATGCAAGTAGGTGTAGATGTGTAGCATGACAACTCATTACTGGACAGAGGCAATGGCAGGAGATACACTAAAGCTCTCAAGTAAGTGCATCTAGGCTGTGATTTAAGTAATTGTCATCCTGTTCTTGAAGCCAAATGTGTCTCTTGTGCTCCATGATGGAATCTTTAGCTGATAATTGGAGACAACTAAGGAGAAAACGTGGGTTCTTGCTACTGAAGGCATGCAGACATATATAGCTGAGTGGGGGAAGACTGGCATTATTCATCTCCTCTGCCCTTGTTGTGTTGCTGATGATGAACAGCCATTTGGTTATATAAGCTTTTCCAGAATTGCCCAATTCTGCAAACTGCCAAAGTAGTGGGATTTATGGCCAGTGCATGCTACAGCTGTCTTTGCATAATGTGGTCATAAGTGCTTGGCTACAGGCACCACAGAACTGGCAGAGTGAGTGCGAGTGCAAAGAGCTACATTAGCAAACAAACAGGCACTAACCCAACCCATTATCCAGTATAAAAAGATGGACATGCAAATGGGGTCCAAATGACCACTCCTTACTCTCCATCATTGCTAACAAAAGGAGAAGTGTCCCACAGTCAGCAGTTTAGAGGGGTAAAGAGCAGCGGGTTACTAACTGTTCTTTGCTGCACCCAGCTGGCAAAATGAAATTAATCTCTCGGGATAAGGATACTCATAAGGAAACTATTTCTGACTGCAAGTCATCTGTAGCTGACAATGTTCTGTGAATAGCAGTTTTTTGGAAAAAAGTTTGAAATTACAGGGTATGTTAGCAAGTCTATTTGGCCATAGGTTTCAACAGAGCATTTTTAGCTGAATCACCGAACTGGTCTGCCAGTTTACTGACTCCTTACTGCACTTCAGTCTAAGTCTGCATAACTAATGAATACTGAATGCTCAGAGTGAGACCAGCAAAAACAACAGAAGGATGAAAACTGCAAAATAGCAAACCTAATTAGAGAATTAGGGATTTCTTACAAAATATACTCTATTCCTAGGAAAGGTAAGAGCTTTTTTTGTGCATCAGCAAAACTATGACATAATTACCATCACAGAGACATGGTGGGACAACTCACGTATCTAGAGAGCTTAAATAGATGGCTGTAAATTTTTCAGAAGTGATAGGCAAGGAAAGAGAGGTGGTGGGGTAGCCCTGTATATTAGGGAGTGTTTGATTGTCTAGAGCTTAATGATGGCGACAATAGGGTCGAGTGTTTATGCGTAAGAAACAGGGGAAAGACTAATAAGGCTGATATCATGGTGGGACTCTTGAGTAGTGAGACCAGTTCTTCTCAGTGTATCCAGTCCCCTGAGCTGGAATACAGGGAGCACAATGAAGCCCCCATAACCCAAGAAGAAGTGGTCAAGTACCTGCTACACCACTTAGACAATCACAAGTCTATGGGGCCAGATGGGATCCACTAAAGGGTACTGAGAGAGCTGGTGGAAATGCTCACTGAGGCACCTTCAATCATTTACCTTCAGTCCTGGTTAACTGAGAGGGTCCTAGCTCACTAGAGGCTGGCAAATATAATGCCCATCTAGAAGAAGGGACATGTCTCGAGTACTGCATTCAGTTTTGGGCCCCTCACTACAAGAAGGATATTGAGGTGCTGGATCATGTCCAGAAAAGGGTAACAAAGTTGGTGAAGGTCATATGAGTCCTATGAGGAACAGCTGAGGGAGCTGAGATTGTTTATCTTGGAGTAAAGAAGGCTTGGGGGGACCTTATTGCTCTCTACAACTACCTGAAAGGAGGCTGTAGCAAGGTTACTTCTCCCAAGCAACAAGTGATAGGGTGAGAAGAAATGGCCTCAAGTTGTGCTAAGGGAGATTTAGGTTTAATATTAGGAAAAACTTCTTCACTGAAAGAGCTATGAAGGAAGGGTTAATGGAACAGGCTGCCCAGGGAAGTGGTTGAGTAATCACCCCTGCAAGAGTTCAGAAAAAGAGTGGTTGTAGCACTTAGGAACATGGTTTAGTGGTGAAGACAGCAGTGCTGAGTTAACAGTTGGATTTGATAGTTTTAGAGATCCTTTTCAACTTAGAAAATTCTATGATGCTATGAAAAGTCCTAAGATACCCACTGTCATCATCTGAGCATTACTGATGCTCTCACAATTATCTTTCTATTGTCAGCAGTGCCAAAATGAGAGAGGTGCTCATGGTTCACTGCCAGCTTTGAATTCTCAGTCTAGAGTAGAATGAATTTAACCTTCCCTTTAACACACAGGACAATGTCCAAGATTGTAAAACATGATCTTGTAATGTTGTGGAATGAAAGAAATTATCATCAGCTCTACTTCCGAAATAAATTTCAAAAAAATACTGGGGGTAAAGACATTTATTATAGAGCTCTGCACATTTATTTTTAGTTTTCCTATTATTTTTCGATTATTTGACAGCATGCCTTTCTTATTCATATTAAGCACCTAAGGCTATTGCAGGCTTTTTATTTAAGACAGATAAAATGGTGAAGTATTCAATGATTTTGTTGTTAAAAAAAATTACAAACCTTAAGACAGTTGCAACCTAAGAGTGATCGAAATACCATATATTCTAGATCAAAGTAACTTTGTGTAAATATTGAAGTTATTTTCACAAGCAGGAAAAACTCTTTATTGGTTAAAAAAATTACTAAAGCCATTTTAAAAGATAGATATTGTAACAACAAACCAAAATGACAGATAAGTCTTTGAAGATCTGAGCCCAAATTCTTTGGTAATGAATAGCTCTACTAAGACTAGTCTTTCTTAGCAGTCCAAATGTTTCTTTTCATCTTCTGTTTACATAAGAAAAGCAAAGAAAAATATTTGGCTGTCAAAACTTTTCCTTCTATATGGCTAGATGCCAAATCAGCAGTTACATGATTCATAATTGTCATGAGATACATTAGTAACGTGCATTAAAGTGAAGTCTGTTGTTCCCCCTCCGTTTACTCCGATACGCTGAATTCACATGCCTTAAATCATAAACTAATGACAGGCATTAGGCTTTATTAAGGAGATCCAAAATTATCCTGCATTTCTGTACTACGTAGCAAGAGGGGCTGCTGTAACACCATATAATTTGATACACTAAGATTTTTAGATGCTAAATGCCAGTGAAAAGGAGAAAATACATCAGAAAACAGAACACATTAATGAAATATTCGGTCCTTAATAGACTCACAACCTGTTTGTTTCCTTCTTTGTTGTGGAAAATGTGGCAGGACTTCAGTCTCTCTTCCCCCATGTACACAAACACCCAACCACAGCCACAAGCATGCATAGTTCATAATACTCTACTTCCTGGTCTTCAGTTTAGTGCCCTTTACTTTAATATATGAGTTTCATTAAAATAAGACAAAGTGAAAAGAAAAGAAAATTCTCTGATAACTTCATCACCTGCAGTTCCTCAGGTAAGTGCTCCCTAATTCTTCTGTGCTTCAGACTGAATAATACTGACAATCTATTTTCAATTTTTCACTGTAATATAATGGTATTTTCCCCTACAGTTGCCTGTGATTCCTCCATCGTTCATCCAGGCTATTATCCACAGGAGACTTCTTTTTAAACTGAGAAATAGGAATTATTTTTGAGAACTGATATCCAGTATTTGTGATTAGGTGTAAATCAGATCAATGTAGACATCATTAATGGTTACAAAGACACATTCTGAACTTCACTAGAAGTTCACATTCTGAAGTTCACTAGAGAAATATGGGAAAAATAATTAATTCCCTTTTTTTGTTTCTTGGAATTTTTTTGCCTTACTTTAATAATAAGAAAAAAAGTCACAAGAAGCTAGAGATTTGCATTTGAAATAAAACTCAGACCTGTCTATGTTTTGGCTGCGCTTTCATCACTCTCTGTCTTAATAATTTTGACCAAGTGACATCAGCACGCATTTGCATATAAATCCTCCAGACTTTCTTATCTAGATCCAGTAGTAATACTTTCTTGTGGCACTCCTATGAGTTTAGTTATTAAATATTTGTAAAGCTTTCCATAGAGAATTGCAAAACCACATCATACTTGTTGGGGTTTTTTTGGCTAACAGGTATATTGTAAGCAACACGGAGCAGCCAAACAAAGCAAGACATCTGCACAGGCTGCAAATGCCTTTTTCCACCACACACTGAGAGAAGAAGATAATGGATGCAAGTCTGTCACATTTTCAGGCCTTATTTAACTAAAAATTAATTAATTCCAAAAATGTAATCTCCTTCTTTAAGTAGAAAACAAGCCAGGAAGAAAAGGGGTTGGAAACAGATAATTCTATTTTTTACGGGTTTTTACTGTCCTGAGAACTAGGGAAATTAATTTCTGTGACAAAAGAACAGACCCCTGTTATGATCTGGTTATTAAAATTATTAGAAATGCCTCTGCCTGACTTGAGGTATAAAAAAGACCAAATGCCAAAGTCAATAGTATGAGGTTTATTTTATGGTAAACGTGACACAGAGAAAGAGAGATATAAAGAAATAGGGAAGGGGGGGGAGGGGGAGAAGAAGAAAAAGAGTGACAGAGAGAGAAAAAGTATCACCACTCCGTATAACCTGGTGGCATCCTGTTGGTCTGGCTCTTCTGGTCTTGGTGGTGAGGGTTTCCCAAAAAACACAGAGTCCGATGGATTAATATACGCTCAGGAAATGCCCAGCACCTCGCCTTGCGGGGGGGGGAACTTTGCAGTCTCTTGTAACAGATTTGTTGCCTCACTTGGATCATGTGTAGCCTTCTGGTGATGGAAGGCCTCAGGAATGAATTAGGAGGGCACTTTGGGGGTCTTTTGTGGTTCATGACCCCTTCTCAGCTGCCTCTCACGTGGATATCCCACATGCATGTGGTCTTCTTGGGAGGAGTGGGGGTTAGTCCTTTGGTTTGGTGTGAAGAGATTTCACCATCACACACCTGAACCCCTTCTCCTCCAACACCCCTGAGCCCAGCTAGGGCTTATTCTTACCACAGATACAGTCTTCTTTCCTGAGCCTTGTTTACTTCTCCTCAGACTTGAGAGGATTAGACAATAATATTATCTCAAGTCCCCAGACACAGTCCAAATTCCAGTTGGGAGGCACTGGTAGAAGGGGGGTGCTTCTGTGGCAACAGAGAGACTGTTGCTTCCTCACAGTTTGACAAAAAGTCTTTCTATGATTTTGACATTACCGATTTTCAGTCCATCACAGCACCTTCATAAGAAGAGGTGGTGGAATAGGTTAAAACTCAGCCCTGCAGGCTTGGTGTTGTGACAATAGTCTATTGCATCTTTAAATGAGGGCCAAAGAAGAGACTGAATTATTCATGGATCAATAAAAAATCAGATGCTCTTATAAATTTCATTGCCCTCTCACCTCCTCCTGTGGCTCAGTTAGGACCCCTAGTTTTTCACCAAACGGAGCACAATGTCTCAACAAATCTGACAGACCCAGGGCCACCTGCTACAATGACAATTAATACTTTTTAGCACCTTTCATGCTTCACAAACCCAAATTAACATGCAAATAGTATATATGTGAATATATATTTAGAGATATAAAATTGGTGACGTGTAGATATATATATGTGGGTAATTCACATATTATGATAATGCATGATATTTTTCAGTTGAAGAGAGGGAACGTGGTTGCTGATTGAGGCATCACACAGAAAGAAGGCAAAGTTGTTTAACTTGTTCATCAGTGACCTGGACAAAGGGACAGAGTGTCTCCTAAACAAGCTGGTTGATGATACAAAGCTGGGAGGAGTAGCCAATACCCGAGTGCAGTGCTGCCATTCAGTGAGACCTGGACAGGCTGGAGAGTTGGGTGGAGAAGAACATAAGGAAGTTCAGCAAAGGTAAGTACTGAGTTCTTCCTGGGAGGAATTACCACAGGCACCAGTACAGGTTGGGGGCTGACCTACTGGAAAGCAGCTCTGTGGAGAAGGACTGAGGGATCCTGGTGGACAACAAGCTGTCCATGAGCGAGTAATGTGCATTTGTGGCCAAAAAGGCCAATGGTATCCTGGGAAGCATTAGGGAGAGGGAAGTGCCAGTGAGGCCTCATCTGGAGTGCTGTGTCCAGTTCTGGGCTCCCCAGTGCAAGAGAAACAGGTTGCTCCTGGAGTAAGTCCAGGGGAGGGCAACAAAGATAATGGGGGGACTGGAGCATGTCTCTTCCAAGGAAAGGCTAAGAAAGTTGGATCTGTTCAGCCTCAAGAAGACACAAATGAAAGACCTCACCAATGTACATAAGTGTCTGAAGTGGGTGTCAAGATGATGGAGCGAGCTCTCCTCTCTGGTGCCAAGCAATTGGACAAGAGGCAATGGGCAGAAACTGATGCACAGAAAAGTTCCACCTCATTATGGGAAAGAACTTCTTTACTGTGGAAGTGACCATGCACTGGAACAGATTGCCCAGACAGGTTGGGGAGCCTCCATCACTGGAGATATTCAAGAATTGTCGGGACATAATCCTGTACAAGGTGCTCTAGGAAGACCCTGCTTCAACAAGGTTGGATCAGATGACCTACAGGTGGTCCCATTCTGTGATTCCATGAAATCACATTACTTCCTGATTTAGTATTTGGCAGTCTCTAGTGCTCAGTATGCCTGCCCCAATAAAAGCTATTGTATAGCTACAACTGGCTCTAAAACATACTCTGTTTCTATGATGGTTTTTCCAAGACCTGCTGGTCCACAGGCAATGAAAACAAAGAAGTAACATTCTACTTAGGTTTCCTTATGGACTTGGGGAAGAAAATACATCTGCAGAAAATGAAATAACACAGTTTTAGAACGTGTATGTTGGAGCACTCTGGGTTACAATAGTGGCAATGAGCAGAAATGGCTCTGTTTTATGTCATTGAATAAAGAGTCTCTAGCAGCAACATTTCCCTTACTTTATACCATAACATCTACACTAACTTTAGTTCTGATACTGAAAGGACTTAGGTGAGTCAGCATGACTGACGTACAATAAAAAGTATCTAGGAATCACAGTAACAAAACCAAACAGGGACGATTACTGCCTTCCTCTGAGGGAACCTCTTCAGTAAGATTTGAAGATATTCTATTCAGTATTCTGGTCCCTCCCAAGCTTTCTTCATTTGGAGGATTTGACAAATGCTATTTCAAATCTTTGTTGCTACTATTTCTTCCAGGAATTCTGATCTTATCGGAGCAAGACCATGCCCAACATGATAAATCATGAGCCAGCATAGCAGATGTTATTCACTGAATTCAAAGTCACCTTTGATCAAGCAGCATGGGTGTTGCCAGAGAGTATAAACCTCCAAGGGGACAAAGTTCATGTGTAACATTAGGGCCACAAGCCAAAAGAACAATTTTGTCTTTACTTTAGTCCTCAGCAAACTGATTCTCTTAATAGTAATCACTGTTGTTCTGAATCTTAATTACAGGGCAAGTAGATTGCAACATCACTAAAGGAACACATCGGGTTTATTAATTTCTCCATATAAAAGTTAACAGTTTACCCATTGCACAAGTTATTTTAAGGTAGCTGAATACAGAGATACAAATATTCCAAATATTTTCAGGAATGAGTATCTGGCTAGTACCCATGGAATGGTTTTACTTGCAGTGATTGTGACAAGACCTATTGCAGGACCAGTTTGTTAATCCTCAGCAACTTCAGACAGTCTGTATAAATGCTCTTAGGTCTTGACTGTGAACAAGCCTCCGTTACTGAGTTACATCCAAACACTGGGAACTGCTGATGCCAGAGTGTTTGCAGCCTTGCCCTCCTCCGTTTGCAGCCGAGGAGCTGAGGTTGCTGTCTTGACTCTTGCCAGCACTGCTGCAGCCAGCGGAGCAAAACCAGACCCAGACCGAGACACCAAAGGGGAGTGTCAGAATGCGACTGAAATACAAGTATGCCTTTGTATCTACTGATGAACACACACACACTGGATTTATTTGCCTCTAAAACTAATCTTCAAAGATTTAGTACTCCCACTTACCCTGAACTTGCGTCACTGAAATCAACTACTGGCTGAGCCAGAGCAGCATGAAAGCATATTCCTAGTACTGTTCTGTTCCTTGACATATGCAGCACGTTCTTCACTGTCTACTGTTGTTCCCACGGCTTGCTGGGACCTGTTTCATATTAGAATGCAAGTTGCTATGGGCAAAGTGTGTGTGTACTTGGCCACACCTACAGCACCCTGATCCTGGTTTGGGGCTTAATTGTTTTTATTGTCAGTAATGCATGATAAAATTAGTCATATAACCCAAGAGAACAAATAGCTCTAGGAAGTTTCTAAATAACCTGCAGATGGGAATCATTCACACAAACAATTCAGCAAGCATTCAGCAGAAAATATTTAACAAAAATAAAAATACCTCATGCATTGCTAACTATAGGTAAAGTTGTCTATGGTAAACTTGAAGAGAGCTCTATTTAGTGTGCAAAGGCTTTATTTCCAATTGCTTAGAACTTTTCTTAATGCTAGCAGTTTTAAAGGTAAGTTTTGTATTCCACCTATTAAGTGAATTGTACCTTTCCCCCTCTACTATTTCTGTCTGAATATTTCAACCATTTCTGAGAATGAGACTGGGAGGAAAAAAAAACCAACAAGCCTGCTGTTTGGTCTCATATCAAAGTATTGTAATGATATTTGGGGTTTTTCACTTTGAAAGGAAACATCATGCTCTTTATCTTGATCAAGAACACAAATCAGTGAGTTCTGCTAGGAAGTATTTAGAGATATTTTGCTGAAACCTATGTGCACTATGAATATTCTTTGAATGTGTTTGTTCGGTGTATATTATTACTGTTAGAAAATTTAACCAGGGAAAATAAGTCATCTATCTTTTGGTTATTGACAAAAGAGGTACACACACCTTGCTAATTATAAAATATTAGGAGCATCCAAAGCATGTTGTTAGAACTGGTATGTTAGTGATTTGTACATTAGTGACTAACATACTGCTCATTCCAGTGGGTTCAAATTAGATGACCTTTAAAGGTCCCTTCCATCTCCTGCTATCCTCTGATTCTATGACTAGAGTGTATGTTAACAAGATCAAGCTAACCCACAGTCTTATAATATAAAATTAATTATATTTCTTTTTGTCTTTTCCATAGAATGTATTGGAAAATGTGGGCAAATCAATTTGTCTTAAGAAAAAGGGAGTCAAGCTCTATCCTAGTGGAGCACAGTTGGTAACCTAAAATTATACCACAATTACAGAAAAACATCAATACTTGTCCTCTGGTCTTGTGTTCAAAACTGATGCAATTTCCATTCCCCAGGAGGGCTCTGCTATATATTTCCTTAGTGCAATCAGCAACAATTAACGGATTTTACAAATTGCTATTTATGAACCTTAATATTTTGCTTCTTATAGCTCCCTCCCTATCAAATCTATGATTAAAAGCAATCACATCTGTCAACATCTCATATCTGACTCAGTAGCACACAACACTCAAAGGGCTAAATATAAGGACTGAGGCAACACCTACATCAGTAAATAACATGAAGTGCAAGAAACACCATGGTCTGCATCTGAACCACTAAACTTTTTTTCCCTCACATTTCCTGAACTATTCTTTTACATCCCTGAACAGAGAGTTCTTGGCATGGATTTGGTCTAAAATGTTAACAATTATGACAGCAAATGGTATTGGATAATCCATAAGAAAAAGCATGGGCCAAGCTAAGTGTGCTTATAAGAGGTAGCCCCAGACTCTAAATTCAGTTCTCTTTCCTGTGTATGTCTTCACTCCTAACATATGAGTATGATGAAGTTGTCACAGAAACTGACTTTATTCCTGATGGTAGCTGAGCCTTAAAGCAAGAAGCCTGCATGCTTTAGACTGGACTGGCAAAAGAGGGACACTACAGCAGTAAACATATACTGAGGCAAGGTATACATATATTTTTTTTTTTTTTTATTATTTTTATCCCTTGTCTTATTTGCACCAAGATTTTGCTTGCTTCTGAAAAGGTCCTGATTTGGATCTTACTGAACATGCAGGTTTGTGCATTGCCATGACATAAAACATCAAGACTATAATTTCTAAAGTTTAGATAAGACAATTCCTAGATATGTTACTGAAAAATAGTAAGAGTATTGTAGAACTAAAATTATCATCTCAGGAAGAACTGCAGAATATACACAGAGAAATCTGAATTGTCTATTACTTTCTTAATCTCAATGATGAATGACAAAGATCATCAGAGTTCCAGATAATAGGTTTCTAAACAACACTTCATGCAAAATACAATGACTCATCCAACTTGTATCTTCTGTCATTCTGGAGAGATGAGACAGTGGAGTTGCTTTGTTTTTGTGCATGTTTGTTTGTCCTGCTTACTGTTGAAAGTTTGAGAAAGATACAGTGAGTTTATATTCAAGGTATAATAGAACTGGATCAAGATCTAACAGTACCTTAAAGAGACTTAAGGTGAAGTCTCAATGCCTCACATCGTCTGTAAATCTAGCCCCAGAAACAATTCTATCAATCTTTTATAATCCGCATTTTTTTTCTGTCATCACTTCTTAGTGTTTAAAAGAATTGGTAGAGGTGTTATAATTGGACTAAATACTATCAAAACAGATACAAAAGACAGATGACCCAGTGCCCTTCAGAGGAAACAGGCCACAGGAAAACCAGAATATTAACTTTATTTCTTAACCTAGTAATTCCTGATCAAAACATGGTATCGCAGAAGGCAGTGAGGATTTACAGATGTATTGCATTTCTTTTAGTAAAGACAGATTTTTTTCCTTTTAAAAATAATTTTTAAAAATCGCTGTAAGACTTTGAAGTTCAAGTGTTACTTGCCAAACAGAATACACAGACTCAGACACATATCTCCATAAGACTAACTTTCTATTTTATACTCTGATCTTCCTAAGGAAAAAAAATCAGGACATTTTCAGAAACTTCTATTTCTCCTATGGGACCAACTACAGAAGAGCTGAGAAATTCAGCAGATTCCTTTGGACACTGTGTGGTCTTTGCAAAGCGGAGCACTCAAAAAGACAGCTCATGAATGAGCCCAGATTTACTGTGTCATCAGCACGACTTTTTTATTAGGGCTTTTTTTGCTGAATTTTCTTGTATTACTAAAAAGTTCTGAAGATAAAAAAAATTAATAAATTAACTCTGTGTGCAACAGATAGTTGTCTAGCTTTTAAAAAATGCTAAGAAAGTTAAAATGTTTTATGTTCTTAATATTAACATCACATTCTAATATTATGAATTTCCCACATTGGAAGTGTCATTGGAGAGGTCTATTATTAACATAAAAAGCACATGTATGATATGCAGCAGTTTTGAACACCACAGTTTATTGGCCTTGATTTAGGATAAGAGTGAAGCATATACTCACTAGGACAAAGCTTGAATGCTTTGCTAATTGGCACTTCATTAAATTTGGGGGAAACTGTAATCTGATTTTTCTTTTTCAAATTCAAGAACTGTGCTATGAAAAGTATTTTCTTTTCCTGTAGCTGCATGGAAGAGAAACCAGATAGAAACTAGGATTCTCCTAGTTTATATTAACTGTAAATGAAAATACAAGCTTAATTTAGAATACATAATCCATTCTAAAACATACAAAGAACCTCTATGACTTTCTTGTTCTGTCTTGATTTCCTCTCCTTTTTGCTTTTAATAAAGTCCTTTGAGGTTGGTGATGATTTGGCAGTGACTTTGAGTTCCCCATCTGGTTCAGCCTTTTTTCCCGTCTCACAGCAGAATCACTAAGGTAACTTTCAGTGCCAGACTAATGCTCCCTGAGATCACTCTGACAGTGCATATGTGAGAACTAAAGGGATTTAATAGCATTTATTACCCATTTAAAGTCCTCCTCTTCTGTTTGCTCCCTCTGTCTAACCTTCCTTTCAATCCATAAACCTATGCAGAATTGATGGATTGCACAATAGTGCTGAGGAGTATACCCTTTGTTTTAAAAAAGGAAGAAATATTATTCAAAGCACTCATCCAGAAATTTGGCTGAGAGGCCTCATGACAATAACGCTCCAAGTCCCTTAGGGCATTTCCCTTTTCTTCTAGAAAAGACAAACCACTGGAGAATATGTGATTAAAAAAAAAAAAAAAAAAAGACAAAAACTAAAACACTAGCCAAAAAAACCAACAAAAAACCCCAAACCCTACCTATGGCTAAGAAAAGCAAAGAGGCATTGAAATATTTTGCTTTTGTTACTCATTATGTTCCTGAATTGGGTGTGACAAGTATGCTAAAGAGAACAATTGGATGCTTGACTAGCTCTGGGTGTGCTGAATTTTAGTCTTATTTCAATTCAGGAGTGTAGTTCTGAGATGAATCTTTTGATGATCTTCACTTACCAGTTCGATCCACACAAGCTCTGAGTGCACAGCTCAGTTCCTTTTAAATGAAACTAAACCAGGAGATGTGGTCCCAAAGCATGCTCCTCCAAACCCTAAAATATTTAGTCCATAGCCTGTAAAGCTGTAAAGTAAACCTCCCCTAAAATGCATATGGGATAAATGTCAGACCTTAGCACACATTCATTTGCTCTCCAAATGTTTCTGTAGTGCTGTCCTGGTTGCCACTATGAATTTTGCCCCTATGGCTGCATTAGGATACAGTTTGTGCACACAGTCGTGAAATCTATTTGTTCAAATAAGAAAGACTTGCCTACAGCCATCCTGGGAAATCAGGTGCAGTGACTGCTCTTCTATGAAACAATTACTCTCCAAATGCTGCAGGTCAGGGTTTCAAAGCATATGACAGAGAGGCTATAGTTGAGACAGCGAAGGCAGAAACTGGTGGACTTTTTAATCTCTTGAAATTTTAAGACCATTTTTCATTTGTATATGAGGATATATCTAACAGACATTTCTGTGCTGACATTTTCTAAAGATCATATCTTTGTCACGATTTTCATTGTTGTTCTTATGTTGGCATGAATAGCTGCATACTTACAACTATCTATAGTTCCAAATTGATAAACGAACAATCTATTTGATTAAAAAGAAAGACTGTTTGCAGAGCCCTACTCTCAATGCTTCCATATGCCTCCAGAGAGAAGATCACAGCAAATTACTACAAAATCTGATAAAAGTCTCCAGAAGCAGTAAAATTCTAGTTGGTTGGCAACACGTGCGAACCCAGACCTGATGGAGCTCAAGAACAGCGTTTGGGGCATGTGAGAGAGATCAGAGAAAGCTGGATGAATTACTCTATGAAAGCATCAGTGTCTCGTTATGCAAAGAATGCACAGTTTGGCATAACCAAGCATTTCTGCATCAATTGAATATGTATGTACAAGTGAGTTGTTTCAAAAATTGAAGTCATGATAGTTGCATGTCATATTTCAGACATTTTTGTGAATACGAAAACATAGTTGTGCTGCCTCTCTTAAAAAAAAAAAATAAAAAAACAAGGTATGAAAAGTGAATGAAAAATGGAGTCCACATTTTAACTGTGTTTGGGAAGCATATGGGTAAGAGCTGAAAATAGTTACTAATGAGAAAAGTTTTGTAAAAAACTATTGCTCCTCGTGAAGAACAGAAATGGATGTTAGTATCAGAAGGCAGTAACAGAAGCTGGAATAACAGCATCTCGTTGTGCACAGCTGATTAGGAAGAATTTTTGAGTCAGGAAAATGTCTTAAGAGTGGGAGGAAAAAGTGTTGCCCAGAGATGTCAAGTTTTCTCAGAGATGTGAAGCCCTAGATTTTTAAGTAAGAAATTATGGAGCAAGCAGACAGTGTACTGTAGAAATGAACTTGCATTTGTAGGAGGTGGGACAGGAAAGAATGTGATAGGTATTTTTCAATCCAATTATGGTGATCCCTTCCTTGCTGAAATTACATTTGAAAATAGGTGTATAAATAGATCTCTACCATAGTAGTATAGTGAAGAGCTGATCATTGTTTCAGAGCCGAAGCTGCAAAATTCAGCTGCAAAATTCAGCACGATGTTGACTACAGTCAGGGGGGTAGTTTACAACATAAGAAATATAGTTTAATGTGGTTGGTTTCTCAGGTTTTTTTAGAAGGATATGCTGACATTTTTTCAGAAAAACTATAAAATATGAAGGAAGATCAGAACACTGAAGAACACTTTTAATAATTCTTTAATTATCTTGTTTTAGACATTTCAAACTCCTGACAAAGACTACTCTGAGAGCAGTAAAGTCCCACAATAATGTATTTTTCTGACAAGAACTGTAGGCTGAAGGAAGACATTAAGTTAAACTAACCTATGTTAGCGTCTTTGGAATACTGTTTTCTTTTCCCTCAGTGATGCCACTGTATAGAAGCTGGTCAATGTAAAGAATAAAACAGGGTGAATACTCAGATTCTTGCAGTTTCAGTGTTAGGTTGGAACAATTTTGGTGGCAGACACTACATAAGAAACACTGTTGCATACAAACAGTGATTTTGTCAAGATGGAGAAGACAACTTCAAAGACTGCAAAGGAGTCCCCAAAGGTCTTCAAAGAAGAAAAAAATCTTCATATTTTCGGACATATCATATGTATTTTTTTGATTACACTCTAAGGTTCATTAGATGTGGGCAGGCCCTACATTTAGCCCAGGAGACCATAAAATCATTTATACAAGAGTGCAGTGAGACCCTTAGGCACCAGAAAGCAGATCAATGCTGCATCCTGAACCTCGTTAGTTGCCTTTGTCCTCCACACCCTTAATTTGCTAAAGCTTTGTTTACATGGAAGTACGTTATAGGGAGTGTATTACTTTTTTGAAGTGGTATTTAATAAAAGTATTAAATGGCATTTTGGTGATGATGGCTTGGACTGAAATTCATACGCAGGGATGGATCAGGATCAGGGTTTGGGAATAGAATGGCTGAAACACCATGAAATGTTCTAAGATGACTTGAAATATTAATTAAGGGCTCACACTAAATTCAGCTTTCCCTGGTAATGAAAGGCACTAATCTTCATGGAGCTTTTTTTTTGTTTGGTGGGCTTGCAGCCTTTTCCTTGCAACACTTTTTGTTCTTAGGTTCAATGCTTGTTCTACAGTATCTTAAGTTTATGATGTCATTCTAGAAGGAGAGCTGTCAGAAAAGCTTGGGGCACTTGCAAGTTCAACGACAATATGTTTTGTTGAAAAGCCTTCAGGAGTCTGTGGAAGTCATAACTTGTACCTGTTCTGCTAATACCATAATTGCCTGTGTCCCACAATATGACACTTCGTTCTTCAAGGCTCCTGGTGATGCGTTTCCTCTTAAAACATGTCAATAGTCCAACAGCAGAGAAAGAAACCCCACCACTTTATCAAACACATAATTAGAAATAAATGTGAGATCTCAGAGATTTGCAGAAGACTTAAGTGTAAAAATCAATTTAATCATAATCATAGAAACCCATATTCTTTATACTACATACCAGTGATTAGCCAAAAAAATTACCCATGTTTGTTCCAAACAAAAATATTTTGGCAATGCTTTTTTAAGTACCATATTTCACTGTGTGAAAATAAGCTTCACATCAACAAAACATTAATCACAGATTCAACAACAGTACTGATTCAATATTTATGATTAATACTTTTATATGAGATTAGCGATTGCCATTTCACTTTTCATAAATACATGTAAGAGTTAGCACTTCATAAGACAATTTTTCAGGTGATGTTTCAATTGGCTGTGCAATGATATTACCCCTGGAGGCATTTAAAAGATGTGTAGATGTGGCACTTTGGGACATGGTTTAGTGCTGGACTTGGCAGTGCTGGGTTAACAGATAGACTTGATGATCTTAAGGGTCTTTTCCAACCAAACGATTCTATGATTCCACTGCCATAATGGCTTTTCAAAGGCAACCACTCCAAATGCTCCTTTATGGAATTTTACTCTAACCAGAGTCCACAGTTGGGATTATTCGGTTCGGGTGAAAAAAACCCTAAGGGAAAAAAAAAAAAAAACCAACAAAAAAAACACCAACCCCTCTTTGTATTTATTCCATGTGGAACAATTTTTGCAAGGACAGCTGTGAACCACCGGAGGGTCACTCTCAGCACTGACACCACAGCCCTGCTGATGGGGTGCACGGGCAGGTTGAAGCTCCCTGGTAAAAGGGTGCACAGCTGAAAAGCAGCATCAGAGGCTTTACAGATGGAGTACCATGACTTTGGCCATCGGGGTATTGCAGGAGCTGATTGCAATGCAGTTCCTCTACAGTGACTTCCACAAGGCTTTTTTACCCTATCAGGGGGAAAAAAAAAAATCACTCTTCATTCATATTGAATAAGATGGAGCCTTTTAATTTCCGATTCTCCATATTTTCTATTTGCATTGTTTAAAATTGGTCACCTAGTACCAGCATATTTATAAAAACTGATTAATTGCATAAATCTAGCAGTTGGCTTGCTTATGAGGTTTGTCTGTTATTTACAAGATAGGAAATTAAACTTGGCATAGTGAGTAAAATCAGATTGTTACTATTCCAATCATTAATTGTATTTCACTTATAATTTTCATATTGTCAAAAATATATTCCATTCTGCAATTAGTTTAACAGCTTTTTTTTATTCCATCATATCAAGTTTCCTTTTAATTTTAAAGAATGTTTAGGTTTTCTAATCTGAGGACTATCATTTCATGATAGAGTTACGATTACAATGCTGAGAATCCTTTCCAAGAGAGTGTTTATTTGGGGTGGATTGAACCAAGTGTTTTGGATGAAAAAAGAGGACAGAGAATACAGTACCACTCAATATTTTTGCGTCGATATGGACTTCAGTTACTTATTCTGACCTGAATTTTCAAATAGTCCTCTACAGATGCAAAACATGCTTTCTCACATATAGCCTGGATATTCCATATGCAGAAAGAGAAATTTAACTGTATAACCAGTTCCACACACAAGTACACTTTCTAAATATATTTGCAACCTATCTAACACCTAATCACATGGCCATAAATCTATTTAGAAAATTACTTACTTTCTCATGTTGCCTATGCAAGCATGGGAAAAATGACGTTATAAATGTCGCTAACCCCAGTAGTTTGGACACATGATATGCCCTTCCCATCTATCTTCTCACACTGTTTTCCAGTTCAGTATGAAGTACAACTCTGTTCCTTAAATAGATGATATATTTTTCATAGAAATAGCATGCATAATCAAAATATTAAGGATATTTAATGAAACTCCATCCTTAAAACACGAGTGAAGTTGGACAGACTACAAAAAAATTTAGTGAAAATTTGACAAATATTTCAGGGTATACAATGTTAAAATTAACCCACTGGAGCAGAATAAATTAGGATAGGAGCTTGATTATTATTGTTTACTAGAATAGCAGCTCCTGATGGAGACTTCTATGTTTCTAAACCTATAATTATATTTTATTCAGCCACTTTTGCCTGCTTTGCAAATAATTTTTAAAATCTAATGTTAGTCAACCTACTAAAAATGGAATGATTCAGACGCATCATTTGGGAAACTGAGCTATGAGACTTCTGAATGGAGAGCTTGTCACTGAAGAATGTGTTTGTCATTTGGCTAAATCAGACCCAGACAATGTAAGTGTCACCAGCTGGGAAATATTATCATAATAAAAATAAATTTAAAAAACTTTCAGAGAAATACATTTGAGTGTGCACTGGTCTGTATTGCTACTTAAATACTCAAATAAAACCTGTGGAACTGAATATCCTTACAGGGTCATCCTGAAACTTGCAAGAGCATGGAGAAGCCTTCACTGAAGGAGTTCAACTTCTTTTAAAAGACAGTAGAAAACTCCAGCCAAGTTTTATAATAGCTGAGTGAAAGAGCCCCAGTAATTATATCTTTATCCAGCATAAAAACTAGATGGCTTGTAACCCAGTATTACTGCATCAGGCCATATGTGCTGGATCATTAAAGCAGTTAAAGTAAACAGATAAACAGGAAATCCAGTCTGACTTTACAAATCAACACTGCAATCAGCTACTTCCACAAACTTAGTAAAGTGACCCAGACCTCAGCAATCTGAACAATGAAAAATGTTTATGCATTTTACTCATAAATTGTCCTTCACCGAATGCTTGGGACATGGTATATATTGCTTGAAGGTTTGGGACTTTGGGAGAACAAGTATTCTCATAATAAATACGTGTTTTAAAGTCCGCTCTTTAAAAAACTTAATACATTAACAAGGAAATAGCAGCAATTACTGAAACAAATAGGACAGTATGGACAATGCAAAAACCCGTGGTAGAAGTATGGACTGAAAAAAAACTGAACTCTTCCTAGTCTGGATTATAATCCTCTTCTAAGAGCATCAAGTATAATCTGAATTTGTCACTTCTGAAAATCCAATCATGTCTGCCCTACAAGAGTTGTCTGCAGCTTGAACGTGACACAGCTGGGAACAGCCAGAATTTGACAGTAGAGGAAGGAGGTCCTCCCCATGACCAGGTCCTCAGTCAGTCAGGAGCTCTTTTAGGCTTAAATGCTGATCCTGCATGCAAAGGTTTCTTGGGCAAGCTGAGGTACACAACAGCCTTAACAGGCTGATCCCAAGCCACAGAACCACAGAGCTGAAGTTAAGAGCTTGGTGAAAATATGAAAAGTTTACAAAAAAAAAAAAAATGTTTGCACCAACTTAAAATTTTGAAGCTCTTTCCTGGTGGAACAAGCACACCACAAGTTCATTTTGGGCCCAA
>JAWWES010000081.1:121991126-122020892 GCA_035583135.1 Lophotriccus pileatus | reverse complement strand
AAATGTTTGCACCAACTTAAAATTTTGAAGCTCTTTCCTGGTGGAACAAGCACACCACAAGTTCATTTTGGGCCCAACCAGCTTTGGAAGGAATGTCCTGATTTTCTTCTCTGCAACCACCAAAAAAGTCCTCAGAACCTGAAATACTGTTCTTATTTTGGGTCATATCTGCAGTGGTAGCCCATAAATATCTTTTATCAAATGGCTGAGCAGAGGTTTATATTTTATTACAGCATAGGATATTCATGGAAATTAAGAAATATCAGTATTCTGGTTTTCAGTGTTTTTATAAAGGATATTAATGGAAGAAAAATAATAATGGAAGAAGCACAATTTTAACCTAATTTAAGATATATTCAGTCAGCTAACATATCTAGGGGATTATTACCCAGAATGCACAATCTTGTTCAAATGATCTGCTGAAAATGGAACAAAATCACAGAATCATAGAATTACAGAATACTGTGAGTTGGAAGGGACCAACAAGGATCATCAATTCTAGCTGTTTAAGTGAATGGCCCATATGGGGATCAAACCCACAACCTTGGTATTATTAGCACCACGGTCTAACCAACTGAGCTAATCTGGGCCAAAAAAACTCATATTTTGGGGAAGAAACAGGGACCAAGCTGGTTATCAGTACGGCAGATGTTATATATCAGTATTTTTAACTGATCGTTATTTATTTTGCCTGGAAGCAAGCCTGCCATCTTCATACAGCTTGTTGGGGGTTTTTTAACAGTTTTATGCCACTGGGTTGTATCTACTGATGAAATGCAGTCAGAAGAGCTGCTTGTGTAATTGCACTTTCAGTGAAGCAGTTAAATCCTCTCCTTCAGCACTTGCTTGCTCTCACACCCACATGCTCTTATTCGTATGCAGTGCCTTATCTCTTGGTGTCTGGCCTGTGAATTATGTGTCTGCTTTTATGTTTTCTGCCAGTGTTTGCTCATCACTGGTTGGTCATTTTTCACCTCCTGAGATACACAGTCATCACAATTACCAGCTGTACTTTCATGATAGAAAATGGAATGTCCCTTCACTTCAATATTTAACCTTGTTTATGCTAAAAAAGGCTGAAAACTACTCTGACCACAAAATGGTATCTTTTTTTTAATTGAGACCCATCTAAATCTAAAAATGTATGTAATGTTTCCTTAGCATTTTGTTACTAAAGTTACCAGAGTCAGCAGTAGTCTTGGCCACTGTCCATGAAATGCAGGGTCGTAATAAATCACTGTGAGGTTAAGTCTGCTCTTCCATATTATGGTACACAGCAGGCTGAATGGTGGAGAGACAAATTAAATGGAGATGCACACAAGTGTGTGTGAATCAGAGAACACTGCAGGACAGCAAATGGTTTTCTGAAAGCAGCAAGAGGCACTTAATCAGAGGGACCATGTGAGTGGCAGGAACTACTTTCTCCCTTAGCTGGGTGATGCTATAGCATCTGGCTCCAATGCTGCCATTAAACAACCATAAACATCTCCTATTCTCTCCCATGCAGTGCAAAGAATCAGATACTGGTGGCATGACTGTCTTCCTGGTACTGCTGCCAAAACTACTTAAAGGGTATGTATGAACGGAGGAAAAAGTATCAACAGGTTGCTTTTCAGACTGAATTACTGGCACAAAAATACATGCATTTTGATGAAACTTCTGTTCACAGAACAGAGTGTTCAAGAAATTGAAATACTTATGGGATTTCCAGTAGCATATCTTAAGGGGATTCCTCTATTTATTATGACTTTTATTAATAAATTAATTGCTGACAAATTCATCACACATTGTGTGCACAGATCTTCAGTCATCTTTGATCAAACTTTCCTTAAAGCATTTTGTTCTTGACAATATCAGAAAAGTCTCTAGGGGTGCCAATAATAGTAGTACTTATGCAAATTCCTTGGCCCTAACCGAAAGTCAACAGAAAAAAAGACAAGTTAACAATTTGCTAGTAAAACACCAGTATTGCTTACAAAAGAAAAAACAGACAATAACTATTCATCCATGAAATGCTGAATCACAGAACCAGATAAGCCAGAAACCTTGCCAGGATATGTTTCCCACCCTGTTTTTTTTTCAGTAGGCATTGATAGAAATAAGCACATTCTCCAAATCACCAATTCTTTGGCAGCTGATACTGGAAAAAGATTTATAACACGGGAACAAACCCATGTCCTCTTAGGAAATGGGTTCCGTGGGTTCTGTGCCCGTGGCAAGGATGTTGAAACTAGATGGATCTTTAAGGTCCTTCCAACCCAAACTGTTGTACAATTCTGTGACATTACAGTTTGCCAGCCCTCTTCCTGCAGCAAACCCCTGCAGTCTGACACAGGCAGGACTTTGGCTCCAGAAGCACAAGGCTGTCTGACCTGACCCCAGGGTCCAGCCAGACCCTAGGGGCAGCAACCCCACCAGGAGGGAGCTCTGGGGAAAAAAGTATTCATCTCAAACCTTGTGAACCTGAAAATGTACTGGAAGCTCAGCTGAGTAAAACAACTGTTGTAGAGCATGGGACAGCATCTTGTACTGCTTTTGAGTGCAGCTGCATAGCTAAATAATGCTGCTGGTGGCATCCTCTTTTATAGAACCAAAACAGAAGGCTGAGAGTAACCTGTGGACAAGACACCTTGGGTTTTGTGCAACTGATCTCTGGTGCCAACACTCTTCTAGCCAAGGACTCATTCTTAATAACTGTATGGAGAGCAGAGCATCCTAAATGAGGCTTGCTCCTGGCAAGCAGACCCACCTGAAAATCTTGGGGTGTACAGAGCAAAACTCTAGACAAAGATACAAATTTTAATATGGTCTGAAAGGTTCAGAGGGGACACATGCTTTCTGCCCCATTTAAGATCTAGAAGCAGCTCCCATAATCACAGTAAAAGGCCTTAATTTTTCACCTTCCAGTCCTTTGAAGTGCAGAGAGGCCACTTTTAAACAATCATGTACACATTTTCTGACACTGATAAAAAAACTATGTGTAATTCTTGTCTCTATGTCAAATACTTGAGAACAACGCCTACAATTTTAAAAGTTCTCTTCATATGACACATGAATTTTCCTGAGGGCTGAAGGATTTTTAGGACATGCCTTTTAACTGAGTACTCAATTGCCAACTATCATCTTCTGCCATCTGCAATTTTGGAGGATGTGATTGAATTCCACTGCCCTTGAAAAGAAGAGAAAAAAAAGGCTGGTTTTCTCTAGCTTAGAAGAAAAAGGAAGAAGAAATCACAGAAAACAAAGGTGATGGAATGTTGAATTTTGCAAAAACCTGGTGAAGCATGAAAATAAATTCTTCCCTACCCTAAAGGCTTGGTTCTTTGTGCCTAGGTTTATACACCAGTGGTGATTTTTCAAGCTTTGCAAGGGATGCTATGCCTTGCCTTTCCTTCCACTCTGCAGCAAGGGGGACAGTCTCAGTAGGGAGAAGGTGGCACAATGCTGCCTTAGCATGAGAACCCCCATCTCTCCAGGGATGCCTCTCCCAACTGGCTCCTGAAGGGTCACACTGTGCCTCCACATCAGTTCCCACTGCTGCTGGAAGACTGTCAAACACTTTGCTGTGGGCAGCTAGCAGTGTTTGCTACCTTTAGCAGGTGAGCAAGGGGCACAAGTTATTCCAGAGAATAAGGCATAATTTCAGGTAAAGCTCTCTGTGCTGCCAAGTAAACAGCCTGGCTTATGCTGTGCAATTGCCTCTGATCTCCTCATGAAATAAGGACTGTGACAGTCCATTGGGACAGTGACCCAAAGTCTTTTCCAATGCACGACGGATGAGAGAAACATGAAACTGAAAGAAATTACATTTCATTTCCTAAATGCTGCCAGAAGTTGTGATCCAGGGTGACAGACTATGTGTGGGTGCATACATATACGTATCCTCTGTGCTACAGGGAGCAGTCAGTATCTCGTGTTGCCAGTAATTGTGTATTGTTTTTCTGTTGCCTTTCAGAACAAAAGCTCCAGAAAGGAGAAGACTCTGAAGCATTATTTTAGTCAAGGGATGCAATTACATACTTCCACCTTTTAGTTTAATTTTTTTTTTTGTCCATGTCACTAGCTTTCTAGAAAATTTTAGAAGTGCAATAACTCATGGCAAAATAAACAGCATTCAGTTGCGGACACACACCTCTGAAAGGTAAAAGAAGCCCTTGTTCCTAAGTACTTTTTGTGAGCAAAATCCAAAAGGTAATTGTGAAAAAGGAACTGTGCAAACTCTTCTAAACCAGACTTTTAAATGGTTTATTACTTTTCATTATGCAAATTTATAAGGTTAAAATCACATATTTAATAAGTTGGTTTTCAGTAATTAGGCAAACCCTTTCTCAGGCAAGGACAGAATGTGCTGAACAAATTATTACTGCAAATGTCATGTGTATTTCAATGTTTTTCATATAAATTACCTTTCATAATTTCCTTTTTTTAAAAAAAGTATAAGTCGTGAATACTCTAAAATAACATGAAACTATCTTTCATCTTTCAACTGCTCTCAAAAAGAGTAGAAAAAATTCTCTTGCTCAACATTTAATTAAAATACGATGTTAATATTTAAGAACACAAATAGGATGAGATGAAAATCCCATGAGCTACTATAACTTTCTCTGATTCAACAGATATAAAACAGTGTAGCATACACTGATAAATCAGCAGGTGTCATGCTTACAGATTACCACATATTCTGCTGCTGCAGTTTGCTTGAAACTTCATATACTTGAAACAAGGTATATGCTCCATTATTTAAAAAAGTAGGTATAAATGTATGTATATGGATTATGTGGCATTAAATACAATAAAACTGAGTTGAATTTTGCATGAATACCAGTAATTCCCCTAATCTTTGAACGCCTGCAAAAATAATTTCAGCCTGCAAACATCATCCTCACAATCAAGAACTTCTAGGAGAGCTTTATATCAGTGTTTCAGCTGACCCATCATTCATTTTCACTTCCTTAGAATATTTTTCCTAATTTGCAGTAAGCATCCAAAGCAGAGAGCCATATTTCCAAACAAACAGATAAATTAATTTTATGCATCTTCACCAGCTATCTCCTTTTGTTACATGCATTAGTAAAGATGACTTTCTACCTTTAGGTTGTTTTCACTAATCATTAACAATGTCATTCTACATAAGACTTTTTTCACTAAATGTGTACTTTAGAGTTTTCCAGAGAATGCTTATTTGGAAATTTATTTAGAACCGTGCCTTTCAATAACACTTATTCATATGTACACCAATGACTTCAAGACTTACAAAGAATATTCAGTTTCAGTTTTGATTATCTTATTAAACTTTTGCCTATTAATCCTCTTTTACTCCTGAATATATTAAAGCAATCTCTTGAGGCATTGTTTCTACATTACAAAATATCTTGTATTTTCGTATCTCCTTTTAGATGAAAGCTTGTTTTCCTTACCTTTTTTATATTCCGTGGAAATCTTTTTGCATTTCAATAATCATTCAGTTAAAAGTTTTCAGATAGTGACTTGTGTTCAGTATTATTACCTGCATTCAGTTTTCATATACTATTATGCCATGCAGAGAAACTCCAATAATTTTGGAAAGCTTTTGGTTGTATCAACACCACTGGCATATGTTGAAGTCCCATTTTTTATCAAAATGGTTCTTATTAGCTTGTCCTTTTCCACTGAAAATTCATGGAAGGAGCCCACATTCTTTTGCTCTTATTCACAGAGAAAAGATAGGGGGTTTCTGCTGTAGATCAAGCACATTTTATGAGGGGTTCACCAGTTTCAGTGTAAAGACAAAATATTCAACTTACTTTCATCCTTACTTTCTGTGATTTAGCATCTGATTTTATGGAGGTATGTCTATACACATTCATAAATAATATACACTGAAATTTCTTGGTATTTGGTTATTACTGCCATACGAAGAAGGTAGATTCTTTTACTTCAAATCCTGAATTTCTCTTACTTCACATAACCACATACCTCTGTATTGCAACAATTGCAATTGTTTGTTAGTAAGTTTGTTTCCCGGGAAGGGAAACTGAAATAATTATTTTGCAACAATTCATCTATTTTTATACAGCAATGATGTTTCCCCTGATAAATAATTTGCTTCTGATAAGCTAAGTACACGGGCTCTGAACAGTCAGTTCCTAAATTCTAATTGCTAAAGGCATTGAACTTACACCATCCCCAGGCACCATCATGAAATCTATTTGCAACAGTATGTATTTATTTTCTTTAGGAAACCTAGAGCTTCAGCTACCTATGCTCTTTGCAAGTCCATACCACCACAGCATTAGGTACAGAAACACAACTTATTCTAGCAGAGATACAGGGGTGGCTATGATTTAAAGATTCTGTGCAGTAACACCCTCAAGAGTTTGCTCAAGATTTACATTGCAGTTATACTGGCCTTCCACTATATGCCAATACATTAGAGCAGATATTATAACAGAGGTCAAATCACAGTAACTGAAGAATAATATATATTTTTCCATGTATGCTCTTGCCCTGATCTGAATTAAAATTTCTACAATTAGCAGTTCATCAGATTTGTATTATCTGTCAGTCCCTGCCACAGTCTTAACTGGAATCCATTATGACCAAGTGTAAGTCAAAGATTCTTCAAATTTATAAAGTTTGGTTCTGTAAATTCAGCAGACACCTATCCAGGTGATGCTCCAGAGCCTTCTGAACAACCATCAACATGCTTAGCAAGCCCGTGTATGCAGGCAATCCTGTTTCTCTTCAGCCCAAACTTTAAGTACCATCTGGTGTGGTGCCTGCAGTGCCATGCAAATCATGTACTGCAACCATCCATAGACACCAATGAATCAATGTTTGCCCAACACTATCTACATCCAGCATCACTGAGGGAACCTAAGACATTTTATACTCAACATGAAATATATTGTGGCAGGGACTATAAGGTTTAGTTCCACATTATTTCATTGTATTGGAAACTCTTAATTTAAGCACAACGCATAGCCTATCCTGAGCAGTCTATACACATGGAAGAATGACTTACAATACCCCTTAACAACTTGAAGACTCCCATTTGCCTTACAAAACCACAAAGTTGCCCCATTACACAAACTGGGTTTTAGTTCTGCTACACAACTGGCAATAAAGATGATGGAAACTATGCTTTTGTTGCAGACTGACCTCTGAAAGCTATGATGCTGTACATTGGCTCTGTCTGAAGACTTTAAAGAGCAAAGTGCATGGCAAAGGCTCCAAAGGACTTATTCAAGGACCTGCTTTCTGGTTGCCATCACTTGGGGATACTATCCAGCCAGCAGGACATTCATGGCACTCTGAAATATTTAGCGGCCATATTCTCAGCCTCTGACTCCTCTTTGATCTCTGCCTAATTTGTTTATTCTGGCTGTGACACTGACTGGTGGTGCCCAGGCTCCTGCAGTAGCAGCATAGGGTCAGTCAGGAGATGTACCCACTTAGGGACTTCACTTCAGGGGAAGGGACAGTGCGTCTCACCTACCCTGTCCGCAGCCTGGCAGCACGGAGAAGTCACAACATGCGAACTAGAGTCAGCTCCCAGTTCCCAGATGTGTGACCTATGAGATGCTCTACAGATATCAGAATGATCTGTACCAAAACACCTAAATTGCTTAGCTGGACTTATTTTTAACTCTACCCTTTTATTTTCACAATAGAATGCAGTTTAGTTAGATTTCAGAGTCAGCGTGAGAAAGGTGTGTTCTGTTCGTTATCCACTGTGCTGGGCATTTAGGCATGGAAATTTCATTTTTGTAGTGATTCAGCTCTTTTATTGGGAGTTTGCATCTTCTTATGTAGTAAAGTTTTTCTTTTCCTTTCAGTTTCACATGAGCTTATTTCAAATTCCATTGAATGAGAGCACTGCCTGGCAGAAATGAAGCCATGGTCTCATTAGTACTTCTTATAATAATTACTTTTTGCAACCATGGGGTTTTGTCTGGCTTTATAAGGTAACTTTTAATAAACAAAAGAGAAAATTTGTAGCAATGCAATCTATTGTAAGAAAAAATGACAAAGTGAGACAAGGTGCTAACAGGTACCTACTACTCTGGAAGTTTTCTCTCATCACATAAAATCAGGATGTCTTTTTTATATGATATGTATTTTCTTTTTCTCTAAATGAATATGTACCATGATGGGTTTGGGGTTCTTAATTTCATAGGTTAAGCACTTACCAGACAGTAAAATCATTTGTATTTATATAGAGTTGCTATAGCACTATTGTCTGTACTCTGATTACACATATATCCACCAGAGATTTCTAATTGTCACTCGTTGGTTTATTAAATATTTATTATCTATAACTATTTTTGATATCCAGATATGCACTGGGAACCAGAAAATCTTTTTGCATAAGCAAATGATTGACAGGGAGCCGTGCAATATAGAGCAGACATGGGGATTTATGCACTATAATAATGAGAATATGAAATTTGGGTTTATGTGCAGAGTGAGAAAAATAAATATTGAAAGAAAAACAATAAATATTTTAAACTGAAAGATTACTTTGAAACACTAACAGATAGCCAGCTTATTTGATTCAACTAAGTGCAGGAGAGTGTTTTATAGTTTCTGTAAATGAGAAGTTCTGTGTCAGTATGTTTTTAGCCTTAGAGAAACAGCAACCCTGCAGTTGCATTTCACTCACTGGGATAACAGATGACTTAAACAACCTCCTTCACTACCTCTAACTGTTGAGTAGGATAGCTTCCTGTCTGGCACAAAAGAAAACTTCTTTCCCCATGGATCTGTTCTTTCCTAAAGGTCAGCACAGCCTCTGCTTCACCTTTGTTACTTTAAAAAAAAAAAAAATTCATTAAGTATACCAGCATATTTGCTAACCCTTGAGTTCCTAGGGCACTTTTTGCCCTTCTTTCTTAAAGAATTAAAAAAAGAAAGAAGAACAAGTGAGAGAAATATATTTCTCATTGAAAATGTTTGCCTTATGATTTCGTAATATTTATATAACACCAGTCTTCAAAACCCCCCATACTGATATTTGACAAGTATTTCTTCCATTGTTGAACTGAAAGGTATTTTTACCTAACAATTAAGGTGCTTGCAAAGATGCTTCCTCAACAATATTTCTTTGCACACAACTATTTTGTCATCTGACTGCTAACATAAAAAAGAGGATAAGTGTACGGCACTGAATCTTAAGGGATGTTTCCAATAAAACAAGCTGACTTAATAAAAATCTGAGCACAGTTTCAATTTCTGAGCTTTTTAAATGCATTTTGGTGGTATATAATCTTCCAGTTGTTTGCATTAGCTGTTAATTATAAGCTGATAAGTTTTAGCTACAGATTACTTTGTGTCTGAGCTTACTAGTAATGCACTTTATATTTTTAAGAATCTGTCATAATTCATACAGCATGCAAATCCAACAAAGAAGCCAGAATTATAACCTTGCTCAGTGTAATTCGAGGGACACTGTGAGCCACATGCAAACGTCAATATTATTCTCTATATGTAATGTTCCCTTTTTTTGCATTATCCTCAAGAATATCATGAGGATAATGATAATCACCAAAATTTGGTCTCCTAGCAGACCAAAGGGCAAGGTGGTGGAGAGGTCAGCAGCAATGTATATTATGAGAAGCCTTTGAACAAAAAAAGGTTTTCGGCCTTAGCAAAACCAGTTACTAAATTTAGTCTCTGGTTACAATAAGGTCAGTTTTATGTATGTCAAATGAAGCTTTCAGGAGTCAAACAAACAAGATACCGCCAGGTACTTCACCCTCCTTCCACAGCCCCCATTACATCACAAGTAAGAGGAAGACACATTACCAGTTCCACCCTAGAGTGTGATGCAGCAAATATTTGTACATCCACCCCCCCCCACGCACACAAATAAATAACAAAAATATTCTACAATCCAGAACATATCCCCTGCCTTAAGACAAAATTTTTCATTCACTCTTTTAAGCAGCCCTTAATGCCCCTCAGCACTGGCAACTGGGTCCATCAGACACTGGGCTCAGGCCAACAAGACAGACTGGGCACACAGGCCCACTGTGGATCCCAGTGCTGAGTGGGGCAGATGTCCTTGCACACCAGACTAAGTAGTCCGAGACCAGTTACTGTGTGCAGAGGACAGGCTGAGAGGACAGTGAGAGAGTTGGGCCTGTTCAGCCTTGAGAAAAGATGACTGAGAAGGGACCTCATCAGTGTCTAGAAGTATGTGAAGGGAGGGTGTCAAGAAGATGGAGCCAGGCTCTTCTCAGTGGTGCTGAGCAATAGGACAAGAGGCAGTGGGCAGAAACTGATGCACAAGAAGTTCCACTTGATTATGAGGCAGAACTTCTTTACTGTCCAGGTGACTGAGCACTGGAACAGGCTGCCCGGAGAGGTTGCTGTGTTTCCCTCACTGGAGATATTCAGGAACTGTCTGGATGTAATCCTGTGCCATGTGCTCTAAGATGACCATGCTTAAGCAGGAAGGTTGGACCAGATACCCACTGTGGTCCCTTCCAACCTTACACATTTTGTGATCCTGTAGTTGTGGGGTTTTGCCTCTTGAATAAAAGATAAACACTGTACTTTCTCTTTTACATGCATATATGTCAAATCCTGAAATTCTTCCACCTCATGCCTGAAGAAGGGTTGGTTTTGGTTTGTAACATTCAATGATGCAATAAACAACAGTTTTCACTGCAAAAATGAGATTGTTCTTGCTTAATATTGTTCACTTGAAAAGAATGGTATTTTTATATTTTGTTCATGTAGAAGTTTTCCATAACTTCTTATTCTTTTTATGTACCTACAGGTTTTCCTGCTTGCAGAACCCTGCCTTAGATTTTGGACACTTATTGACCCAGGAAACACCCTGGAAAAAAGTGTCTTCACAGGTTTCTCAGTATACACCCTTGCTCAGTTAGCTTCATATATCCAGCGCGGGATTCAGTTTACGCTTCATATATTCAAACAGAAGTTCCAGCTGACCTCCTTAAGGGACACTTACTTGCCAAAGAACCTTTTTTTAGTGGTAGTATTTTTTAGTATACTGACTCTTATTTCATATCAGTTAATTTTTATTGCAGTCAATTTCAAAACCCTGGGTTGTTCTGAAATCCACTACCACCCACTATCTGATTTTCTAAGTCTGTTTTTTTTTTTCCGTGTAGCACATGTATTCCTAGAAGAAGGAACGCAATTAGAGGCTTTGTTAATTTGAGTCAGTAGGAAGTACAGCTTCACACATCCAGCTCAGTGATCCAAACCCCATTCTTACTTTCCATTGCACAGCCAGTTGCTGCATATTTTAATTCCATTTTAACCCCCCAGTTTGCCTCCTGCATTCATTGCCTCAGGTATCTATGCAGAACAATAAACTACACTTGCAGATAAGGGACTGCATTCTTTGCTGATTATCCCAACAGGGCTAATAGAAATGAGACACTTGTGTCTTTGCACAGCCACAGCAGAATTTCTTTGCACTGCTAATAATTCCTCGGCACACATCGAGTACACAGGAAGAAAGAGGAGAAGGTGGTGGGAGTCGGGGTGGGTCAGAGCATCTCCCTCGCTGTGCGGCACCGGGAGCCTCGGCTGCCCTGACGCGAGGGTGGGCACAGCCGCTGCAGAAGCACTTCGATGTGTACCGGCGTTTGAACAAAACAGTGGCTTTGCCAGAAGACAATGTCAGAGCCTCAGGTCGAGTTCAGGCTGTGTCATTTGACAGGGTTTACTGCTGACATTTTAAAGACAGTTCTGGCTCCCTCTCGTGGAGGATGAGCCAACAGGCAACGTTTTCCCCATGCACAGGACATACCGGTGATATGTTTATATATTCCTGCCCTAAAGTTTACATACTAATAAGATAGACTATTTCATTAGAGAGATCAAAAGGAACTCACGCTCTGATTTCTCAAAAAATAGTTCCTTTATCTGCACTATATTCCTGCAGTAAACCACCCCACTCACCAGCACAATACTGCATTTCTTCATCAAACATCAGCAAAGCTTCACAAGGCTCCTTTCCCTCCTCAACAATTCCATGACTCTGCCTTTCTGATATCCACCTTGCCACCAACCTCTAGCTCCTCCATACACCAGACCTGAAGACAGAAGATGCACTCAGCATCACAAAAATCATGACTATCTCTAAAAGAAACAGAACCAATATTGAAGACAATATTTATATTTCATTCTTGTGGTTGTTTTCTGAGGTGTTTCAAATTTTTTTTGCCGTGCCTCTTTCATAGGAGTGAAATAAAGAAGTGACACTGCAATCTGGTAAGGGAATGTCATACACAGAAGTAATACACATTTTCTTTTCCTTCCTTTATATTTCAGTTCAGGTCTCCATGGAACCATAAAACATGACATCATCTTACTAAATGCTCATGTTTATTTGATGGTCCTTTGTGATCTGAATTCCTTGGTTTCCTTCATTTAGCAGAAGGAAATGTAAAGTGAAACAGGAACCAGTGGGAAAAAAAGGCATCATCCAGACTTAAATCCTTACCAGCGGCTCCCACATTGTGTTTGACTGGTGTTTGAGAAAATGCCTTGATATTTCACTTTTACATGAAGTTTTCCATGTTTATATTGGGTTAGGTATTAATTGATATGGCATATCAAAATAAGCAACACTGTTAAGGTCATAATTCTACCACATGCCATGTTCATCACTGCACTTAAAAGTACAAACCACATGGAAAACCTCAATTTTTTATACAAGAAGGAAATTCATGGCATTACTGGCACAACAGAAATGTTCTGTATCACTTAAAATGCCACTTACTAGTCTTACTGTTCATTAATAAACTAAAGCAAGTAATTTTTATATGATGTGTTTTATTTTTGTCTATATAGTGGTAATAGATATGGCAACTGATAAGTAAAAAAAACAATCCACAAGACTGTCAATAAGAGAGATGTATGATTTTACAAAGAAGCATCCCTTAGAAGAGGGTTACTTCCATTTTTTCCAGCCTCCACTGGCCTCTGTGTGTTCCAGCACAGTGAAATGTTGAATTTCCCTCCATGTCTGCATAGAGAACAAATAAATACAACAGCTGCTTCCTAGGAAAATGCAGCCAAAATAAGTAATATGGGTGCTCCTGGAGAAAGAGTGGACACCTACTACCCCTCCCACATGTACTCTAGGCTTGAATATGTCTGTATAATCCAAATCCAATCCACAGCAGGCTACTTAATTATCCCAAATTCAACTGTTTGGTTAGTCTAATTCTTCATACTGTGTGAACACTCATGCTAGCAATAAAGTAAATAATAGTAACACTTAGTACAGTGTCCCTTGCGAGAAAGCAATAATTCTGTACTAGTGAAATCTGACAGAAAAACCGAACATATTTTGCAAATTCCAGTCCTGAGCTATAGAAAAGACGTACAATATATTACAGGCTGCCTCTCATATTCACTTTTTTTTCTATACAAGCATTTTTATATCCTCTACATAATTAAAAGCAAGAACTGATTTAGTAAAGCCACACTAATGCACCTGCTGTGATTCTTTGAAGGTGGGACTTAAAAAGAGTAGTTTTCTGGTGAGAGAAAACAGTGTTTCTTTGATTTTAATGATTATTTAAAGAACTTACTGGTAACTCCTGGTTTTGTTTAGTTTATGCTTTGTCTCCAAGAAGCAATCACTCGTCTTAAAATCAATGGTTGCCTATTGACAAGCAATTAAGATATAATTTGATTACCTACATACAAATAACATATTGGCTTGTCCTTTAATGATGGTGAGAAGGCATTTTATTGTGTCTTCTACAATCTCCTAGCAACAGTGTTTTCATATTGTTCCCATAGCCTTTTTATTCCTTCTTCTTCAATCTCTGCTATAACATAGGCTAAAGGCTAAAATACAAAAATGTGGTTTTTTTCTGTTGGTTAGAAGCCATCTTCCAGAGTCTAGCCTGAGCTATTTGCAAACTAATTACATGCATCAATCACCCATTAGTTTATCTAGCTCTTTCCCATTGTGCTCAGTCTCTAGATTTATCTATGAGTAACAATCCCATTCTCCCTCTTTGGTAGACAAAAATCAGCCAGTTAACTTCCTCTTGCACCAGAGGATCTATGTCCCTTAATGTCAAGTGCCTGCATCTGTTCTTGCCAACTTTCATTTTTCTTGTATATGCTCCAGTTGTCTCCTTCCAGATCTCCATTTCAACAGCGCCCTGCCACTAATACTTCCTCTCTCCACAGTAAATGTTTTCCCCTGATGATCTGCCAATTCTCTATGCCCTGAAGTGAGAAAGTGATCTGGCATGATTATTCCTTAAAATAAGTCATACAAGCTGGCAAGGAAATTAAACCAAACAGTTCTTCTACAGAATATGTCAGACATCTGTACCACTGAAAGAAATGTAGGAATCTGAACAGAAGCCTCTAAACATGTTAAATGTGAAGTGTGATTACCTGGGCCAGTTAGCATAGCTGAGAATGGATTGGGTAATTCACACATGCTGGATGAGTGGCAGAGTAAGCCTGGTGGAGAAGAGACACGCTGTTACCTCGTGCCAGGAGACCACACCCTTCGCAGAGGGGTAGTGGAACTTCTTATGCTGGAAGTGACCTTGTGAAGGTGAGGAGACATAACATCCTGTCAGAAGAGTTACCCATACAGTTGTTCAAAAGTCTGTTCTCCTAGTGTTGGTGAAGAAAAGCAAATTCTACTCATGATTGCAGGGAAGAGTTTGGCAGAGAAGGTGAAGAAAGCAGTGAGAGAAGACTTCCAATGGTCAGCAGTGCTGCTAGGAGAATCAGCTGTGCATACAGAGGCAGGTCAAGCAGTAGACTCATTACGTGCTAGTTTAACATTTTGGGGGAAAAAAAAAGAAGAGCAGTGGACACCAAGATAGAAGACACCAGTTTCTAGGAGCTGACTGTATTTCAGTGGCAGAAAAGAAGTATATCTAAAAAAAAATTAAAGAAATTGAACCATCCAAAAAAAATTAAAAAAAAAGAGAAAACTAAAAAAGAGATCAGTTGTGGTTCCTCAATAATCTGAAATCAAGAAGTATACAACAGGAAATGAAGGAGGATCAAAAATCTTTTCGAAGCATGAAGGCAGAATGAGGCTGTCTAAGGCACAAGGCAAAGGTCATAAAGGACAGAAGAAAATGCACTGTCCACACATATTGTAATGGGAAAAGCACAGAAAGAGATGGCACAGAAAAAGGCAATGTTTATTCATTGCTTTAGAGTCACACTCACTAGTTTGTGTTTTGTTTTGTAACGGCTCACTCCTACCAGCTGCAGATCTTTCACGTCTTCCTATTGCAATGCTTATTTCTCTTCTCCTTCATCCAAAACTTCCTTAGTTCAGTGAGTTTATTTGTAGTATTTATCCTGTCCACCAGCACGGATTATACCCCTTACAGTTCCAAGGCATCTGAGACCTTAAAAGCACAATCTCCATCACCTAAGCAACACATGGGTTAGCATGCAACACAAATCAGACCCTTATAAAATATGTATTCTACTTCTTTCATAGCGTTCTCAGTGACAAACTTGTTTGAAATCTGAATTCTAAGTCACGCACCCAGCTAGTTATGCATTGCCTTGGCTATATTTCTCTTACTGTACAAGCATGTCATAAATAACAATATCAAAAGTCCTAAAAATGCCAAGACAGATTAAATTTACTGTTTCCTCTCTGTTCAAACGATGTTATCCTTACAAAGAAATAATACTGGCTCAACACAACTTGTTGATTATAATTCATCTCATCTTGATCTTCCAAATACTTAAATATCTTTAGAATTTTTATTCCAGGACTCATCTGGAAATTGTAATTAGTTGATTGGTCTACAACTGTGCATCCACACCTACTTTTTCTCTTTCCCTTCTTCCTCTTTCTTACTTAAAATAAGTACTGCATCTGTTTTTTCAGCACTTTCTCTGCCTTTCTCAAGTCAGTAGACAGTGCAAGCAGCTCTGATTTTCAAACCATTTCAAACAATTTTAATTTGAGGGTGCATAAAATGATGGCTGATGCAACATGCTGTCTCTTAATTACTGCCATAAATTCTATTATTTGAGAAGGACAATAGCTCTTAACAGTATAAGACGTACCTCCCTACAAAGATTATTTCCACATAGCTGAGAATCAGAGGCAAACAAATGTTTCCATCCCCCTGTTGAAATTAAGAGCATTGGTATAAAGTCTAAAAGTTCACACTTCAGATACAGTAAAAAATGAACTAGAATATGTTCAAGTAATCAGTAAAAATTCTGTTAATCTTTTATGTAAGGGTGTATTTGATATCCTATTAAAAATAAATAAGGAAAAAGGACACAGAACAGACAGTGGAAAAGATTAATATAATACAATATTATGTTTACACTAATGAAGGTCATAAAAATGACAAAGATACTATATAATTTATTTCATGGAATTGTTTTGTTTTCTCTCCTCATTTCTGAATCAAAGGACTTTAATAGCCAAATACTTCTAATCATTATATTCCCAAAAGTAGAACACAGGGTATCCTGAGAAAGGAGTCTTGGCTGAAATCAAAGACAAGAAAATAATCCATATCTCATAACAGATGTCTAGTCTTTGACGCGTTAGATTTTCTTCCTTCATATTTGCTGATTCCTTTCTCGACTCTTTCTTTCATGGAAGTCTCAGCTATTCAGTGTCACAACCTTCACTTGTATATTTTTTGAACAATAAAATAATTTTTACCTAGTGCTGACAGCTTGTCATCTTTCCCCAAAGAATTCATATTGAGAGATGCTGATCTTGTGGTGTATCCAAGATTGAAAGAATCTGCTTTTGGTTTTTACTTAATAAGCTAAAATATATAAAAAACTGTGGTGCGTGAGATTGCACTGAAGTATTGAAATTAATTTTCATTTGCAACTCAGTATAATTCTCTGTGTTTTAACCCTTTATTTAAAAGGAAGTTTGTCAGAGAAATCCTTCCCTGTTTGAGAACTTGGAGGATTAGAGCTCAGGATCAGAAGGACAAGGACCCAACTTCTCCCAGCACAAGCATCCCTACCTGGAACCTGGTTTTGCAAAACTGCTGCAAGACACGGAACTCAAACAGCATTACACTACTTCTAGTTATTTGTAACAGCAGTGTTTGACCTTCTCTCAGGAGAAAGTCTCGTGAAGCAATTTTGCTGCTCCCAGTTCCTTGTTCTTTCTGCAGTGTCAGGTTCAGTAGTGTTAGCCTACAGAAACTCTGGGGTTATACTGTCACCACTTTTAAAGCCTGAAAAGTTATTTTTAAAGTCTACTTCATCTTTCAGACATGGCTATAACCAAAATCATAATAATAAAGGTAAATATCCAGCATCATGGAGTTTTACTCATATAATATAATCCTCACTAATTAGGCTAAAAATCTATTTAAAATATATCTCATGTATTAGACCACCACAATTCCATGTCATGCTGTTGAAGAAGATAAAGTCTAATAAAACAACACACAGAGACCCAGAAAAATCCTGAGAGCAGGGTACATATGAAAAACATCAAATAAAATCATATAAAAGTAATAGTTTGTTAAGTTTGTTTAGTTGGGTTTTTTCAGTTGAGAGAGAAGACTTGGGTGGCTGCAATTTTATTGCAGGGAGCATTACCCTTATTTTATGGAAGTTCTCAAGTGCTTTTATGACAGGGCTGTATCACAACAGATATACAAAAGTCACTACTTCCTTTTGCAGTCACACAAGATCCCCATCTACTCTGCAGAACTTCATGAGATACCATCCTGTAAGCACATAGTGCCTGGAGCAGTGCCTGCTCAACATGATCAGCCAGCTGTCTGAAGGCCGCAAGCAGGAATTCCAAAACACTTCAATGAACAAATATTTAGAGCATCCACGTCTGCAAAAATGTTTTCGTGCTACATTTTTCAAACCCACAGAATAATGTTCAGAGCACAAAGGCAGCAAAAGGTCTCTAGAAAATGGCATTCCAACATCTCTACTTCTTTTAAGCTCTGCAAAACTCGCACATGCACTCTCATACAAACTCACACATGGTCACAAATGTAATCTATCATAATTTGTCAGGCAACACAAAGCTAGGGACAGAACCATGAGCACACTATAGTGTCATTCACTTTTGACCTTTGCTGCTTAGAAAAGGGCAATCAATTTCCGGTTCTGCTCTATTAGGAAAAAACTTTCACGAAGAAGGACAGAGCCCTGTTAGGACACTTCAGACATACTCCTAAGCCCCACTCCTGCACAGTGCTAGCACAGCACCACATACAGAAAAAAAAAACCCTGAAGACCAAACCACGCTTGGTTTTCTCTAGCTTCACCTATCAGGTTGTCTGCAAACTGCAAGGTTTCATAATTCCCTCTCTCATGTTGATTATATGATTCATAGAAAAGCAAAAGTTTATATTACAGCCACTCCTTCTGTCAAGGCATTGAGTTTCTTTGCTTATAAGCCAAGTACTAACTGCCTTAAAATAAGTTCTCTTCAGTAAAATACTGACAACAAGTAAACATTTCCAAAATTGGCTTAAGTTGATTGTAGTTGTAAGGTCTGGGAGTCTTGGTTTTAACAATCTTATTTATTCTACTGAGCCTTAGAGATTTATTTTTTTCCTGAACACAAAAACTAAAATCTCATTTATTTTTGTCACAGAAAAGGGTTGATATGACGGTTTTCCAATTCCTATATAATCCTTTTAATAAAAAGGAAGAAGCTCTAAGGGAAAAACCCCAAAGATTATAGATATTCTGTAGTCTGTGACTACAGATGAAATGTTACTAGTACTATGACAGGGTTTTTTTGCATACTGATAATTGGTTAAAACCCAACTGCACAATAACTTACGAATGCATTACATTTATAAAATCCATAGCAGGACTCTATCAAATAGGAAAAGAAAACCTGTGCTTTTTAAGAGGCACTGATGGAAGCTTTTGTAATATTCAGACAGTAGGTATTGGTTGTGGTCTAACTATGAAAGAAGCTTAATGGATTTATGTCCAACACCTCCTGTATTATAGTGTGACTTAGTGCTACAAGGAAGTAGATTGCTTAATATATGAATCACTGAAGTTTATAAAGGAAAATTTCACTCCTTTCACTGTCAGAACTTCACACCCTTATACATCCTGCCATTATGAGACCACTTCTCAGAATGGTGAGAGTAGGCCTGAATAGATTCGTAGGTCAGAATTTTAGTATTAACTAGGAAGACAATAGGTATTCCACAAAGTGATCCACTTCTGCACAGGTTTTGTTTATCTTTTCTTATAATTTCTTTTCTTATAATTTCATTCTTTCCAAGAATGCAGAGTATGGATCCAGAAGGAGACACCTGTAAAGTATAGCACACCAGGAAATTTTGGTGCATTTGGAAGGAATTAGTAGGAGTTAAACTACTATAAAAAGTAATCTAATCTATTTGTGAAGCACATACAATTTCATATAGCTACATACAACAGAAGGTCAGGTTGTTATAATCTCAAATAAAGTACATTACACCTTGTTAAACTGGCACCCATTAAGGACATGGCCTAAAACAGCAATGAGCTACAGGGAAAGTTTCATACCCACTGTACTGAACAAATTCAATGTGTAAAGCACCAGTCGTTTAAGTTTCCAAATCAGCAAGACTACAGCTCCTGTTATCAGAGCACAGTATCTGATGTAATCCCCCAAACATGCTTTGTAGCTAACAAAAAGGTAAACATGTCCATGCAGAATTTGACTTTGCAGACTAGATAGCCTGCTAAGTTTCAGTTGGTATGTGTTGGCCAAAATCTGTCACACTAAACAAGCATTGCATAACACATCTCTCCCAAACTCTGAGCTGTGCTCCAGTTACCTAAATTAGGAGGTAGAAGACAGGAACTCAGAGTGGCCTGGGAATTCATGGCTTTGGGGATGAGACTGAATATGTATTCTCACTTTTTGGCAAGTTGCTGAATTTAGGCGACTTTCTTTGTTAAAGACCTACTCAGAATTCTCAAATGTGACTTCAGAGATCAAAAACTGTATTCATCAAAATGTAAGATCAAAACTGTATTCATCTCTGTCATAGAATGGAGATAGTCAAAAACAAAAAGCATTTTTGCTCAAGAAATCTTTTTTATTCTAAGCTCAAACAGTATCTGTTTTACAAAACCATCTGAAATAACACGGCATGTTGAGATGTACAATTATTCACTTTAATTAAAAAATACCAGGTACTTCATGACCACCTGTATTACTCAATACCTAAGTGGCAGATTTCAGAAATTTTTTGGCTTACTGACCTGTTTGACTTGAAGCTCCATCAGAGATAATAAACGTATAACAGAAATAATTCTTTTGGTTTCTAACTGGTCTTCATATCCCATAATTATCTTCTGCTTTGTGAAAACACAGAGCATTATTTCTGCCTAATGGGTCATTTTCTTCAGGGTAAGAGGCAAATGACCTATTAGATAAAAAATAATTATATTTGCATGCTTCTTTTTCTATGTCGGAGAAATGACTGGAGGACACTTAGTAGTGGTAGTTCTGAGTGTGTAGTCACCACCTTAATTGTTAATGACAGCACTAAGTGATGGTGGCACTTGGATGAAGCACTACCTGCATAATAATCATTGTGGTGCATGCCACTGGATTCAGTTAGCAATACACTTTCCAGTTTATCTGTTTATCACTCTACATAGCAAGTAAACTATCTTTCAGCCTTGACAATTCTACTAATACTACTTATTCAGAAGTATGTATCTCTGAAATCAATCTGTATTCATGCCCCTACAAGGGCAAAAAAATGGATTATCTCGCAGATGGCACAGAGAGGAGAAAACAAATACAATTTTCATTGGTTATTGGAAAGGAAGATTGGAAATCAGATTGCTTTTTGATAAAGGACAAAACAAATAATAAATTACGTAAGAAACAGCATGAAAATGTTTCCATCAGATGCTACACCTTTTATTTTGGCCCTACCAATATGGAGCAATGAAGCACTTTCCAGGAGCCTTTGCCAGTTACTCTCTGCTGCTCCAGAACAGACATCCTTCTTTCCCACACTATTGCAATCACCTTCAAACAGCAAGGGAAGGGCACCCTTTAACATTTGCACACACAGGCAGACACTGGCAGATACCTGCAAAAACCAGCACAAATATTTGATACAGCCGACAGATCGTATCAAGTTTTAACTGGAACAGTAAAAATGTTTTGTGTGAGCTATGCCAACTTTCTCCCACCTGTGGGCAGATGGAGTGAACAAGTTACATCTTAGCAAGTATTTTCCTTCAGCACCCGTCCTCCTTTCAGAAGTCAGCCAGCCAGTTTTTACTTAACTTTTCCTAAAATAATTTATCAATAATATTTTCAGGCTGAGAGCAGACACACCTTTATTCGGTTTAAAAGTAAAGGGACACAAGAAAAAAGGAGCAGCCAAAAAGTCATTGGACAAACAATTTTATGTATAGCTAAAGCTAAACATTAGGGTCATCCTGGGGCTTTTGCTAGTTTAAAAATCCTTTTCTGGTCCACCTCTTCCTCTCCAAGTAGCCTTAGAAGGGAAACAAAGTCCTTCAACCTTTTTTTTGATGAAGTTATTCTTAATAAAGGATGACTTTTGGGTTAATCTGATAATATTAAAGCTAAAGGCATCTTAGAGAAGCATGCTTCATTCACTTTTCCCACACTTGTATTGTGTCATTTTGTTTAATCTCCTAACTCTTCAGCACTTACTACAGAGGTAATGAAAAATAAAACCCACATGTGAATCCCAGTCCTCACTTTCAGGAGTACTTCCAAATTGTAAAAAATGGATAATTTAATTTAAATAAACATGAGCACTGTGGGGAGCAGCAGCAGGCAGATCTCCCCTAGTAAGGCAGGCAACATGGCTTATATGTTGCCTTGCTTTACAGGTTGCTTTACTTACAAATGGAGCCAAAGTATTCTGCATTCCTGATTGTACCTGAAGCTTTTCCACACTGTCTAGCTTATAGCCTTGTTCCAGAAATCGCTGTGTGGCCCATAAGACAGTGCAGCACAAACTGTACCTCCATACATGCTGCCAAGCCCTTCCAGGCTGACCTGTTTCAGGCACATCTCTCACCTGCCTTACCGTTTTGTTCAGCTCCTGACTCTGTGGGATTGATGTGCAGCACATGGCAGTCATTTCACATGTAGCACAACCACAGCCTGCCTCACATTCAGAGCAACATGCAGAGCACTGCCTGAGTGAAAGATAAGAGTGATTTCCAGACTACTCACTTTTTCCCTTTCTCCTCCCATTTCTTTGGTGCCCCTGTTCGAACAGGACCAGTCAAATGTGGTATTGTAATTTAACAATGAGAAAACCTATGCTGGCTGTGGCTAACAATTGATAATTGTGGCTGATAATTGATGCCAATTAGCACTTGCATACATATGCAAGTTTTTGTCATTTTACTCTTAAATAACTTCTTTCTCTGTTTGCTCTGAGTGCAGTGATGCCAACACACTGTAAGAGGTCAAGGTGCTGAGCATGTGCCTCAGTCCCTGGCAGCCACATGTGGCCCAGGCGAGCAGACGGAAAAAAAACAGGCTAGTCCTTGAAGTTTATCCAAAGAGGATCTCCAACATTTTCATAATTGGTGTTGCACTGCAAAAATCATGCCCACGTGACGTTCTTGCTGTTTTTAAATGCTACTGTAAAAGTAATATCAATACGCCATACTTATGATCTTCAATTCCTGCCTGTGGTAGGGCAAGATAACCACAAAGTATTCTCACACAGTGTTTCTGGAGAAAAAAGCCTTGACAATACTGAGCACTTTTTGCTTTTCTGGACCTGGTAGCTTTTAGAAAAGCCTCTAGAAAACGGTAAAGAACAGATTTAATTGGTACCAGAAGGACCTGGGAGCTACACATCCGACTGAATCCAGACATCCGAGGAGTGGAAGCAGGCACCCCATTTAAATTTGCTATAGATGTGCCTTGTGAAAAATGCCTTGATCACTTTCTGAAGCTTGTGTTGGAAACATCTGCCCAGGCAGGGAGCAAAAGGCTATCCTCCTGTTCCCCCTCCCTAATGGGTCTGCACTGTCCTTTTCTGACCACAGCAGCGTAGATCTCCATCTCAGATTTATAAAAGCTTGAAAAGTCACTGTAGGGTGTAAGTTTTCTTGGCCAAGCTCCTAGGTAATTTGCTTACTAGAAGTTACTGGCAATAGAGGGCTTCTTTGCAGGGCAATGGCTAAAATGATATCTTTTGACGGAGTCAGAGAGAGGAAGTTTTCTAGTGGCTTAAGCCTGATTCCAACACCTGGTTAAAGGTTATTCCAGAATCCTTCCCCAGCATTTCCCTCCAGGAAAAGGGAGGGGACAGCAATTTTAGCTTGTGCTCCAGGAGCTGCAATTAGTGGAAGCTGTCAATACATCTCCTTAATCCCTCAGTCCAAACCTATGGAAGCAAATGTTTGATGTGTTGACCTGCAAGCATATTCACCAATAAGCACGGGGGAAGAGTTTTTGTCCAGGTTCACAAGCTGTGTTATGAGCACCACTGGGTAATATCTGAATTCAAATTAGATCCTTATAAGCACAGAAGGGCGTAAGGAAGACTGAGTTGGGGCAGGATAAGTGCAAGAAGGATGTCCCATGGATTTGAGACTGGTATTTTTCCAAGGAGTACCCCAAGTACGGGTACACTTGCTGTACCAGAAGTGCCTTAAGGGATCATAAGACAAATGTGAGAACACTGGGGCACAGGGCTCCCTTTCTAGGGTGTTTCTCAGAAGCAATTAAAGACAGTGTATATGATGCCACGATGTCTGCTAGGCTCTTCATCTGTGGAAGAAGATGTGGCAGTTCTAACACCTTACAAAGCACTCCTGATTTAGAGGCCCAGGTTGTCAGTAATAGACTGGCACTCCCCAAGAGACCTGTATCCCCCTGCTGAAACCCTTATTCACCTCCCTAAATGTCCCAGTCACACAGTCTTACCTAGACACATCTTCAGCTGCCTTGCTCACAGCCTTGCCCTAATCTTAACCATACACAGAAAAAAGGCACTAAATTGTATCATCTGGGTCAGAAAAGATAACAGACAGCACTGGGTGTGACACACAGAGAAAATGCCGCAGCTTCTCAGTGCCCATATAAAAACATCAGACAAAACAGGTGGCAAAATGGAATTCTGCCTGTGAAATGACTGGCAAGTTATTTTTCCTTCCAAAACTGTATGACCCAGAATTCCAACAAATAAGGCATGGATAAGAAATAAGAGATATATGGTACATTCCTTCAACACTTCTGGAGAGAAAGGGGTTAAAAACTGCTGAGTCAGGGAACCTTTACTATTGATATACCAACCTTCACTACCTGCCTCTCCTATTGCTGTTTTTTCTTCAAAATTACATGCCTTTTTAATACCTTGAAAGAGACTCAAATCTGCAATGTGAAGTGGGACATTCTAGAACATGTTTCTGAATCACAACAGCCTCTTAAAGACTGATTAATTAGACAGTAGTAATTGTGGACACGAGACAAAGAGAGCCTTGACAGTCACGTTCAGCTTTGGTTCTTCACCGTCATCTTGAAAATTACCACTGTTTAATATTTGAGAATAATTTCTGAATGTAATTTGAAACAATTTTTAAAAAGCTACTATTAACCACTCATTTATTCTCTTTATTTTATAGCTTACATTGTTATTTGATCCCTTTTCTGTAGGTTAGAACGATTTCAGATCACTCTTTAGGAGACAGTGTTGTTATCCCTGCTGAAGGAGAAAACACAAATCAAAGTTACTAAAAGGCTCAAACACCACAGAACAAGCACACACATATCCATTCACTGTTTCCAAGTCAGCCCTTTAAAATGTATATGTTAAAACAGAAAATACAGTACCTGCACACTGTTCTTACAAAATGCTTTGGCTTGGTCTTCATGTAATATATGTGTACTTTGTTAAAAAAAGAAATTCAAGTCTCAGCATGCACCAACTGTTTTGATTTGCCAAGTCATGCTTATTGAGCAAACTGCATTAACACATCATATTTTAATTGTAATTTTTCTTCTTTCTTAACCATCACCTCCCACTCTAACCAGGCAAAGATCTCACACTCACTGCAAACAAGGGAGAAAGGCACATTTGTAATGGCTTACACTACTATTACAATGTAATTTGTAACCTTCAAAGATAGATGTGTTTGGAATTATTTTAAGGTAACTCCGGACAGCAGCAAAATAAATGTCAGAAATAACTCAAATCTTCGAAGGGTAAATGTTCTATTTCCATTCAAGCTTCAAATCTGCAAACTAATATTTTGCTTAAAAATAAACATGTAAGCGAGGCATGCTTAAATTGGACTAAAGAGACACATGCTTGTGGGATTGGACCCACAAAGTCCACACAATGAGTTCTCTGCTTCAAGCCATTTCTTTCTGTTGATTGTTTTTGTATTAAATCAGTTTTAAGAACAGACTTCCTCTTCAAGATAGTTTACTACCTTGCAATAAATGCAGCTTCTTGGTGGTAAAGAGTACATTTCATAAGGTTTTTTAAGTGCATGGATTTAAACACACTGCTGGACAAAAATCAAGAAAAAGCTGATCAAGTAAAACTATACCAAGACTATGAAGACATAATTAGCAAAATAAAAAAAAATTCTGACATTCACAGAATTCCTCACATTTAAGTTTGTTTTCACTCTTGGATAAGTTAGTCAGCTTTATGTTGAGTTTGAAGGACACATAATATCCTTTCCTAAAATAAGCATTTATTCAGAGAAGGGATTTAAAAAAAACAAAAAACAACCCCCCAAAAAACCAAACACTTCTTTCAGATGGATAAAAAATGTCTTTCAATTAATTTATTAACAGACTTAAATCTTCAACGGAATTGCTGCAACAGGATACACACACTTACTAATCCAAACCAAAGATTAAAAAACCTTTAACACCTTGCAGTATATTTCCAAGATTTAATATCTGAAACTTATTCCTCAAGTAGACGCTTGTTCTAAAAAATTGCAGATTTAATTTTACTCCCCAGCACAGTGGCTCCAATGACTTTGCTGTAACTTTTCAGGGTGACTCCGGCTGCCTTTAAAACCAGGAGGACAACTTCCAGTTTTCTTAAAAAGAAAAAAAAAATCAAAAAGGAAAAAGAAAAAAAGAAAAAAGGGAAAAGGAAAATAGAGAAATGTGAAAAATAGAGTAATATTTCGGGAACATTTCGCCTGAAACCAACTCACTAAACATATTTTCTCAAGATAAATAATGGACAATGACGTGCAGAAGAAAGGAGAAGAAGAGAAGAGAAGAGAGAGAAGGGGGGAGAAGAAGAAGAGAGCAGAAAATTAAGGAGAGGAGAAAATTAAAAAGTTCCATAAATGCTTTTTTGTACTGTATATGTAATTTTGTAAAAAAGAGAGACCACTAAAAGACACATAGGTTTACTCAATAAAATATAATTGATTAATATTTTGGAAAAGAAGCTTTTAAAAAACACAGCACCAAAACCAAAGGAAACTCCAAGACTCTGAAATGCAACGAAATTTTCATAATTTCAATATGGGTTAATATCTGCAATGACCACTGCTGGTCCACGACCAAACCTCCCCTCCTCCCTAAAATGGCACTTTTTAAAGTAGGAAAAGCAAAAGAATATGCATTGACAGAAACCCACCCCCAAGCCCTTGTTTCTTCTGTGCCTCACTAAAGTACGAACAGGATTTTCATAATTTGTCCCGGCTGAAATACTCATTTCTCCCACATTCCGTCTCCTCTGAGGCACCAAAGCAGACGACAACCAGTTCAAAAGCCTCCACTCAGCAGACAGGACTGCCCCACTGGAACCTCTCACTGCCACAGAGCTGATGCAAACAGATGATGTGAGCCAGGGGCACAGTACCAGTTGGGCTTCAGGCACACCTCAGGCACCAGCAAACAAAGACCAGGAGCAATTCTCAGGCCTCAGGGAAGCTGGGGGGGGAAAGCCTGATTCATGCACCAGGCTCTGGGACGAGAATGTGCGTAGTGCCCCTGGCAGCCAGGAGCGAGGAGCCTGATTCTCAATACTACTCAATACTCAAAACTACTGCCTCACACCACACCATCTCCTCCACATTGGCATATTTGGCATATTGCTTTTGGTAAATCTTTATTGGCATCTTCCTGTACATCAAGAGAGGAACAGAACGTAATGACCCATTATTTTTCACAGCTTGATAACAAAAATTTCCTGTGAGATTCACACACTTTCACGATTCTTATCTAAATAATTTCCCAGAAATACTGTTTTCCTTTTTTTATTTAAATTTCATTCTCACCAAAGAAAAAGAGGCACATATATTGTATTTGAGTGAATGTAAGATATAATTCCACATTAAAAAACAATTTATCAGTCAGTTCATGTGGGTTTTTTTCAGTGCTCACCTCAGTGACAGGACAAATGATTTGTACACAAAAAGTAGCAACAGTAATTCAAAAACATGGGTGTTCTGGTGCAATGACAAGATTAGGTCCCTTGGTCTGGCCTACATACAACACAAGATCAGAACTTCTCAGACCCGAGTGTCAAGCAAAGTTTTGGGAGTGCAATAAATGTAACTCCAAACCCCAGTTAAGTAGGGATTCTCTTGTGGGTTTGGATTTATTTAGAGGGAGAAGTAGGGGAGAATATGTCTCTCCTTCTTCCCCATCCCCCATAGTTAGTTGAGAATAATTTAAGTACCAAATACATTTATTCTTAAAAATGAGAACATAGTAACAGTGGCCACATTTTCCTGAGTTCCATTAGTTTGTGACAACTGCAGCACGTACCTTTTATTCCAAAATGAAATTAAAAATTTTCAACTTTTAAATTAATGTTATACAATAATACAACCAATGGTGCTGCAAGTTTGCAAGCAGCCTAAAGTCAAATCTAAAATCATGATCAAAAGACCTTTTCAAGCTGACAAGTAACAGCTACAGAAAGACAGCAACATTCCCCAAAGTACTTAGTCTTTAGAGAACTGAATCATAACAAGAAATTACGTGCTTTGCAATCACGTAGCCACCCAACAATTTTAGTATTATGTTGGAGGATAATATATAATGACTGCTTTTCTAAGAATAAATTTGACCAGGTCAGGAGATAACTCAATCTCTAAATTTAAACTTGTTTAAAGAAACTATCCTCAGGAAATGTACTGAACAGAATCATGGAATATGTTCATACATGAACAGATAAAATTACTGGTGCCTTTCAGTTGTTAGCTATGCAGTACCTTCTTTTATTGTTTAAAAAGTTATTTTTGAAAAGAGTGTGAAATTAAAAACTGCACAAATTTGCAGCAATGCCCTGCATTGGACCACATCTTTCCAGAAATCACTTATTTGGAGTCTTAGTCAAACTGTTTACATAGTAAAGCCAATACACCTCTTATTAAAACAGTCAGGTCTAAAAATTGTCAAGGTATTATAGAGAAGTGGGAGACCTAATGTCTCAGAAATTCTATGAAATATTTCAGTTTTATTCTCTCCCCAACGGTTTCACACACAGCCACAGTCAAGTCACAGCTTAATTCAACTCCAGAGGGAGAGCTCTCTATTTACAGCTCAGCACCAACTGTGTTTTCAAAAATGGGCAAACTCATACCAGTCATTTAAACAAGGTAAGCCTCAGATGGGATAAACTTTTATGTCTTCAGGACTCCTTTTGTGATTTCTTGATAAAAACGCTTTGTTAAGATGATATTCACACAATTGGTCTTGTATTAATTCTTCTAATATTACAACTTGTTGGTGTCTGTTTTTCCTTTAAAAAATACGCAATTACATCTGCATAACATATTCTTCTAAACACCTGAATTTTATCTCTCTGCAGGTGATCTTTTCAGGAAAAAAACATTGTTAAACCACTAAAAGAAGCACTTTGAAAACAAAGTGCATATATTGATTCAAAATATTTTTAAAAGCACATAAAAGTTACAGAAAAAGCTTGACTATTTAAGCACCCTCTACTTACTAATGTATCAAATAATGTCTATATTACAATATATGCCAACAGTCCAGGGTTAGGTCATGTAAGAGGGATTGACTGGGATCTAAATACATGATAAGGGCAAAGTAAAGATCACACCAACTATCTGTCACTTTGACGGAGAAAAAGTTTCCTATACATTTAACAGAGTTTTCATTAAAAAAAAAAAAGAAAAGACTCTGCCACTACTGAAGAAGAGAGAAAAATTCCTGTTAAGACTCCAGCATCACCTTTCAGAGTCATGCTTCATTAATGCGTAAAGCTGCTACACTGACTTCTTTCATCAATCACATTATTTAAAAAAAAAAATAAATAAATTGAAGTAATTATCAGTCTTCCTGATATTTCAGCCAGGAAAATAACATAAAGAAAGCAGCTAAAGAGATTTTCCTTTATATTTTACACCTCGACAATTTACTAACATCTGCATAAACTGCCTCGTTCTGTGAGCACACTTACTGTCATAAGAAATTGGAAGAACTACTTGCCAGAAGGAAAGTTGATACTGGTGGGTTTTGCGTGACTGGAGCTTTATAACGCAGCTTTTTCAAAACATTTGAGTATTGAAAACGCAAGTCTCTAAGTGTCATACTCTAGAAACAGATAAATTTGCTTGCATTACACTAGGTACAAATCCCCTCCAAAAGAAGAGTTCTGTGGCATTTTTTGACCTGCACATGCCAGCAAATTCAAATGTACAGAGGGATGTTTTCAGACAATATTTGATAGAAGATGAAAAAGAAAACAATAAATGAAAAAAAAAGTGACAACTTAAGACACAATAAGAGCTAGATCATTTCCTAATAGTGAGTAAAAATCCTTGTCCAGATTCAAAACCTGA
>JAWWES010000081.1:121960795-121991026 GCA_035583135.1 Lophotriccus pileatus | reverse complement strand
CTCCCTTTTGAATCTGGACAGAATATTTCTGTAGTATTCATTATTTTTTTGCCAAAGAAAAACTCATGAGCACTGTATAGCCAATACGAAGCAGAGTAAAATTCAGAGACAATAAAGAAGACAAAGTGCCTCCTCACACAAGAGTGAAGTGGCACAACTTCAATGAGAGAGCATGGGAGGAAACTATCCTGAGCAGTCCATATATTTGCTACATGATATTCACACTCCAGTATCTATTCCTCCCCCCCCACCCCCTTAGAAAAGCACTAATGAGAAGGGAGTGGGGTTATTGAATCAGCTCTCTGTGCTCATGCAGAGCAGGAAAACAAAAACGCCTTCCTGAGCCATTCACCGTCTTTTCTTAATCCTTTCAGATTTCTCAGGATGAACTTTGCCGCCGGGACGGTGGCGGGGGAGGGACAACACGAAGAAGTCCGCAAAAAAACATCCACCTTCCGCTTCTGCCCCCGTGCCAAAAGCCTGGAGTAACCCTTGACCTGACACAGAGCCCTCTTGGTAGTTGCGCCTCCCACAACCCACCCAAGGGCAGTTGAGGGAGCAACGGGCAGCGCAGGACCTCTCAAACCAAGCCTCTCTTCTCCAAAAGCGCGACTCCACAACACGAAGCGGTGCTGTGGTTTTGTTTTTGTTTTGTTTTTGTTTTTTTTTTTTTTCTTTAGGATATCCTCCCCGCAGATGAGCGGATCTTTCCACGCGCACTGCCAAGGTCCATCCTTCCCTCCCCTGGCCGCACACACGGCACTGGGCGTGTAGCCGGGGCTCTATGTAACTCCGCCGGCACGACTCAGCCCCGCCACAGCCGTCCCGGGCGCTCCCGACCCTCCGGCAGCGGAGCGGGGATGCCTCCAGCCCCGGCGGCCGGACCGCCGCCCGCCGAGCCGCGGGCAGCTCCGCCGCGGCGGAGCAGAAAGTGAAAGTACCTGCGGCCGGCGGAGCCCCATGGGAAAGGCAAAGCCCGGCCGTCCCGCCGCCGCCCCTGACAGCGCCGCGATCCCGCTCGGCGGGCGGGCGGCCGGGGGCTGCTGAGCCCCGCCCGGCCCCGCGGCCCCCCTCGGTCCCCCTGCGCGGCGCTCCGCGGGCTGCGGGCGTCATGGGCGACACGGCGCCGCCACCATGACCGCGGAGCCGTCGGCGCAGCTCCCTGACATCCTCCCCGCGGACCATGTTCCATGGTAAGGAGCGCGCCCCGCACCGCACCGCTCCGCAGGCGGCGGCGGGAAGAGCCCGCTCCACGGGCGCCCCGCTCCACCTGCCTCCCGGGCCGGGCAAGGCTGGGCTCCGCCGCGCCGCTCCGCACCCGCGACCGCGCTGGCTCCTCACCGGCTCCGCTGTCTCCGTGCCGCCGTCTCGCCTGCTCTGCCGGCGCGGTGCCGCCCGGTGCCTTTTAAACCCGTGGTGACGGCCGGGGAAATTCCCAGTTTTGCTTTTTTTTTTCGTTTCCCCCGTAGAATGAAAGTAAAAGCGTCCGGTTCCCATCCCGCCTGCTGCCGGGAAGCGGAGCTCGGGAGTGCCAGAGGCGGCGGGACGGCGCGGGGCGGGGGAGCTGCGGGACCACCTTCCCTGTGGGCATCTGCCTCCCTGTGGGCACCTCCCGCCCCGTGGGCGCGCCCGGAGCAGGTGCCGCGCAGCGCCGGGGGTGCCTCTCCCTCGGGTCTCACCCGCGGAATGTCCCTGGGCACGGGTTCAAGGGGGCAGAGGGAGAACAGCTGGCAGTGACCCGCTGCCCGGGGGCAGAGGGTGCCGCCCGCCGAGACGGGGGTGGGTTTTGGGGAACCGGGGCTGCTGCGGGGATTCCGCTACGTGCGGCCGGGGGCGCGCCTCGGGCTGTGTGCACAGGAGGGTTTTTTTAAATTAAAAATCCAAGAGGGTTTTTCCAATTATTTGGAAATAGTGGAATACTAAGTATTCCTGTCTTTTCTGAGAGAATTTTTGGGGCTTTCCAGATATGACTTAGGAGTTCCTGGGAGTTTAGTGAAAAGATGGGGCATTACCAGTAATACTCTTTCTTTTGAAGTGCTGGTCATATGGAGCACTATAAATTCCTCTTGTCTTGAAGAAAATCCCTTAAATTTCTCTTTAAGAAAATCTCTTTCGATTTTCAGTGTAAAGCTCCTGGAACTTTTTATGTCACTCATCTAATGCTTTTTCCAGAGGACTCATTCAGAAATATCTGAACAGATTCAATCCCGGTCCTGCAAAGGCTAAAGGGACTTCACAAGTGTGCAACTCACTATCTGCTTTGATTCTGTAATTTTCTCATTTAAAAAAAGACTCACAATCTTTACAATACAGAGAAAGTAAAAATAAAGAAATAAAAGTGACCTTGCAGTTTTCACCTGTTGTCTCCACTGGTTGCTGAACAAACCAAGTTTTAAGCAATGGAGTCAGTTAGATTGGTTTTAAATGCAAAGATGCGAAGACTGTTATTTTTGTCTCTTGAGACATTTTTGTGAAGCAGCATATCCAAGTTTCTTGTATTACTGCTACAATGCAAAAGGCACTGCAGTTCTTTTTTTTTTTTTTTTTGCACTGGAATCAAGAGGTACAATGGTAGATTGGAAAAATGTCATGTAATTCAGTTCTTGCATGTTTTTGGAACATCTTTTAAAATATTAAATCTTACTCCTTCAAACTGATAATTTGCTCAACACAGTTATAGTGAGCATAGAGATTTACAAAGATAAAGCTCTGTGGAAGTCAGGTGTGTCCACTTGGATCTTGAAGATCGTAATAGCATTGCCTTACATGGTTTTTATATTTATACATGTAGGATCCATTTAAGATCCACTTAGCTTTTCAGGCTAGATTTTTTGAGAAACTAATCGACCTCAGTTGATCAGTATATTGAAAAGGTTAGAAAATTTGGTTTTCAATCCATCAAATTTCCCATTAAAATTTGGCAGCTTGCCACAAGAATAATTCTTGCTTGTACGTGTAAAATTTTTCCAGTCCTGTTTCTAGGACAGAGCATGTTCACAAGCAATCTATCAGAAAAACAAGCTTTTGGTAGTCAGGAGAAGTGGTATGCATTCTTATTTGAAGCACATGCTCTGTGTTTGGAGTTGGCTGGGATGGGCTGTAAAGGACTGTGTCTGTTTTAATGGCTGGGATCATGTGGTGTGTCTTGGGGTTCTTGCATCACAGAAGTTAGGTGGGTCAGTAAAAACTATGGTCAGGTTCCATTGCTTTTTCTTAGTTGTTGAAGATTTCTCTCAGAGGCTGTGATTTCTAGGGACACCCAGGTCCAGAGATGCCCGTCTCTTGAGTGCAGGGCTGGCTGTACCCAACAGCCCATCCTCGCCAGAGAAGAAGGAAAGTAGCAGCTAGGATCAGGGCATGTCTTCTTCCTTTCCTGGCTCCTACCCCATAGTTACTCTGTATGCAGTTGTTCTTACTCAGTAGCAGAGATAGGCAGAAAGATACTGGTTATACTGGCTTATACCGGTCCAGCAATCTGCTGTGATCTTTGTTAGTCCTCCAACATAAATTTCTAGCTTTGCTTTTTTTTTTCAAAACCTTCCATTTAAGCATCATCCTAGCCAGCTGAGCTGTAGACCAGAGTCCAATTATGAGCTTCCTTATGTACCCAGTCCTTCATTCCCAGTACCAGGTCAGTCACCTGCAGCCTTCTGTTACCCTGTCAGTCGCTTCGGGATCTTTTGGTCTTTTCTCTCTGCCTATCCTCACAGAACTCATATTTTCCTTGATGTCATGCAAGGACAGAAGCCCAGGGGTCTGAGCAAATCAAGACAGTACACTGGGGAGAGAAACAGAGGGGCAGTGAAATTTGTTCCAAAAGATTGAAAAAATCTTGAAGAGAAGGCTGTGCTTCTGCTTTATCTCATGTTATGGTCATTAGTATGGATTTGTACATTTGGGCAGCCTGAGAATGTTTTTAAACACACCACTGATGTAAAGATGTCTCCATGATGATTTGTAGAATTTATCAAATGAAAAATGGACAATCAGAATGACATTCAGCTGCAGGTTAAGACATTTGGATGTCTAAACTTATTTGAGTAAGACACTTACTTTTTTACATATGCCTGAGGTGGTTATTGGCCAGTTATGGTCAATGGAGAAGCCTTGTCAATGCTTGCAGTGAAGCCTGAAGATGAATTCATCCCAAGAAGTCACCAAGTTGCTGGTCAGCTCAGTAGTTTTATCCTCTTACTAATGCTGGCTGACTCATCTTTGAGTATGAGGGAGTTTGGACACCCAAACAGTGTATTAATCTGGAGCAGGATCCGTCTTTCAAGGAAGGACAAGTAATTTGTTTGTACAAAGATCCCTTTTAAACTATTTTGACAAGTTACAGAATGTATTTGTAAATACAACATACAGTCTGTGGCATTTCATGTATATTTAACTGTTCTTCTTGTAATCCAGCCTTTTTTAGATCTACTCTTCCAGTTCTGCCACTGCTCCTTGTTCTGTCTCCAGTGAATTCATCTAGTTGCGCAATGGAAAATAAAACCACTGAAATCCGTGTGAAGTATGAGAATATACTAATTCACGACATCAATGAGCTGGTAGGTAATAGCTCTTGGGCTTTCAAAAAATGTTTATTTTTAGATGATAGCAAATATTAATAAAAGCTCTAACATTAACACACAATAAAAGAACAATTTAAAACCACACATTATCCTGGAATAGTGGCTTTATTTGAGGGGGTGCGACAATTTAGTCTCTTTAAAATCTCTGAAATCTGTGGATGCTGCCTATTTGCATGTATGAATACTGTGATATAGGTATTTGTGCTTGTGCATCATGTAGTTAGATATATGTACCATTTGGCCATAAATAGGACAATATCTTGCATTAAAAAGTACTCTTTTCTAAAGTAGTTTCATGACTACTTCTGCTTCTATGTTTTTATCAAGAGAAGAAAACATTACACAGCCTGTAATTTGTTCTACTAATTGTAGACTTCTTGACTGAAGTTTTATGTTGTCCATTGAATACAAATACCTAGAGGCACAAAATTCATATGAAAAAAAAAGTTCCTTTTTATTTTACCTATTAATAATCTTATTTAGCCAACAAAGAAGGAACTTTTCTAGATGGCAGCAGAGAAAAACTTAACATTTTTACCTGTAAATCTCCTCCGTTATGGCTTTATCAGCCAGATTATATATAGCTTGGCAAATCAGTATCGTAACAGTTTACCAATCTGTGCCTATCATAACAGTTTACCAATCTGTGCCCAAAACCTACCTTCTGATTGTTCTTCATTAATTATTTATTAACAATTAAATTAATCTGTCAAGATTTTCATGGGAGAAAACACCACAGTTGGATTAGCAGAGGCATTTCCATGAAAAAGGGATTTTTTCTGACAGGTTTTCACTCAATGACAATTCACCATTCTGTTGCAGTCTTAAATCAAGGTGTGTTTGCACGAAATCCAAAATTGTATACAGTGCTTTTCCAAAGGTGAAATCAGAAGCCACTGTATTTCTTCACACTTATGATCCACCACTATTCTTCAGAGCACTATGCCAGCGGTTTCCAAGCTTCCTTTACCAAGACACATCAGCCCTCATCTGGAAACAAAATACCTCTAGGATCAGAGAATGATCATTTAACATTCTGATCATGTTGTGTTTGTTGAGATTATGAAGAGAGAAAGGTACTTCTCTGTAGATAACTGACCTTATCCTGAAGAAGGCAGCAAATTGGGGGAAAATATTCATGGCCATATTAGAATAGACAACTCTTCCCTTCAGTTTGTTGTCTTATTGCTGACAAAGACAAGTATCTCCTACAGAACAAAAATAAACCCTCTTGGTGAGGGTTTATCTGACCTATAGGTCAGACCTATAGGCTGACCTATCAGAGAAAATAATATGACAGAAATAAGAGCCTTTGGGAAGCAGATCTTGCTGTCTTCCTGTGGTGGAGAGCCATGAGGTGCATCTCAGCTCCACTCAAACTGCAGGGTCAGGGAGGCTGAGGCAATGTCCTGGGCTGGAGGTGGCAATGTTTTGCCACTGCCCAGTTGTAGGATGGAGCTTGATTGAACGGATTTATGTCCAATTCTGGGCTTCCCTGTACAAAAGAAATACAGAGCTACATGCGAGAGTCCTGCAAAAGTCATGAAGACGAAGAACAGATTGAAGCATCTGTCTAATAAAGAAAGGCTGAGAGCTGGCACTGTTCAGCCTGGAGAAGAGAAGGCTTAGGGGTAGGACCAGATGGGCTCCTGAGGTCCGTTCCAGCCTTGACCATTCTGTGATTCTGTGTGATTCTGTGAATGCCTTTAGATAGTGTAGCTGGATTGGGGTTTTATTTTCCAGCTTGCCAAGGAAGAGCTCAGAATTGTACACTAACACTGCTACACTGACTGAGGAGATGCTACAGAACAATTTATTGTTGACATCACTGGCTGTTAGGCAGAAAATTTGCTGACTTGATTAAAAGTACTTCCATGTCTGAACATATATGATATTTTACAGGTAAATATATCTGCCCAGAATCGCGACAGGTGCTGCAAGAATAGAAAACATGAAAAAGTGTTTTTCTGCAATGATACTCAGGTAAAATTTAACTTCTCAGAATTTAGAGAGTATAAAATCAAATGAGTTCTCTGTAGACTCCAGTCCCTGAATAAAGTGTTGTGATAGAGAGTAATATAACCTTTTAATAGTCAAATCGTAATATTTAGGGTAATTCTTTTTTATGACTCTGGAATCAGAGAATTTGTCAAGAAAACTGATATTTTTAAAATAAAATATTACACAATTCCATATCCAAGAAATGTGGATTTTTTTCCTACTATAAAGATTATTCTGTGCAAATAGTACAACAGAAATGGAATTAAAGATTAAAATTTCCCAACCTCTGCATTTATTTTTCTACAGAACATTTTATTAGCTAAGATTTTCACTTCAGATCTGAAAGCTTTAAAATAACAGTTTGGGCACATCTCAAATGGAAGAAAGCACAATTGTCAGCTGTTGTTATCACGACTTGATAGAAGGACTGACTCCAAAAATCATTTACTGTTTTCCTAACAGCATTGATTACATGATGGCTGTGATTTCTCCCTAACATTCTTATGCTATTATTATTACTACTACAAATTGCTTCTTTAAATATTTTGAAGACATGGCAGGTATGTTAGAGTACTTATGCATTTTATTGGAAAAGATCAGCACTATGAAAGCAAAAGAAACTAATGGTAATTGATGGAGGGGTTTGTTTTTTTTAAAATACAAACCAACATTGCAAAGAATTAATGGTGCAGACTTTTCAGGACATATTGTTCTTTCTCCTTTTACAGGAAATAGAATCACTACAGAGCATGGCATGCAACATGCTCAGATTCTTTCATAAGCAAAGAATCAGCAAAGCCTTCAGATGGAAAGCAGCATTTGTCTCATGTGGGACATTACAGGTTCTAAAGTGCAAATGTGAAGGACATAGAAAAGAAAAGGTGAGTGGTAATGAGGTTCTACAGTTTATTTTACCTATTTGATTTATTGCTTAGAGCTATTCAACACAGACTCTCACATCTACCTCTCAAAGGTACAACTATCATACACGTTATATGCAAGAGGAATTTTGCTCTGTGCAGCATATGTCTTTGCATAGACATTAAGCCCAGTGCAAAGACTTAAGTGAAACAATCCTCTGGAATTCTATGGCAAAGATACCTACTCTGGTTCAGTACTGAAATGCCTGAGTTAATTCTCCAGTAAAAGTCTATGCAGACTTGTGTGAAGAAAGTGTTTAAACTTCTCCAGCACATAAAATCATAGTTACTTCTCACGGGGGTTCTACCCTAAGAGTAACGTTTAATTTGTTTTTTTTTTTCAACAAACAGTTAGGGGGGAGTTTCTCTCTTTTCCACAATCTCTTCAATCTTTATTTTAACCACAGTATCTCAAATTCAATAAGAACAGTTAGGCATGATAATAATTGGATTTTTAGCCATTGGCAGAATCTTGTTTTTAATGTGTCACTCAATGATCTCCAGGCTACCATAGCAAAGGAGAGTGTGGCTTCTTTTAAGTGTGGCTCAGTGTTACCTATTGAACACAAAAATATTAACCAACATCAAAAAGTCTCCACATAGGCACCAAAGGATGATATAATGCTTAAATAGTTGGATTGAAGGCTGCATTTAACTCATTCTTTTACTCACTGAAATCGAGAGACCCTTATAATCTGGGATGAGATCTTCAAAGTAATGTTCAATAATTTGCTTAGTCACCTGTGCTGAATTTACTGTTTGCTTTACTTTAAAAGGTATCTCAGTCAAAGTCATAGAAGTCAGTGTCACCCTTGCAACTCCTGCCTAACCTCATGGATGCCTGTTTTTATTTTCAAGACCAGTTAAAATAATTTAGTAAAAAATTATGAGTAGCCATTGAATGTGAAAAAAGAACGACACTAGTTTTTTCTGGTTGAGATTCTGAATACTAGGCCACAGCACAAGCCCCTAGAACAAGTCTGTCACGTTCCACCAGTCCCAACACATGCAGTCAGAGTTTGGCTCACAATTTAATTGGCTTTCTTTTCCCAGTCCTCCAGATAATGGAGGATAAATTTTAAACCACTGATAGAGGAGATGCATGATCTCAGTTGGACACACCGGTTTCGGCTGTCCCTATTTGCTATGTGTTAAAGCCATGTTCTCCCAGTCCCATGGGCAGGGGTGGCAGCAGCGCTCTGCTCAGAGGGAGAACATCAGGGTGATGCAGACTGTGTACTGCCATGGCTTGCTTTGTGAGCAGCCCAGCTTTCTGGCTTACTATGCCTGGTACCTGCATTATTTATTGAAATGTAATGGAATCAGTTTGTTTTAAAAGATGTCTGTAGGAATAGAATAAGCAGTTCTCAATACACTCTGTTCTTTTTCAGATTTGTCCACATGTAAATGTATTTAGCAAAGAAGATACAGAGACAGGTGAACAGTCCAGAAAGAAATGTAACCAAGAAGTTTGTGAACTGAAAGAAAATATATCTAGCCTTAGATCCTGCTGGAATAAATTTGAAAAAATAATTTCTAGGTGATTCCAGGTGAATCCTGCTCTTTTTGTATGAGGTGGCATTTTAATGAGGTGGTATCTTTGCATTTTATATGCATTTCTTCAAGTAACCTTGCTCGCTTATATAAACACTTTATGCCAGAATTCTGATGGAAAGCTACTGTACCTTGTTCGTGGAGATGGAATAAACAGAAATGTCTGAATAAGCTGCTGAAGTCCAAGAAGTGGATATAAAAGACCAGCATAAGAAACAAAGAACTCTGCAGAAGGCTGCGTACCACCTCTGTTCTCTGGAAACTACTTTGAATATTCTGATTTTTCAAGTAACTTTATAATACCATCACATGAAAGCAATCGACTTACATGTCTACTGCAGTTTATAAAATCATCTTAGAAGCTGCAGGTGAAGAAAACAGTATGGAAAAGTAGCTGGTTTCTTTATATCTACGTAAAACTCATCAAGATCCAAAGTAACAATCTATCAAAGCAGCAGCTAATCTTAGGTATGTTCTGCTGATACAGAAGTGTTTTCAGTGTAGGTCAAAGGGGTCTGCTAACTGATTTGGGTTTGGAAAGAACAGGGAAGAAGTCAACTTTTTGAAAAACTTAGGAAGGGTACTGATTTTTGAGAGATGGAGCATGCTTCTGCTCTCTGAAGTAGAGGCAAGACAGCAAGTCCTATGGAAGGCAAAAAAGGAGAGGCCTGAATGTAAATTTGTTCAGTTGCCTAGCAGCACTAGCCCTTCGGATTGTGATTTGTTATATGCAATTGTTTTATATAATGTGTTTTAAGATGTTGGACAACCATGAATTAAAATGTGTGAATATTGTCAGAGAATAATATATTGGCATTTAACTAATAAAGTGCTCATATTTAATTTTGGATAAATATAAGTATTTTTATAGTTGTTTATAACTCTTTTGCAGTTTCTTACTTTGATATTATAACTCCTTTGGTAATAAAATATTTGTCTTATATGGAATTGGGCTGTTCACTTTTTCACTGTCACTACTCTTTTTTTAACTTTTTTTTCCACAGCCAGTCTTTAGTAGCACAGTTGGTAATGTAACCTCCAACTGTTGGGTACTTCCCTTTTAAAATCCCCTTTTTAAAGCTGCTTGTAATCTGGCCAGTTTAGGCAAACATTTCCATACCAACCACTTGCCCTGGACTAAATACTTTGAGAAAGCTTTAGTTAAGCCAGCCTGTTGTTTCCTGATTTAGAGTAAACCAATATATAATACTGTCCTATCTGTGCTAAAAGCATCTTTTTGTAGAACTACTCTGAGAAAATTTTGGTATTGAGAACAAACACCTGAAAAAATAGTGGGGTATATACCTCAAACCGTTCAGTTGACTGGAAACAGCACTTAGCCTTATGTATTTGACTGGAATAAGATTGCTGTACTGAATCCGTGAGGGAAGAAGTTAAGAGCAAAGCAAACACCCCTGTATTGGCTCTGGCTGAGACGGAGTTCATTTTCCCATAGCAGCCCTCACAGTGCTGTGCTCTGCAATGGCAGCTGGAAAGATGTTGGTAACACACCAGTGTTTTGGCTACTGCTGAGCAGAGCTGGCACAGCATCAGCACTGTCTCTCAACACTCCCCCCATCCACAAAAGGTGTGGGGGTGAGCAAGATCCTGGGAGGAGACACAACCAGGCCAGCTGACCCAAATTAGCCAAAGGGATATTCCATACCATATGGCATTGTACACATGCAAAATTTTGCTTTTGTTTTAGTAAACTGCTTTATATCAACCCACCAGTCATTTTTCATCTTATTTTCTCTCCCTTGTGTACACCAGGAGTGAGAGAGTGACTTGGTGGGTACATGGCATCCAGCCAAGGTCAACTCACCACAACCCCCTTCTATTTATGGTGACAATGAGGCAGGAGTGGTAACTTTGTAAAATAGTGATTGAGACTTTCACATATTCTCTTTAGTTCTTCATGTAAGAGATTGCACCTTTAACTCCAAACACTTAAAAAATCCAAAGCCAACCCATAAATCTTTTATGTAATTGGGAAGGGAAACATTTCCCAGTATCATACTGCAGATAAGTGAATGTAACCCCTATTGTAAGGACTTCTCTGGAAATTCCTTCCTCTAAAGGGACAGAAAGACAACCCAGGAGACTGAGGATTCAATTGGTCTCTGAGACTGAAGAACAGTTGTGGGTTTTGGTTTGGTTGTTTGTGGGTTTTTTTGTTGGTTTTTTTTTTTTTTTTTTGGAATTCAGGAACAGCTGAAAGCCAAGATTTTTTTCCTAATAACCACTTGGCAAGGAAACGGCAGTGTGAATTAAAACAAAAACACACATGCAGCGTTAGCTACTACAAAACTGAAAGTTAAGTCAGTCTAAATGACTTAAGCAGAAGCCCACAACTTGGATCTTGAAGCAAATAAAGCAGTTTCATGACTATTGTGGGGGAAAGACCAAGTGTAGATTCAGAACAGAAAATTAAACTGAGTGATTATGAAGTCATGGATTTTTTGTGATCATTTCTCTTAATAAATATCCTGCCTGATTCTTGTTGCCAAATTGTTTGAGTCACCACTTACATGCAAACACTAACTTCTAAATGCACTGACTTGTACTCTTTGATTTGTTGTCTTCTATTTGAGAACCTCCTCTGGTCTCTCCTGGAATTACAAATGTGACAATAAACTGCTCTGCAGGAATGGGCAAAGGGAAAATCTTGCATGGTATTATCACTACACCTACCTCAATACCACTTTCACTAATGTGTTTATTTGTTCACAGCAAAGATGTAATACGAGTAGATCAAAACCACAATTTAGAAATACATGGAATTTATGGGAAGGTATCAAGGGGAAAAAACTTAGGCATTTAAATTAGTAAAAAGAATTTAAGCACTGTTGATACAAGAGGCTCAGGTTTGAGACCATCTAAGGAACGTTAAGGTGCACAAGTGCATGGGACCTGCTGAGATATATCTTGTGGGTTCTGAAGGAACCAGCAGAGGAAGCCTCTAAGTCACTATCCATCATATTTGAGAAGTTGTGGCAATTCAATTCCCAGTATCTGAAAAAAGGGAAGCAAAACTCCCATTTTTTAAAAGGGAAATAAGGAAGATCTGGGGAATTACAGGTCAATCAGTCTCACCTCAGTGTCCAGAAAGATTGTGGAGCAGATCCTCCTGGAAAGTATACTAAGGCACATGGAAAATAAGGAGGTGACTGGCATCACTAAGGGCAAATCATGTCTGGACAAATTTGGTGGCCTTCTGTGAGAGGGTTACAGCATTGGAACAAGATGTTCTTTAAGGCCCCTTCTAACCTAAACCATTCTATGATTTTATATGATTATAGGAAAGCAGGAAGGGATGATTAACCCATGAGCAAGACAGTGTTGCACATTTCTAACAGCAAGAATGAAACACATACTCTGTGGTTCATGAGAAGGAAGAATTTCTGGTGCTTAGAAAGCCAAATCAAGGAAGGCCACGGGAAGAGAACATTGAAAAATCAACTGTATGCCATCCAAGAAGCATTTACAGCTGCAGCTCTTGAGCAAAAGATGCAGAAGTAAATCTCTCCTGTTTGGTTATGTTTCCTTCCAGTTCCACCTCTTCAGCTCTGTGCTGAGCAAAAGGTATGTTGGCTTCATTCAACAGCTATTAAGGCCTTTATTGCGATTTTTAATTCCTGCTGATTAAAACATTCATGGTGAACCAGAATAAAGAGGAAGGCAACAGGAGGAATATCACAGAATCGCAGCACTGACAACAAATTTTGCAGACTCCTGGCACATAAATGAGTTTCATCAAATATGAAGGGAAAATGCCTTCCTCCAAAGATATGGTAAATCACAGAATCATGGACAGGTTTGGAAGGGACCTTAAAGATCATCTATTTCCAACCCCCCTGCCATGGGCAGGGAGGGTACTCATAGATCAAGTTGCCTAAAGCTGCATCCGGCCTGGCCTGGCCTTGAACATTTCCAGGGATGGGGCATCAACAACTTCTCTGGGCAACATGTTCTGCTGCCTTACCACCCTCACAGTAAAGAATTTCCTCCTAACATTTAATCTAAATCTCTCCTCTTCCTGTTTAGAAACACTCCCCTGTGTCCTGCAACGGCCTTTGCAAAAAGTCCCTCTTCATCTTTTTCATAAACACTCTTTAGGTACTGGAAGGCCACAATGAGGTCTCCCCAAAGCCTTCTCTTCACCAGGCTGAACAACCCAGCTCCCTCAGCCTGCTGGGGGAAAAAGAAGACATACAGAGTTAACTTTATATAAGCAGATCACACCTATGTAAATATCTGGTATAGAGTATTTTTCAAGGTGACTGAGAAATCCAAGTCTCATCTCACCAGAAAATTTAAAAACCCTATTCTTTGAAAATAACAACTAAGTAGCTCACTCCCAGCTACCAGCAGAAGACAGTGGATGGTCCTCATATCAGGTCTGGTGTACCTGAATAAGGCTGAAATTATATTACCTACTCCTATGCCATGTTATTTAAGACAATTCCGCATTTCACTACAAAAATTTGTGCATCACAAGAAGTTTTATCAGCATATTTGCTTTATTGTTAACAAGTGGCAAATTAGCATTAGGTGCTGATTTACATTTATTAATTAAAACAGAACTGACACTTTAAAATAAACAAAATATACCGGATAAAATGCAAACAAACCCAGGAATTCTGGCAAAAAAAACCCAAACAACAAACCACTGGATGGTTGCAAACACAAATATTTAATGCACTGAGGGGTAAGGCAAACATAATAAATGCAATGCTGACAAAATTAATCACCTCAAACACATGAATGAACACATAGTTTAAAACCATGGAACATCAATAAATAAACTTACAAAGATAAACATATTGAATGTCATATGAGGGATGAACACCAAGAATTAAAGCAATCATATAAAGTAGGTGTTGTAACAGTCATAGCATACTCAACACTCTACAGGTCCCACCCAAACCCATTCATGGTTCTGCCAGAAAGCCAAACAGAAACAAAGAATTGTGGTAAACCACGCACTCCTATTTAGAACTTAGGTTCAATATTCAACTATTTTACACTGAATATTTGATTTGCTAACTCAAAATATTATGTTCAAATTGGGGAAATGTGATTTCCCTACTGATTATTTTTGTGAAGAAAAAGCACTAATTAAGAGGAAGTCTGAAGAAGCTGTTTTCTGGCAAGATGAAGTGGAATGGGTCTAAATAGGATCCTCCAGAAATGTGCATTCTGGGATGACATAACATCAAAAAACCAAACCCAAAACAAAACAAAAAATTAACTAACGTGCAAGAATAATCTCTTATACTGTGAATACTGGAAAGAAAATATCAACCAAGTAACTACTGAATACAGTTAACAGAGTCTTTTACCTAGCACTTCTTCCAACAACAGTTAGGTCACTCAAACCTTACTCAGCAAGTTGGAAAAAAACCCCAACCAAACCAACCAGCAACAAAATTATCACAAGTTGGAATAAGCTGTACTTCAATGGCAACAAAACTATTTTCACCAGAGTCACTAAAATCAATTTTACCAAAGATAAGAATTCTACCCTGTCACACAACCCATATAATTATTCATAGCTTAGTCAAACTGGATAGAATTAAAGTTGCAAAAAGTGCTCTTACAAATCACAAATTTGTCAGCCAAGATTAAAAAACACTCATAACAGATTTGTTCTCTGCCCATATACAAAGTCTATGTGATGGAAACTAGCACTTCTTGTGAGCTTAGCAATACCTATGTAGACAATACCACTTAATTTTTATATGCAGACAATACCACTTAATTTTATATGCAGACTAATTGCATAGCCTACATTAGTGTGCACTGACACATACCTTGTTAATTAGCATTTAAACTACTGCAGTCATTCCTCCTTCCACTGATTTGGTAAGCACACATCATGAAACCACTCTTTGCACACACTCTCAGCTGCGACGGTGAACTCGGAGCCAGTAGTCTCTTGCAGATGACAGAGAACTTCCACGACACAAAAACTGGGTCAGGTCTTAAAATTTGGAGTTACCATCCTGTAAACCTGCGGGATGCCTGTCTGCGCTCGAGCAGCTGCTGCCCTGGCACTGCGGGAGAGGCTCCGTGCCGGAGCACCATGGAGAGCTCCCCCCGCCGAAACACCCTCCCATCCCGGGAACCCTCGGGAGGAACTTTCCCATTCGCTCTGGGAACTTCAAGGACTCCTCGAGTCTCTTTGGCAAATTTGAAAAATTCTGCCTAAATGTTAATTTCATAGTTACAACCTGAAATGGCGTTGAAGCACCTCCCTGTGCCCCCTGCCCTGCATTGCTGTGTAAGACTGATGGTATAATCATCCACATAAACACACATTTTAGCTGCTGTACATTTGGGGATTCCAGTTCTGAAACTACCTAAGGTGTGAGTATCATGCATAAATATTAACCTGTGTAGGATACATCATACAGAGATTAAGCCTTATGCTGTTTTTACTATCAAAGCTAGTATTTTTCAAAACTGCATTGCACTTCTATCAGCATAGTTCCAATGATCCTGCACTTCTGGCACAGGAAGGTCCCTTGTATAAAGATAATCAAGAAAGTAGAAGGAGAATGCAAACTCCCTCAGGCCAAACTTCAAAAACAGCCTTTTCCTCATTTCTTTAAATGGAATTTTACCTTTGACTTTTTTTTTTCCCCTTCAATGAATAGAAGAACCTTAGTAAGAACATTAGGAAGATATAATGGCAGACAGTAAAGGAAAAGTCTGTCATAACGTCAGACAATGGTATAGGAATCATTAAAACAATAAATTTCACTATAAAACAGACAGTGCATAGTTAATGTTTTTCCTCCCACAAAAACCAAGGCATAAAGGTGTGGAAAATTAGGACAAGAGGATTTGGACTTAGATGACTAATAAATTAAATTTAGGAACTCTTGACATGTGTAATACACTCAAGATTCAAAATTCAAAAGTTCAACTCCCTTAACATTTCTTTCTCTTCAAATATAACAAATTTGTTTCCCGCATTCGCTTCTGCAGGGGCATTATGAAAACAAATTGTTTTCTACAAACATTTCACTGAGATGGAATTACAGTAATCTGTACTGATAACTTGTGTAATACAGGCTAGGATCTGTAACATCGGTGACTTTGGAAATCTGAGTCGTTCAGTAACAAAACCACGTGATAAACAGGAAACATACTGGGCCTTTGATAATCTCACTAAACAGTAGCCAACTGCACACTCAAATGTAATTTCATTGTCTGCTTATGTTTACTGTAGATTCAAACACACATACATTATTATGCTTCATAGACCTTCTTTTTAAGGTCAAATTAAACAATCAGTTTTAAAAATCTTATTTTCAGTTCAGGTTAATCTCCTGTGTAGTCCTTGTGATAAATCCTAGAAGTGTAAATGAAGCAAATGACGTGCTACTCCAGTAATTTACTAAATTTTGCCCTGAAAGCAAAGAATTACACAAACAACTGAGAAGGCAGAATATATGCTAACTGTATGGGGATTGATTTGAAAGTAGGAAACCTGCCACCTACAATTCAAAGGAGAAACAATTTGTTTTTTCTACAGTCACATTACTCCTGGAAAAGCTGAAAGGCATTAGTGCCGTACTAAATATTTCCTTTGTAGAAAGTATTGTCAATAAATGTAAAATGCATTTTCCAGTGGAACCAACTGAAAATTAACCAAGTCAGAGTAGATTCACTAAATGATCAAATCTATTCTGGAGTGGTATCTTTGCTGATGGACTCTCAGCTTGCAACAGTTCAGTCTGCAGATTTCCATGGCCCAAGTCCAGGGCAAATTTTCCAAAGCAGACTTATCTGCACAAAGGAATGCAGAATTCCAGTTCTTTTAAGTCCAGATACGAATGTGCCATAATAGAGAACTCAGAATCTAAACTACTTAGAAAATAAACTGGCTTTGTCAGTTCTAATTATAATTACCAGTCATCCATCCTACCATGCTCAGTAGCCATCTTACACCAATTATAATAACACTACACTGAATAAAGAATATTTCTAAAAATAATTTGGTATAAAAAGCTTAAGACAATCATTGAAATAATTCTAAAACATTGATAGTTTGTGGCCTGCAATGTGACTACATCAAGACTCTTAAATCTCTCATCCTCCAAGACTGTTATCTGCTTTGAAGATATTTTTCTTCAATAATGTTTTCTTCTAAATTGGCCCCATTGATACCAATCACAGTTTCTGAGAATGCGAACAACAACCATAATACTATCATGGAACACTACATTCTATTTTTCATAAACTACAAAGAAATTACATGAATTGATGTTAATGGCATTTGTGAGCTGAAAGTATTCATTTCTAACAAAAAGAGCGTATTTACTGTGGGAAAGGCACAGTTGAGTTGTTTCAGATTGTTCTTTTATGTGTTATGAAGATGGTGCAAGTACTTCAAAGCAAAACGTCACAAAACAAATTATTACATTGAGATACAAGGTAAGTGATTTGGCTTGTGAACCCAACAACTTTCAAAGTCTGACCCTTCTTCCCAAAGAACCAACGTGAAGTCTGTTACTAATTTCAAGAGGCTGCTGTTCAGAGCCCAAGAATACACAAAATTGCAGTAAAATTCATGTCAGGTATTGACACACAAAGCTATGAAGCACAGCTACTCCACTGTGCACTCATATGTAAGATGTGCTACTTTCACAGGAGTAAGAATATAAAGAGAGTCACTACTTACATCAAGTTGTACTGCTCTAATAACATACATTTTTATGGAAAATTTTTTTTTGGTATTGGATACAACAAGAAGGCTGTTTCCAAAATAATAGTTCAACATTTATGTAGGATAAACACAGACTTCATCTTTCCTTAGGACATGAGGGAAGAGAAAAAAAAAGAGCAGGACCTTTGGAAACAAGACATGAAGCATGACACTTTTAGGTATGCTAGTCATAGTGGAGCACAGGAGGAGGAAGACAAGTATTTCTGAACAAAAAATCTTAATAAAACGAAGATATCATATTTGCCCTTATAAATAGATAAAATATTAACATGTTCTTGAAAAACAGAACATGAAAAGCCAAATCTTGCCTTTCTTTTTACATGCAAAGAAAATTCTTAGGTAGTCTTTTCACTTTGATTCTTTAAAAGGTCCTAGGAAGTAACTGGAAAGTCCAATTAGCATATTACTGTTAGAGAGTTTAAAGATCCAGAGTTTTTACACTTTTAACTAGGAATTTATAAGGAGTTGCTCATGTTGTTTTCACTTAGAACACAGCATCTAAGTTACACAGATGAAGGAAATGCCTCCACAGAGAAACCTCTGAAGCGCAAGTTCTTCATGACTAGTTCCCTATGGGTAAGTATTACCCTGTATATGTGATTTTAAAAATCCTTTGTCTAGTAGGATTTACAAAAAAACCCCCAAAAAACATTGAACCACTTCTGCTATCTAGACTATTTAACACGTTAACCTTAACTTTATATATTTCCAACAGAGAGTAAAGAGTATTTCCTTGAATGGCACAGTTTTAGGTAGCTACTATTTTTATATACAGTATATATATTTGTTTATAAATAACTGTGTAACCAGAATTGCACTCAGAAAGTTACAAAATGATGTTTAGACATGTTTGCAGCATGAAGTCGAACTGGCTGGAGTGCTCTAGCTTTCCATGCAACAGTACATAGCAGATGCTTCCGATTTCTCATTTTCTTTTTCCTTTTAAGGATCTGTTCACACAACCATTCTTCGAATTCCACACTCACAGCAAAACTTCGCCCACTCCACTGGATACCTTGTTCCACATTCATGGCAGAACTTTGATAAGTGTACAGGTGACATTCCTTCACTGCTTTTCGAACTTCCTCCATTGACTGAGGATGCACAGTCTCCACTGTCACACAGAATTTTACCGTCAGACCTGAAAATTCCCCAATAAAGAACATTCTCTGTCAGTCAGTTCAGTATAACTTGACATGAAATTATTCTAATCTCTGCAGTGAATTAGTTATTGTTACTGTAATATTCATGCTCACACTTCCTATTTACAGTGGTATATACTATAACTCTACCCCGGCTCCCCTGTGGATCTTCAGATACCCACCTTCCCTGCAAGAAAATTAAAAATGTCAAAGTTCTAGGAGCAGGATTAAATATTTGATTCACTAGTTAGATTAACTGGAGTGTTTGAAAACTTAAAATTTAGCTTGCCAAAAAAAAAAAAAAAGGCTAAAACAGCAATACCATTTTCATTTTACCCTTTGAAAGGGTAAGCAACAGCCAATTTGTGTGCTTAGCGTGAAGATTTCAATTTCTACTGAGAGAATATTTGCTGATTTTTTCAACAGCTCCTAAGAGGTTTCTGACATTTCTTACATGGTCTTCTGTGCACATGAGAGACAGCTCATGACAAAGGTGTGCTGTCAGATAAATATGCAAAATACATTGAGTACCTTACACACGCCAAATAATATTGACCATGAGTTATCTATTAGCTGCAGAGAACGACTTCTTTTGTAATAAGTAATCTCCTTTAATGAGGGTTCTATTGATGACAAAATCCACAAAATTAAAAGCTACCTTAAGTAACTGTCTGAATTGTTAGTTTTTCTTTTGTTTGTTAAAGCACCCGTGCTCATGGTTCTTGCCACACTAGGAGGGATTGATGTCCGGGCTTTTGTTGCACCTCTAAAATAGAATAAATATCTGGTGATTTATATACACACAGAGAAATCCATACAAGAATATGCATTTACAAATAATATATATATATACACACACATATACTAGAAAAAAAAGGTTAAACAATCTACACATTAATTAATTGTATGAAAAGTATCTCATTTCCTACCAAGAGCAGACAAGAGCTTTGGCATGAACTTGCACGATTTTAACTGATATGACCTGAATCTTACAACAATAAGCTAAATAGAACAGCAAGTCCTTTCCTGTTCATGTGTTTCGCTTGCTAACACACCAAAATACAGGCAGACCCTGCACTAGGGGTTGTTTAGTACATTCTAATGTCTACCTTGACAAATTACAAATCACTTTTTAGAACTGGCGGGGCTTTCACAGAAATAGACTGCAGGTCTTAATAGCTTAAGATCTGCAGAAAGGATATCATATTCTCAAGACTTTGTGACCAACATGAAGTAAGTCATAAGACTTTTTTATTCATACCCACAGACTTTACTTAGGATGCATGCTTCTTAGATAATGCTGTAGATCCTCTTTTTTCAAAGCATAATTATATTTATGAATATAAAAAGAAGGAGAAGAGAAGAAAAAGTGTATCCAGTTGGGCATTAGGGCCTCATTTTTAACAGCCATCACAGTGTTCTGGAAGTTGGTTTCAGCTATGACCAAACATCTGCAAAAGCTGCTTTCCTCAAGACTCATGAGTTTTATGAGAAGCCAGTATACAACAAATAGCACATCCCAAACACAGAGAACATCTTCCAGCTTGCTTTGATGAGTAGAGCAACATCAGAATCCCCTGAAAAAAAATCTGAGTAGCGCACAAAAAAATAAATAGGAAGGGGCATTGTTTTAGCATTAGTGACCAAGGACAGAAGATTTTATCATTGCTCAAAAGAATAACCATTCACTGGAATTTCTTCTTCTTTGGCTGGCAAGTCTTCACTTACAATGACATCTTGTGACCCAGCAAGTTTTTCTGTACTCATTCTTGAACAACAATGCATTAATGAAATTTAGGTGGGACTGGCTCATGTACATTAAAAAAAATTAAAACAAGACTCCATTAAAAAAGCTTAGTCATAAATAGCTCATTCAGCAACAAAACCCCAAAAGTGATTTTTTTTTCCCTTCCATTCAAATGCATCTAACAGTTCCTTTCAGAATTATAAACAACCTGGTCTTGGTTTGGTTTTCAAACAGTATATAAGGAAATGGATTCAACTCTAGTAACTTCAAATGCAACACTGACACAGCTGAAGAATATGTAAAACTCTTGAATTATAGACATGTTGCATAAAACATTTCTTCCATCATTTCATGAGTATAGGCTATCGATGGCTTTTCAGCTCCTTCTACCACTTAAACCAGTGGTGAAGTGATCAAATGATTAAGCACAAAGGTGGAAATCAGAACTAAATTTAAGATTAAATAAAGTGAAATTTTACAATGAGGAGAGACCTTTGCTTGTAATTGAGTAAAATTCATTAGAGTCAATAGGTGGAAAGAACATACTGTCCTGTTATTTTACCTGCTAAGGAAAACAGAAAAGCACTTAAAGAAAAAAAATCAGCTGTACACAAAGAAACAGAATGGATCATTATGGATCAGGGATGGTCAGGCAATGATGCAAAGAACAGAATTGTGTCTCAATTTCTGTTTAGACAGTTCGAAGTAGTTTAAAGCAAATTTTTCAAAAATATTACTGACTCAGTTTTCTCTAGGATTTTCACCTTGGGACTAACATAGTCCTTTTTCAAAACTAACAGCAATAATTTCTTAAACTGATGTCTTCTCAGGGTGTACTTTGAATCAATCGGCTTTGAACATCATGTTAGAAGTCTTAGATATCTGAAATAAAATGACAGGAAAAACAGGCCACTATTCTTTCCTGTATTTCAACTATTCAATTTTCTAAGATTATGTACCATATATCCTCATCCCACTAGGTACTCTGAAAATTCATCTGATGCTTTAATACTACGTCTACACTAAAGAAATTTCAGAGAGATCAGTGTCTTAAAAACATTATTTTTATTGTGTCTAATACAGCATTTAGTGACTGAACAGGGGAGGAGTGGGAAGAAATCGAAATTTTGAGAAGCCACATTCAAAGTACAAATGTCCAGCCTGTCTACTGAGGGAGGCAAAGTCCCATGAACAGATAAAACATCACTCATTAAAGGTTTAACAGGACATCTTAATTCCAAAATGTTTAAACATAGCTTTCCGCATAATTTCTGCAGTCTTTTTTCACTAGTTTTCTAAATACACAGAAAAAATCCCAAATATACTTTCAGACTAGAAACTTTCATATGAATCTTGTAATTATCTGCAATAATTCTCACTGACTGCAATGAACAGCAACCTCATCTGCTTGAACAGGAAGACTGGACCGGATGACCCATTGTGGTGCCTTCCAACCTTACCCCCTCTGTGATTCTGGGATTTCTGCCTTTTTTGAAGAGTAAATCAATACAAGTAACAGGCTGCCACTGTCTACAACTTTATTCAGACCAAATCTAGCAACATATTTAGCATTCTGTTTCATGTATATTTGGTGAAAAACCTTGAAATTGCATCCTTAAGTAGCAATCTGATTTCTAGAGAGAGGTCTTCCAATGAAGTCAGGTATTCTTGATTATTTCAACTTTTGCCACAACAGCTCCCTTTCTTCCGATCTGTCCCATCTCCACTATCTACTTCTTCACTTGTTTTTTTCTGTTTGGTTGGATTTTTTGTTTTGATTTTGAAAAACTATATAAATCCCTGCTCTAAGTGGTATCACATGAAGTATTAATACAGCCTGACAGCAGAGGAGGCTGTGTACCACAACCATCTAAATTCTGGACATACCTGAACACACCTGAACTCCTAAAATCTAGACATACTATTAAATACATTTATTATCCACTCTCAATTTTAAAAGAAATAAGACTGAAGGTGACTTCTGTTCCTGAAAAGCAGCTCATGTTGTACATCTCACTGAATTACCACTGCTTGCAAAATAAAAATCTGAAAGAAATGTGTAAAGAAGCTTGTCTTCTTCTATGCATGCATTCACAATTTGGTTTAATGCTATCATAAAATACGGACATGTAAAGCTTGCTTCCTAGACAAGACAGGGTCTTTTCAGATATTCTTGACAGCTGTCATTTTAACACCCAAACCAGCTCATAGTTCTGTGCAAAGTCATAAATAATTTTCTGATGATTCATGGCATGCATCCCAAAGTCCAGAAACCTCTGCCATCCACACTGCTATGCTGAGTTTAAGAACCGCTAGGAACTATCCACATTTGCTGGATGTTGCTGGCATACAGTAACACACTGAATCATCTCCCGCAAGGAAGGCAGATTTAATTCACCAACTCAGTGGATATTTCAGTAAGAACAAGAGGGGTGTTATGAAGAACAGAGCAAGTGCCTACACTCTTAAAGAGTTTCATATAGAAACCCAAGTTCAAATGTTTTGCCCCTGTCTCAAAGATATTACAGCTTTGGTTACAGCATTAAGAGATTCTGACACATTTCTACTGTTTAAAGCATTACATTCCAGTATGTGCCACATCATTCACTACCAATTTCTCTTTTGCAATAAGCTTTATGGTACAGTTTATGAAAAACTAGCCTATTTGAATTTGGCATCTTGCAAATTATATCAAAGGCCTAACTAAAATATACTATCTATTTCCTTTTTAAGAGATTACAATAACTGGAATACCCTTCCTTCCAAACTCAGATCTTATAAGGACTTCTGAATTTTCAAGAGTCTTTATAAGAGATAAGTTGGACTTAACAAAAGACTACCTTTCATTACAAAGTCTGCCTTCCTCATGTTTTTGGACTAGATGTAGGAGAGAGATAAACATTTGACCTTAAGGGAGTAAAAACAGTACAGTTATCAGGTTGAAATGCTTACTTCAGCTTTACATCACACAAATCAGTTCTTTCTCAGATTTAGAAAGACAGTTCATTACTCTTAGTCCATAACCTATCAGTGACAGAAGAAATCAAATCTGAGGAAAATGTGCATCCTTCCTTTTACCTCTCACTGATACTATTATATCATCTACTCTTCTCCCACAGCACTCATACTGAAGTCATACTGGGCAGCTCATGTCTGTCAAGGGCACGCTTTTCTGCTTAAAAGGAATATTTCTGCAAAACAGATAAACCATACTGATTTGTAATACTTACTTCTTTATAGGCAAGAACTCATTTGGTCTTTTGATGTTACTGTCTGTTTTTGTATCAGTGTCATAAAACCTTTGCACATCTCTTCCAGTTCGCAGTGGTGGGCCTAACTTGTCCATCTTACTACTAAAATATATAAAGGGGTACTCATAAGGAGATTGCTAAATTGCTATTCAAGTTATCGCAGAAAAAAATAAAGTACTCACAATTAAATACTTCTATTACCAAAGAAATCCTATTGACTTAAATAAGAATGTACAAAACAGGCTTTAATTATTCAGCAAACAAAAGGGTTGCTCTTGCTTTAATGAGAAGAGGATTTCATAGACTTATGTCTGGATTAGGTTTCCAATGCATGGGTTTTTTATTCCTTTTTAAACAACAAAAAAACTAATGCCAGTTATCCTCACAATCTGCACAATGCATTCACATGTGGTCTCCTTTAAGAATAACTTCCATATCATACATTGCATCTAGAAAAGTGGGCTCATAATTAGACACTGTAAGTTTAAGACATTAGAAAATAATAGATATGTAAGTACAAGCCTTCTAAACTTTAAATTAGCAAGAAAGAAATTTTTTTCCTTTTTCACTTCTTTTTTTGTTCTGTAAACGCTGAACAGAGGAAAGCCTGAAAGAATCCCAACTTTGTTTTAATAACAAAAAAACCTATTCACAACAGACAGTACTATATGCACAGCCATTTAATACTTTTTTTTACTATTATGGATAACATTTCCAAACTAAAAAGAATAAACCAAAAATAAAATTTTAAAACCACTGGAAAAAAAAAGGCAGCCAACCAACAAATAAAAAACCTCCATCCCTCATTCATATCATCATAAGGAAGACTGTAGCCTTTCAGAAATCACAACTTATACAAAAAAAAATTAGATCTTCAAGTAAAGTTCTGCATTTTTATCATCTTAAATCATCACGTAGAAGTACAAAAAGTCCATTATATCGCCATTCCTACCTCAATAACATAACCAAAGTTTCTTCTCAAAAAAAGCCTGGTACCTTAGTCTTAACTGGAAAATTATGACACTTAAAGAGTATTTTTATTTATTTTTCTAAGATTAAAGAACTGTAAGGAAACAAATAAAAAAAACCTGATTGACATGTATCAGTAGCTGAAGCTTAACTCTTCTGTTTCTCATCCCTAAAGGGAAGTCATAAGGAAAAAACAAGCAAAACCAACAAAACACACTCTCACACCCCAAGAAATAATTTCTTAAAATTATGGTGCAGTTTTCTGATTCTTGTCATACAACCCTAATAAAGTACAGTGCCAGGAAAATTACAAAAGAGCTAACTGCTGTCGAGGAAGCATATTATTTTCAATATAGTTTTTAATATATATTTAAAAAACCAAACAAACAAAAACCCACACAACAGCTGTTGTATATCTCTGACACCCATATCATACTACTTTTCACACTCCTTCATATTAAAAGCTACAGAACCTGTAGAGCTTCCAACATAATTTTTTTGGGGGGAAATTTCTGGTGTGAATCTTGCAATCCACATTACAGATCTTACACATCAAAGAAAACGTCCCCATAAGGAACAAAAATTCAACAATGCCAAGTGATATTCATTCTGAAGTCAGCAAGGAACAGTGGGATTTTAGTCTTGACAATTTAGCCCAAATAATGCAGGCTGCAAGATAACCTCCCCTAGAGTTCCTCTTTTCACTCCTCTTCCCAAACAGATGTTCTAGTTCAAACTAATTAACTCAGGAAATGCTTAATCAATTCCTATTTGACCCAATAAATACTCTTTACATACTTCCCAAGGAACTGAGAAGCAATATTGAAGTCTTTGACACTGCAAGACTCATACTGCAACCTATATGATTTTCTTAGTTATTTTTGAACTCCAGGCACTTACAGAGTAGAATAAGAAAGAAACAATGTAGAAGCAGTCGTAATATTGTCAAAATAAAGACCTACAGTATTCTTTCACACTTAGACAAAACCAAAAACCTAAAGCTGACAGCCTTTTCATATTCTAATGATAAAAACATAATTGTAAGAATCTTCTGAAAAGCAACCCAAGACAGTTCCTTACTTTTCTTCATTTCACTGAACAAAGTTCTGTAAGCTACAGTCTTAATGAAAGGAACAAGCTATTTTTAAAAGATAATGTTTTTAAAGGCTACAAATGCGGTATGCAAGATACGTTACCTGGAATTTAGAATTTACTGATATTAGTTGTTAGCCACTCATATTGCATTTAGCTGTAAGACAGTACTGGATGTACCACTAGCAGACATGATTCCCAGGAGGCATAACTTTGATCAGCTTAACGTTAAATAATACGTTTTATCCCCAAAATAAAATACAAATTACAAATTAATTTCTATACGTTCATTTGCCCTATTAAAAAATATAATTTTTCCAAGTCCCAGTTAAAAAAAGAAACCAAACAAAACTGCTCAGAAATGAAACATGCACAGACAATTAATCTATACGAGCAAAAGACCCCTGGCTGGCCACAAACAGTGGGGTCAACCTCTGCTGGGCAAAGCAGTTTGCATGTGCGTGTGCGGTTCGCCTGTTTGCTTAACCTTTAGGTTAGGAAGAACCTACCCAAATTTTTCTCCCGAAGATCTGATTACTTCTGACAGCTTACTAGAATTGCCCTACCCCTCAAGAAATGTGCTAACCTTTACACTATTAAAAAAGCGTATCAAACTTGGGTTCCTAACACGATTCACTATCAAATGATAAGCCTAATGACAATTTATGCAGAATTAATTTTCTTTTTCTCAGTCCTTCAGTATCAAAAAGATAAAAACCTATATTCACCCAAGTGACTGAAGGTTTTCACACCAACTACAGTACAGTCACATGCACTCTTACTTGATTCTCCAGGACTCAGAGATGATGCCCTTATGCTGCAATTTCATTCATACTGGAATAACTGGCTGTGTTCTTACTCTGCCCAGGCAGAAAAAGAAAACACTCACAACAGAACTCAGCTGACACATTCTGATCTACACATAGAAAGTAAGCCTCGCTGACACTAACCTAGCTTATATTGATCCTCCTGTGGTGTGCTCTCTCAGTAGTCCTTTACTGGAGCAGAAGAGAATTCAAATTAAAAAAAGGAAACCACAAGGTAAATAAGACTTACAATAAGGCAGTTCACAAAATTTGGTTGCATTTCTGCTTGTACAAAATAAAAGTTTACACTAGGATACTGTGTTTGACTTTACATGGGATGAAGTTCAAGACTCTTTCCTTTACAGAACTAAACACGTTGTGCCCAGCCCGTTTTAGCCTCGACCTTCAAAACCAGGGCACGAGAAGCTCCCTGTGCCTGTCATGGGTGTTTTGGGCAGCACGCCAAGAGCGCCACCTGAAGGGCGAGCGGAGAACTGCAGCCTGTCCATGTCCATCCCCTCTGGCTGTTGGATCATCCTGCCCCTTTGCCCATCCATCACAGAGAACAGGGACCTCAGCTCTACAGAAAGCAGCAGTGTCTACATAAATTGCCCCCTCCAACATACATACAGTTCCTCCTTGATACTGCACAATGTAATTGTAATTCCACTATTCAGCCTCTCTACTCTTATCTCTGCCAAATCCAGAATTACAACAATCTAGGCAAAAATGGAAGGTTTCACATTTAAGTAATAGATTTAAAACCCCTTAAAACGTACAGTTTCCCTTAGTGCAAGCTGCAGGACCCTGTTTTTCACAACAAGATCTTGAATTTAACCTGGTCAAAAAAACTCTTAAAATGTTTGTCAAGGAAAAAAGAGACAGTGACTACTTAACATTCCATTTAAAGGATTGCCCTTAAAACAATCCATGTGTAACATTGCTCAGTAAATTGTTTCACTAACAACTCAGAAAGAAGAACATGACATCTTACAATGTAAGTTCTGACTTATGTACAACAGAATCTCAGATCTCATGGTTAGTCATTTTATTGGTTAAATCATAAATGTAGTAAAAGAAATATATCTTGTTTCATTCTAATGAGGGTTACTTTTAAAAGCTCTTTTATTTTAGAAAATAACTCCAGCTGCAATTAGCTATAGCCCAAATTATGAGATGTTTTAATGTTTAAAATCTGTGTTACTACAGTGTTAACTATTCTCACTGTCTGACACAGGATGTTGACTGTTAGTGTCTCAGTCCCAGACCTGAAAAATTTTGTAGGTATTTCAACAAAGCCCAATGTATTTCCCCCTTGCACCCCAATACAAAGGCCAAGGTTGAGATGACTAAGGCTAAAATTGTTACCAATGACCAATCTGAGGCACTTAACTCTTTCATGTTTTAACTGCTCCTACACCTCTTTGATTCAACGTAAGTCCTGACAGATTTGTTACCAGAATACAACACAGCTCAAAAAACAAAGAAGTGCTAGGTCTCAGGTATAACACTTAAGAAAGAGACACATTTAAAAGCCACCTGTGAGAGCAGCAAATATCGTAAGGACTGGTTGGCAAACAGAAGAAAACAAGTTTTTTAGAACAGAAAAGTGACAAGTACTGCAGGCAGAAACACACTCATCACATCTGCACTCTTAAAAACTGGAAATTGTGTAAGCAATTGAGATTATAAGCCAAGCTAACATTTACAGCCTCCCAGCAGAGATCATTATCTGAGAGTTGTGCCAACCTGAAGCCATCTACTTGCGCTGACCAGAACGCATGAACAGAGAGAACCTGGGCAAACACCTCCCCAGCTGCTATTTGCCTTAGTCACGTCACAGTTCTTCCTCCAAGCAACAGAATATGGAAGACTACAGAAAAAAAAGCCCAGTGAGCAATGGTGGAAAGTTGCCAGACTTGTTATGTCAAGATACAGAGATGCCGTGAGCTGGTGGAGAATTCCTGAGGCTGGCTGAGCAAAAACATGAGCTAAGCCACTTGCTTATCTCGCACTCGGCTCAAGAAAGGCTCAACAACTGAATTGTGCCTGGGGTGAAGCAGAGGCCTCACAGCCCGATGTTGTCACAGTGAAGCACAGAATAGCACCCAGGCCTCCATTAGCCTCACTCCCCCTTCTCCATGCACAACAAATTGTAGTGATAAATCTGGTCCTTCAGGAAGATAAGGATGTGCGGTTTCAACATACTCATGGCAGTAATACGTCAGATGGCCTTCACTGCTCCCTCAGCTGGGTGGAGAAAGATACTGAAGTCAGGGATTTGTGCTGCGAATTTCATTTCAACCGAAAGTCCATTCAATTCAACCAAAGGTATCCAAAGTCCCTTATTATATCCCATTAACATACTAAAAACCACATACACCAATATGAAAATGAGAAAAAAGTTGCACCCCTCCCCCCCACCATCTCGGAGCACAGCAACTGGTAACCAATTGTACTGGACAATAGTCATACCTCCATTTTTCCAAAAAGTATGAAATTGATATTTGAGATCCTCCATTTTTGAGGATGAGAACATGGCCTTACTTTGCGGGCAAGTCAAGGAGCTTGCTCCTCTCTTCCCCCCCAAAGCAGTGATGCCTCTTTGGTAAGATTTGTGCCTCTGACTGTGTCAGAGTATAGCTGTGAGCACTTGTACATAGCACTATACACTTTATTTTGTAGATCTAGTGCATTTATCACCAGCAATCTAACAAGAATTAATAACCTGTCACTTCAATAAACTACACTATTTGTGAATCTGTGATTCTGAAAGCTCTTATTGAATGTAACCAGACTTCAAGTAACTAACTGGTTATAATCAGAATGGAATCCTCATGCTACAAGGCACTGGGAGAGAGGTGTGACAGAGCTGTCATTCATATTTGTGCGTAACTTGTAAAACCTAAAAGCAATAAACTAAAAATCACTAGTTTTGTATAATTGCTGTCCATTCCCATGAGTTCTTTCAGAATGGTGTTTTTCTCCCTCACAAACTTAAGCCATTGTTTTTCTTCCACCTTATAACCTCCACCAATCTGATACTCATTTTTATAGGAACAAGTCTTTTTCAACCACCAATGTTATAACTGCAAACACTTTGTTGTATGTTCTGTGTTCTTTCAGTGCTCCTTAGTGTTCCTTAACCTTCTGTAGAACTGCACTGTTTTTCTTCTATCCCTTCCATAGATTTCTTTCAAGATAGTGTGAACTGTCTACTTATCCAGCAAGATATCAGTAACAGCCTTGATCTCATCAGCACTTAACACTGAACTCTTGTAGTCTACGTCTATCACTCCTTGCGGTTGTAAGTGCACTAGTTTCCATTGCTTTATTTCTGCTCATTCATTGCCTCAAGACAGGAAAGGGAAGAAGGAAAGCATCACTCCATTTTTGCTAAGAGAGAAGAGTCTCACAACTGGTAATCTGTGG
>JAWWES010000081.1:121943785-121960695 GCA_035583135.1 Lophotriccus pileatus | reverse complement strand
AAGACAGGAAAGGGAAGAAGGAAAGCATCACTCCATTTTTGCTAAGAGAGAAGAGTCTCACAACTGGTAATCTGTGGAAGAAGCCTCTTTCTTTTATTTCCATGAATTGCAGCAAGTTACGCCTAATGTCTTCTCTTTTTTTAAGTCACTTCACATTTACCAGGAAAAAACTTTACAGCTCCAACCACTTCTGCATATCCTAAAATTTTTAATCTACTTTATATCTACTTTTATCACTTGACCTCCTTTGTTGTTATTTTAACTTGAGAAAATGCATCTTTGCCTTCTCCAATGTTCCTTAAATATTAAGCGTATTAATAAATAAGAGATAAACTCAAAACACGTCTGAAAAACAAGTGAAACAGACCACATAGACTTCTAGAACTAACACAGCATAAGTATGAAATAAAGCACAAATGACAACATTACATGGAAACTTACCCTGCCTGTGGGTTCACCATTCCCAGTGAGTTTTTATGAGCTGGTGATAACATCTGAATTTTGCTTCCACTGGATCCAGATGAAGGCAGTGCTTTACTTGAAGAGGCACCTTGCAGTTGAAACATGCATAAAAATATAAGAAAATATAAGATTTTGCTGCTGAAATAATATATTACATGTTTTAATTGTAAAATTCAAACCAAGAGTTTTAGAAATATAAAGATATGAGAAAGTGTCAAGATAGAGGAAAAACCAAATATTTTTCCAGAAATTTACAGAAAATATGCTTTGAGATATGTTTTATTTTAATAAAAAAGCTGGATCTCAATTACTTTCTTCACAAAGGAAAAGGAAAGAAATGTCAAAGAATGTATAAACAGAATATATTTAAATTTTGCAGATTCAATTCAGAAAAATAAAATAGTTTGACCTGATTTTATATAAACCAGAAGAGAATCCTCTGTGCTGAAGAGTCATTTTAGACAGATGCCAAGCAGTGCCCCTTCCAACTTTATTTTAAATGAGCTTTTACAAACCACTACACCAAACAAACAATCAAGTTTTACTGAATAATTTGAGAACTAACACTTAGAAAGGAAATGGAAAATTTCATAACATTCATTTCATACCTACAACAGTTTTGCTAATGCCACTCGGCTGTGGTAAGCGTGATGATGGTGATGGTGTTGATCCTACAGAAGGCATCTTCTTAACAGCAGCAGGTTTGTACTGTAACAAAATACAACCTAGAAATGTAAGCAATTAAATCAAACTATCTATAAAACACAATAGGTAGTTCTTTCAGGTACTGTGGGAGAACAGATGATTTCCTACTAGGTAAACTGTTTCTGGTATGGGAACATGCAAATGGTTTCTGCTAGTCTGCTTTCCTATACACACAAATGATACTAGTAAAGACATTCTCTAACTCTGTGGTTTTTTGTTGTTCAATAGTAGATCTTTCTCCATTTTTCGATTTTCTACAGATTTTATCATCTTTTTCCACAGCTGTACCATGAGATTAACATCATCATCCCATTACCAGTTAATTTCAAAAAAGAATACTCAAGGACAGAACCATTTTATTTTATCTTTAAAATATAAATCTTATCTTAACCTGTGCAGTCTGGACCAGTCCCAGCACTGATTCAGAATACAGTACAAGAATCACTAACTAACTGCTTCTCTCTGTTTAACTCTTCACAGCTTCCATTAAAAAAAGAGCATTACCACCAAATGAAAGCACATATACACTTTAAACCGTCACTTGTTTCTTTAATATACCTGAAGCCCTCTAAAGCCTCTACTTACACAAAATATTGTTGTCAGTTGTCCTGCAGCCATGTTCCTCTGTTTGACTCCTTAAGGAACCGCCTTGAATTGGATTCAGAAAACTAACACAACAGAAATTCAACTTCCTTTACAAAAACTGCATTTCTATGTCCTGCTTCTACCTTTACCTGTCATTCTCACATTTCTGAGTTACATTTATGGCTGGTTTTGGCTTTGCAACTGCTGCCATCTGATTTATGGATCTCTGCAGCTCTTGTAAGAAAGCAAAAGCCTTGTCCATGGTTAATGACTCATTTCAGTTCAGCGCAAATAATAAAATTACATAAAAAAATAGTTAACTCCATTTAAAAGCAACACACTATTTAAAAAGCTTGGTTTGAGGTTGAACTCAAGCTACAAGTTAAGAAAAATGTTGTAGCTCACCTGTGTTCGAGTAGAAAGCTTCCCTTTGGTATCAGCTGCCAATTTTCCCTTATTAGTAATACGTGCAGCTTGCTCCTTACAGAAATTGATGTGTCTGTCAGCTGCATTTTCATTAAATCTCCTCTGACAATATGGACACTGAATGTAATCTTAAAAACATAAAAAACTAACATTTATAAAGTGTTTAAAAGTGAGACTGTTTTAAAGTCTTTTAAAAACTAGCCTCTCCACAAGAGTAAATTATGGCTTCTTGAATCTGAAAATGAAATATGGATTGCTGGGGAAAAGCATATTGTCCACATGTAACACAAAAGATGTTTCTCATTTGAAGGATAAGAATCAGAATGGTTGAGGATCAGCAATAACCTAAACAAAATCAGAAACACTTGGGTGTTATTCTGCAGAGAAGGCAGCCAAAAAGGTACAGGGACATGGCAGGGATATCAGCTGGAAGAAAGTGGAGAAGAGGCCAAGTAAATAAACAAAAAAAATAATAATAATAATAATAAAAAAATCACAAACACAGTACAGTGTGTTCAAGATATGAAAGTAACTTAAAGCCTTTCACATACAAATAGCAAAAAACAACAAAATCTGTTTTGTCTGGCAATTCTGAAAGACAGAAATACTAACTGCAATACTGGAAATGGTCACTAAAGAAAAAAATCATAAACTTAACAAACAAAAAGAATCAGAAGAAATCCAGCCAAAATTAGGAGATATCTCTAGAGATAAGCAAAACAGAATAACTGGTGGCTGTATTATTTTTCAAGATTAATTTCAAACAGTATTACATGAAGGAAATAGTATTATTCTCATTAGAGAGAAACAAGAAAGGGTATGTAAATATTTAAAATATTAGAAGATATATCAACCATATGCTGAAAATACACAGCTTAAAATACAGTCCCCGTGGAAAATAAAATGTTTGGACTGCAGTTTCAGACAGATATTTTAGTGTCTAGAGATAGTGATGCTGTATTCTCCAGATTACAGTATTTGAAACCATGTAAACATCAACTTCAGAAAAGCCTGACACTAGCAGACCAGGTTAAATTAATATGTTTCTAGGTAATTTCAGAAATGTATCGTAGAAAGTTAGGAAAGATTCAACAGTCACTGCCCACAAAGTTAGTTAGATATTATACAAATCTAAAACAAAATTTGTATTACATCCATTACTCCAAATGCAGTAGATCTGACTTAAATTGTTATCCCTTTAAAAATTAATAAACAATAAGTCAAATGATGTAATGACCACCAAACCATGGACACAGGAAGAACACAAAGAAGTGACATAACAAGAGTTTCATGAGGTAAAAAGCAACAAAATTTTATTTACTTATTTTACATATACTCGGAGTGTTCTGACTGTAGGAAACATCAACTCTACCTTAAGAGACAAAAGCTCAGACAAAAAGAACTACAGTATCTATGTAGTATAACTGAGATTGTTCCACAGAAAGTAAAAAAAAAAAAAAAAAAGTTAAAAAAGCAAAATAGATGAATAAAGCAGCTATGAAAGCCCCTAGATAGTAAGACATTTCTGGCTGATGCAGAGCTCAGTTCCTACAGAAAACTTGCCAAGCCCACAAACCCAAAATGTATCAGACTGTAGAGGATGAATATACACTCTTAAGAATTAGAAACTGTATCTTCATCCTTTTGAAAAACAGTGAGACACCTGGCTACCTGCAAGTACTGTTCACACTGTCCAGAAGAACTTTTAGGATTGAATGTAAGCTTTATAAAATAAAAATTAATCAAAGTAAGAGGGCAGTACAAATATGCAGTCAAGTTCAAGATGACTTAAGGTCCTTCTAAACATCACGAGGCTATTGCACACTTTAGCGGAAAAAGCGTAAGAGATCAAAGCAGCAGTAAATGCTGTTGTTTGTGAACTCAGACCACTACATTAAGTAGGAAATAGGAATACAAGGCTCTTTCCATTAAAAGGAAAAAGAATAGCTGCTTGTTAAAAAAAGGCACGCAAAAGACAGAACTGAATAGGAGAGGATGGATACACTCCATGATCCCACACACAACATTCCCTCTCTCCTCCACTAAAAGAGAAAAAAGAGCAATAGTAGCTGCTCCTGCACTATTTGTAAGAAGAGAATCCACTATCATTTTGTTCATCTTTTCATTCCTGGTTTTCTCCTCCTAAGTCTTACCCACTGCAGCATGATGAAGACAGGAGACTAAACCCAGTAAAACTTCGAAAATGTAAAAAATGGAAGGAAGAGAAACAGAGACAGATTATCTTCCCTTTACCTCCTATCAGTTCTCAAGAAGGCTGAATAGCCTTATGTCCTTCACTTCAAATTCGTTTGCAGTCTCTGGAAACAAGGGAGCACCATTTTAGTAGTTTTCCCAAGCTAGATTTAGCCCTGGGCTTTTCCGCCTGTAATTCAGAGCCTATATAACTAGATTATTAATGATTCTTTCCATGATCAAGCCTGATGATTCTTATCCACAGCATTAGGTATTGGCTTTACTTTAAGATGCATATAGCTTTCCAAGAGCCTGCATACAGAATGCTGACCAATACAACTTAACCTCTCAGAGTGAATGCACAGTTACAATCCTCATACCAGACTAACACATTTCCTGTAGAGAACCAAGGTAGGGAACACTTTACATCCTCACTTGATCACAGATAGGCAGACGCAAACACATGGCTTTTTCCATTTTCCTTAATCTTTCTGAAAATAGCTGATTGAGCTGATCATATGGTTTAGCTCTTAGGAAAAGAGGAAGAAATAAACTCTTTAACCTATTCTCACAATCCAGAAGTTACATGAAATGTGTATTTCCTTCTCACTCACATCAGACTTCCTCAACACTTTACCCAGTCTCAGTTCTGAAGGCACCCAAGGACTGCCCCTCCCTTGATAATACAAATTCCACACATCTCACATACCCAAAACACAAGTACCCCCACCACATGAGGAAGGATCATAGACACATCAAGGCATACACTGCATACATGAAACTAAATGTGAACTCAGCAAGAAATGGGAGAGACTCCATTTGAACAGCAGTGTTGGATGTCCATTCCCACAATGTAAATATGTGATGGGTGCCAGCTAATTAGAAACGTACTGCCTCTTTCTGAGCTGTTCCACTGTTGTGGACACAAACAAGGTATTGAAACAATTTGTCCAGCCTACAGTTCCTAAGATGGTAGCAAGATGGAAGTTGGCCAAAACCACCTTTTGAGACACTAAAAACAAAGTCATGGGCTTTGACAGCTACACAGGATGCGAGCCAGCCAGACCCATGGTCACAAACCAGCACCTGCACAGAGGTAATAAGTCATCTTCAAGAACTTGTGAATACTGTATCCCAACAAATTCCTTTCCAATTCAATTTTTTACAAATTAAGTTAAAAAAAAAAAAACCAAACCAAAAAACCACAAAACTCTAAGGAACTTTACTGTTTCACATACCAGGGTCATATGATGGAGGAGGTGGCGGAGGGAGTTTTCCACCATCTTTAAGATTAAGTCCTTTGGCTGCTCGTATAGTTGCTATAAATTCTTCATGCTTTCGTCGCCAGTTGGAAGGTTTTTTGGGTGGTTCTGGCTAAGAAGCAAAAAAGAAAGCTTTATATGTTTGAAGTTTTTACTTCAAGCTAAGTATGTGCCTAATTTCAGTAGACAACATTACAGTTAGATTTCTTCCAGATCCTAGTTGATCTAATTATCAAGAACTGCCAGCAGAAATAAGCCTTACAGTGCATATATAGTTTGCCTAAAACATTTGTATTCAGAGTAAATTATAACATACTCGTGGCTTAAGAGGTTTTACTGTGGGAATGTCAGTTCCTTCTGCTCTCTGTCGGCTGGAGTCAAATGTCTTCCTTTTCTTGGCAGAAGTTTTTTGGCAAATGGGTCCATGCTTTTTCTACAAGCAGTACCAAAATAAAAAGAGAATACACAACTTAGTTTTGAAAACAGAAGTTATTAACATATTATTTCTCTCTCTCTTGATATAATAATCAGCAAAAAAGGCCAAACTCCTGATAAATAAGCTCTGACTGTTCTCACTCAAACATTCATGCCACCTATTACCTTTAAGACAGAACTACAGAAAACCATGAATGCATATACCTGGTCACAAAAATATGGGTGATGATGAATAAAAAGTAGGAGGCATCTGTATTTGCTTCTTGCACAAAAAAAATTGATGATAGGTAGGCAGCATTTGCCTTGAGTGGCAAGACAAATCAGAGTTGCCTGAAATTCATATTCGCATTTAAGGACAGACCAATTTCTGTTAAAAATGGAGAACAGAGTCTTTTGAAGACAAAACACTTCATTTACTACCTGAGACTATAAGCTACGATATAAAGCTGCAGAGACAAGGATTTCACTGTTTTAGTCAAAAGACACTTTTAGAAGCATATATTGGGAAAGTCATGGGATCTTAAAATAAAATTAACCTCCCTTTAAGGAGCTTCCAAACTGAGACAAGTGGAATCATTAATTATTTGGGGAACAAAAACCCAAAATTCCCACAGAACAAAGCACCTTGATCTACTTTATTCAGCTACAGTGACCACTGTTTAACTCTCACATCAACTTATCAAATCTAAAAGCCAACAGAAAACACACTCATCACATCTGCACTCTTAAAAACTGGAAATTGTGTAAGTAATTGAGATTATAAATCAAGCTAACATTTACAGCCTCCCAGCAGAGATCATTATCTGAGAGTTGTGCCAACCTGAAGCTACCTACTTGTGCTGACCAGAACGCATGAACAGAGAGAACCTGGGCAAACACCTCCCCAGCTGCTATTTGCCTTAGTCACGTCACAGTTCTTCCTCCAAGCAACAGAATATGGAAGACTACAGAAAAAAAAGCCCAGTTCATACTGTTATGAACTTACCAGTGCTGCTGGAAAGAAAGTCCTTCCACAAATCTTACATGGCAACAGATCTCCAGTTTGCACTGCAACCTCACCTTAAAAAAACCAACATATTTCTATATGAAAATTTGGTTAAATTATTGATAAAACATTCTTTCAAAAATGCTAACCTCATATATACTTCGCAATAGTAACAGTTGTTACTGTAAATATACATCCTTTGACCTGTGCAGAGACTAAGAAGATGAGAAAGGCAAAGAAGATACAGAAGCCCTTGGGTAGTTTTGAAAGTTGCCAGGCGTAGTAAGATGTCACCAGCAATTCTGGTAATTTACAATATGTAACTGCACACCCTTAAAAGAATATATCCATGTCAATATGCAAATGACAAATCCACTAAGTCCCAATGACAGCTCAAATGCACACCAAGAATAATGGTATTTCATGGTATTTCTGTCTTTGGAAGAGAATTACCTCTTATAGCTTCAAACATAAGACACATCCTATGACTTATTTTTCTCTACTAAGTTAAACTATTCCACTTTCTCTTGTAAAGAAAACAGTCTTTAATGCTATTTTTACTCTATATTTTATTCAGATTATTACTGATGATTTACAAAAGCATTTCTGATGTTGCTATTCAAGCATTGGTAACAAAAATGTAAATGCCATACTTGAGCAGATCCACAGAACCAGAGAAAAGACCAAAAAAAATCTAAGTATCCAGGCCTATGCACGCAATTATATTCGTATTTGCATGCATTATGCAATGGAGACATGGTAGAGATGAAAACTCCAGATTTTCCCAATAAAGGCACGTATTATATATACTACTGTACCAGAGGAATACAGGGATATTTTTATATCATGTATACATCAAGAAAAAGGTGTTAAGTTTGGATTGACACTTACTAGTTGCCTTCTCTGTACTCAATCTGACTGCTACAACACAACTGCTCTATTTATACCACATTAAAACAAAAAACACTTTGACTTGACTGGTATTTTAGGCAAAGCAATGGCTTAAACTAAACAAGTCATCAACATGGCAATTTTCAATTATTTGATCAGCTTTTGCCCCCAGTTTCCCAATGGAAAACTGTTTTCCATTTAAACATATCCACTCGTTGATTAAGTATACGACCAGTCCTAAAAAAACGAATAATTTAACAAAATACTTCACAGCAAACAAACAGATCCTAGAAGCCACGGTTTCCACTGAAAATCTTCTTTTTCCCAAAACATTAAAATTGACTGAGACTTCCAGTGCCAACGTAGACATGAACAGGCCTGTCCTTGCCATAGCATAGCAGGACTGCACTGACAGTAACCAAGTTTTAAAACTGAAAGTCTTAATCAAGCTTCCTTTTGTGCCATCTAAATATCTCTCTTTAGATGTACAAAACTAGAGAGAAGTAAGAAAAATACAAAACATGCAGATAAATCTGGGTTTTTTTCTTATATTCTTGCATTGAATTATACTTGAATGTTATCACGTTTTACCAGGAACTAATTTTTTAACTGTATTTTTTCAATCTCTATTTTAACAATCATATACCAAAATTTTTCCATAAGTCTGTTTTCTTAAATCCACAAGCATACCATTAATCACAAGTAATAACATGCACACTGTTTGTGCATAGCTTAGATGGCTGGAACCTGCCCTCACTATTGACCTCAAGGGTAAGTAGCAATGGCTGTAAGCTTTTCTCAATTATTCCACTCAAAAATACAAGGTATGCACAGATTTGTTTGTTTGTTTCATGAATTCATTCTTCAGCGTTCCCAGCAGTCTTAGTAATGATAACCTACACCACTGCAAACTCACTTCTGCTGAAGAGCTCAACTTCCTTTTATGGCATAATTCTAATACAAGCCTCAGCTTTGCAGGAACAAATGAGAAAGGCATTTCACAGAGGTACAAAGTGACACTGTTTGCATCTTTCAGAAATTAGCTGAAATAAATCAGAATTAGTGATCTTGAAATCAGATATATAATCTAAGATGGAAGATTTGACTGAGACAAGAATTCTTTCAAACATCTGCCTTAGTAAAAGAAGAAAAGCTGTATTTCCCATCATTTTCTTCTGTGTTCACTGAACTCTGGAATTTGATGTTGTGTTTAAATTCACAAAAAAAAAAGTAGACTGGATAGCTGCTCACCTGATCAAGCAGTATTTACATAGAACATACCAATGCATAACGAATGCCAATTAGGACTTAGTACAGCTACAGTTACAGAGCTGTATTTCCTTACAGCATTCCTAGCCTCCCTTGTGATTACCTGGCAGGTAATCACGTTTGACCAGAGCTATTTCTACTGCCAACACCTCCCCTGTAACACAAATCACTGAGGCAATGCACAAAAGGAAGTTATTCAAAAAAATAGAATGTTCCTGAAGTTTTGTGGAAAACGGGAATGCTAACGTTCTTTATATTTGCACACTTACCCCTCCAGCTTCTTAATCATTCCTCTGTGATTTTCCCCACCTCTAAAGCAAAAAAAAAAAAAAATCCCCAACAAACCACAACCACAAAACCTTAGCACTTCTCTCTAGGAGTCCATGGGCCTTCTCTTAGAAGGGTTAGCAATATCATCAACATGAAGTCTGAGAATTTAAAAATAAAACATGGCAACACAATTTAAAAATAAAACATGGGAATCGTGAAAGTTGCAAAAGAGTTGATTTTGGCTTTGTTTTGTTTGTTTTTTAAAACGGGATTAGTGCATGATATCTTTGAAGAAAAGTTAAAAGAAATGGTTGTTAAATTGGGATGTACTGGGAAGGAGGAGATTAAAAAAAAAACAAGGTATACTCAAAACAAGAAACAGAAGAAGGATGTGCTTGACAAATTGGTCTGAGAATAGAAATTTGTAGTAAGATAGTATCATGGCAATTTTCTTCATTCTTAAAGTCTAGCAACAACGCAGAACTTTTTTTTAAATCACTTTGGTTATACATCCACAGAACACCCAAAATCCAGTTTTCTTTTTATGAATTTTAATACCACTAATCGCCAGCACTTTAGATGCTTCTATTAACTTATTAACTTGGAAAAGAACTGACATAATTATTCTGTTTATTTAATCTAAACATATCTAGGGAAAAGAATAATACATTCAACATTGTTATGTGAATACTACAGAATTAGTATTTCAATGGAAGTGATGCCAAAACTATTATATAATGCCTTACATCCTGTTCTCCTACTGTTTGCCCGAGACCAGGTCTCAAAAATTCTGAGTTCAACGTAATAACAAGTTGGTATCTGAGCTAAACAACTAGAGTGGAAGTTTTATTAGCAATAATCTCATCACTTGTATTCCTAAACTGTTTGTCAGACCTCCTCCTCCTCCAGCTACTTCCCTTTTTTTTCAATCTATGCATAAGTTATTGCACACATTCTTCCTGAATATGGCCACAATCTAGTTGCCTGTACTTTCTGATCCTGAAGTTGGAGTTTACTTGTAAAGTTTGGGTGGACCACTAAATCTGACAGCATAGCTGTACTGTCAGTCTCCAGATGTATCACAGTGCTTTCAGTATATAGATGAGATTGGACTTCCTTGAAACCTGGATTTCCAGGAAACAATGTTTTTTCTTTCTCTCCTCTCATGTTCAAATACCACAATTGATTTACGGCAGAAAGTGCAAGCTGCCAGTTCTCGGATTTACCTCAGTACAATGCTTGGACCCATCAATACATACATGTTTGATGTGACACAGTCATGGGCATAGCACCAGTTCTTGCTGTCATATTTACAGATAAAGCAGTTGTACAAACAGACTCCACATGTAGAGAGAGCAGAAGTCTTCCCTACTGCAGTTTTCTCTTTAGGAGAGCTTTATATCATCAAGGATGTGTGTGCACTTAGGTATGAAGTGCGGAATGCTTCAAACAAGCAAGACTTAGTAACAGTATTTTGCCATGTTGCAAAATCCATCTGACTGCCCTTCAAAACCCTTTATTTTTTCTGCCACAGTGCCAGTACTAAACCTCCTGGGCCAGACAACTGTGACAATCAGAACCATAAAGCCTCACCAAATTCAAACTTGCCGAAACACTCCAGTACAATTCCCTGTCTTGAGACTGGGTACCTATTTGAAACCAGCAAGTAATCTACAAGTGTTGAAAGTTATCATTTAAAGAGCACTTGCCAAATTCTTCTGCAAAACTGTATTTATTGCTTTTAGCATAACTCCCCTCTCATCTTCAAAAGTGAGGTATTTTCTGCTTAAGAGTTCCATGCATTTAAGGTATGATGAAAAATGCAGTGCATTCCCTACATTAGTTAGAATCAGTACTAACAAGCCACAGCATCTGGGTCTCTGGAGACTGTCAGTCTCTAAAATACATCCACTAATCAGTAATGACTAGGTTGTATTTTTTAATCAACACATTAACTGTAGCCTGAAAAGACTAATGACAACAAGCATGAGTCACCCAAAAATAATACCAATGCAGTAACATAGGTAGGGAACACTTCTTTAAACAGCCAAATACAATTTAGAGCATTCAATTTTAAAAAGTAGTTTCAAAGAGAAATAATGGAAATATGAATGTAAAAAAGTCGGAAAAAAGTATACCAATGAGGGTGTAAGTTTCTCAAGTTTTCATTATTTTCCAAAAATAATTCTGAAATGCAAATGAAAGCCAGACAGATACACCACCATACTGCTTAACAACAAGGCAGTATTTGCCATACTTTGGTAAAGTCTGCTTGGTAATGGGCAACATGCCTGATTTACCCCACCAAGCACATCCCTTCTCACCTCGGCTATTCAGCAGTTTGCAGGAAGTTTCAGAGAAAGGACGAGGAAATCATAGTAAGCTCTGTCTCATGGTGTTCTTATGCTTTGAAACTTTTGTGCAATTAGGTTATTCAAAACTATGTAACAAATAGCAAATCAAACGACTTATCTATCTACCCCTACTTTTAGAAGAAAGGCTCATGAATTCTCTTCTACTTCAGTATTGACAATCTTGTATAAACCTGTCACTTCTCCTTCCAAAATGTAACTAAAACAGCAGCATAACTTCCATTCCTTTGAGCTGAAAAGATTTCCATAGTACCTCTGCATATTACTATATCAGTTCTTCTGCCTGACAATGCAGATGCATTACATTTGTCAAAATTACTATTATTGCATTGAACATGAGGCTGATGATAGTGAGTTTGTTATTACTTCCTTGAAAATAACATATGAAGGAGAGAAGCACTGCTTCAAAGTGACAACCTGGAGGAGGATTCTACGAAGAAGGTTTTTTCAGTGACTGAGAAATGAACTGCATGCAGCCAAGAATGGCTGTAACCGCAACACACACACGATTCACATCATGCAGCACTGTCTGTCCCTCTTTCCTTCCTCATATGAAGCGTAACTTTTAGCGTGAAAACATGCCAACTGTACTACACATTCTTAAAAATAACCAGCTCTCCTGGACTCCTCTCTACAGCTGTATTTCATAGGATTCTTCCAAGCAGATCCCTAATGTCAAAACCTGCTCTCCCGAACTCCAGGGCTGAGATCCTGCTATTTACCCAGCTCCCTCCTCTCAGGATCCTAAATTCAATCATCCCATGGTGACTGGAGGAAAGGCTGCCCCTGACCCTCACATCTCACATGTCTGTAGGTATGAAGTCCAGCAGGAGTGGACTTCCTTGTCAGCTCCTTTATCACCTGGCTCAGGAATTTGTCATCAATGCACACCAGAAGCCTTCTTGACTGCTTTTGCCTTGCTGATTTGTCCCTCCAGCAGGTATCAGGTGGTAAACTCTCTCAGGAGGACATGGCTCCTTCCAATTATCTGAGAGAGACCTCATCATCTTCCTGATCAAGTAGCTTGTAGCAGACACCCAAAACAGCTTCTGCCACATTGGTCTGCCTGCTAACCCTGATTCATACGCTCCTAGGTGACTCCACAGCAAAGCTCCATGCATTCTCACTGCTCTCCCACATAAAGGACAACTTCCCACCTTGTTGTCCAGCTGGTTCTTCCTGAAGAGCCTGTACTCATCCACCACAGCACTGCAGCCCTATGAGCTGTCCTATCACCTATGCATGATCCCAACAAGATCCCAGCCCTGAAACTGAGTGAAGACCTCAAATTCCTCCCATTTGTTCCCATACCACAAGTGTTAATGTATGGGCATTCTAGAGTGGCACTCGGTCATGACAATCATCCAGAAAAAAATCTATGAGACCTTCCCCATAATGCGTATGGAACAAATCCAAACACATGTAAGCAGCCTATTTGATCAATCTGAATTCCAGATACATCATCTGTTCTTCTACTAACAAACTTAAGATCAACCAGAGGCACTAGAAAGCATGTGACCTGCAAAACCTATGTACACGTTGCACAATTCTGCTTTGGCATCATAAGCCCACTATGCTCCTGTATTAGGCTACAGGCACCATGATGACTTTAAAAGAGCAGTCAGGCAAAGACTTGTCTTCTCACACTAGCCTTAAACCAAGACTGCTTTGCTTTAGTGATTCCCAAAGCAATTCTGGACTTACATACTCTCCTACACACACATACTCAGACAGTGCAATCCCAATCTAAGTCTGCTTAATTATCAGAATCTTACTTGGCTAACAATAATGTGTTAAAAACAATTTTGATAATAAATTTAATTTATAATATATTGATTCCTAGTTTGCCCCTCCCTCGGAATTTCTTTGAAAAGTAAGCCCACTCCTCATCTGCTCCAGTCAAGTGCTTTACATACCCCTGGAGCCAGGTTTCACCCAAATGCAACAGCTGCTTTTGAAGACAACCACATCAAGTCTGTGTGCAGGTGAAACATATTCATCTTCCCACTATATTCAGCCAACTGAATTCAATTAATAGATCAACCTAGTTTCTGTAATTTGAGTTAAAAATGCAAGAATTCTAAAAAACTACAGAAAAGGGCATAAAATCTCTTAGTTCTAAGATGCTGAAGAAACCAATCTGAAACATTTAAATTCCTGTCTATACATATTACTTCCTCCCCTTTAAAGGTGAAATGTATTCTGGTAGTGCTCTTCCCCTACTGTATCAGCCTACACTCAGCTTTCAAATTTTTCCTTAGGTAAAATATTTAATTTCAGTTTTTCCCCAAGATGTAAACATTAATCAAAAAATAGAAAAATAACTGCTTTTAAAAAAGTAAACACACTGACCACAGTTAAACAGTATTAAATGTCAAAATCAGATCACTTCACAGAGCTGCAAGTATACTCAGTGAAACACAGGTGCTCAATGCAAAGTCACATTTATCATTGTTTTAATGGCTATCAGAGACAAATAACTTCTTAAAAAATATACATTAATATTAGTTTTTCATTTCAATCTTTAATAGTTTTCAACTTGCTGATTTAGAATAGAATTAATTCTTTCTTCTGTTGGACAGATTGAAAAAAAAAACCAGCTGAAGTCTGAAGTCAAATGGAGCTAAGGAAAATGGCTGCCAAAGTAAAAAAGCTGCTACATGCATCCAGTGAGGCAAGACAAGGATGAACTCTAAAAGGAAAAGACGACTCAAATTAATATTATTTTGTGTTTTAAAAAACAATAATTTTGGAAAAAAAATAAGTCTGGGCAATAGCTTGTTCAGAAATTCTGTCACAGCAAGCATAAGCACTTGCTCTCAATAGTCAAATTACTAACGTAAAAGCCCAAAGGAGAATGCTTATGCTGCTAGGAGTAGGGCATCTCAGACGTCATCTGTGCCAGGAAGGGTCCAGGGACAATTCCAACGCAGACCCAGCTCCCAGCAGGAGATGCCATGCAGAGAGCCTTGAGACTTATTCTTTTGCTAGACCTCGGGGACACACCCAAAGTGCTCAGAGTCCACATGCTTAATCACAGGAGTCCTTGCTCGGCATCTGCAATGGAAAGCTCTGCGTTTGGGAGTGCAGGCTATTTCCTGAGCAAGCATCTACCCATCCCCTTCCAACCAGAACCAGCCCTCCCCGGCTGCCAGAGCACAGGCTGAAGGAGAACGCTGGGGGTGGGCAAGTGCTGCCATTACCCACCAGAGAGAGCTGGACTTTTGCCCTCCGACACAGCTGCCCCTCTGCCACTTATGCCTTAGGCTGGGATGGGCTGTGAATAAGTGAGGGAAGCGGCATTTAGTTGGCTCAAGCAGCTCTTGTCGGCATCCTCCCAGAAAAAACAACAGACTGGAGAGAAGCCGATCAAACACCATCACTGGTCTGCTCCGGCTTAAATGAAGTCAGGAATTCAGTGCTTGGATCCCCTCCTCCATCTCCCTCAAGCGAAACAGAAAAACAAACATGCCAATGTGACAGCTTTTTTTCTTGCCATCCAACACCGAAAGCAACAAGAACATTTTAATCCATCAAAACCGACCCTGAGATTCAGCACATGGTGAACTACTCACAAACAGATTTTAAGCTCACCTTAGAGATCACTACATTTTCAGGCAGTCTATTACTCAAAGTATTTTCATCAATAAATTAAATGAAAATTGAAAAACAGCCAAATAGCACACAGCCTGCAAAGTAGCAAATGCTGGGCTAGCGACTTCAGACTTAACATTAGATTTGTCATCCATAATGACAAGTATGTACTGATTCCTTTTACAAAACTTTGATACTGAAAGTCAAATTAGTAGCTTTAAATTTGTAACATAATAATACTGATAAAAATAACATAATAGAGGAACTGCCTTAAAGAAGCAACAAAATTTTAGAAGAAACTTTTATGTTACATAGAACCTTATTTTGCCATTTCACTGAACATTTAAACTTGAATACAGTGAAAAAAAAGGCAACTGCAACACTGGAAATATTATTTACCTTTTCAAATGTCACTCATGCAGCTCCACATGCCAGCTACTACCCATCAACTCACCACCTTTTGGAAAGAATCATTATAAACTGGGCAGAGTCCTTTCTTACTAATAGCACGCTTATATAAACCAAAATAACACTGATCTTGCATCTACAATGCTGAGCTTCAGCAAAGCAAAGCACCAACTTCTGAAGATGGAAAGTTCAGGACAAGCATCCTGAGCCTGAGGGGGTCCTCCACATAAAAAACACACCAGGAGAGTGCTGCTGACAGACAAAGTCCTGTCCTTCACTATAACCACATCTCTCCTACACACAACTGCCAAGGACCTCCTGCACAGGTCAGCTCTGGGAAATGATTTTCCTGAGCACTGATACAACGATGCAGCAGGCTGAGCCAGATTTCAGAAGCTGCCCATACTTCTTTGCCAGATGGGTATGACTGTGCAACTACACATCCAAACATAGATTTAATCTAAAATGGCAACCAGTACTGTTCTTCTGAGTTGCCAGTGGAGCAATGACTGGACAAAAGCATAACACCCAATGAAATAATTTATTGTTATTGGCTTTGCCTACATTTTTCCCTTCTTAGGTTGACCTTTCAACAAAAACTTAATCTGAGCCTAAGCTAATATGCAACAAGAGAGACAGTCTAAACTGAAAAGGTGTAAAAAAATAGCAAACCCACTTGCTTCAAATATTTTGAAGCAGGAAAGGAAGTATTTTATTTTGTAAAAAAAAAAATTGTTAAAATAAAAACACAGCAGAAAGTGACCCATAAAAATGCAGAAAACTGTTCTTCAGTTTCAAGATCTTTTGCATTCAATGACACTAGATAGCAGTGGGAGATATCAGTGTTCACAAGGCAAGGACAACTAAAGTTTTAGAAATCACTTATTTTCTCTGCTATTCTCAAATTAATCTCGAGTGTTCAGAAGAATCATTTCACATCTCACATGGAAAAAATGCTTTGATAAGCTCTAGCTTTTGAAAGTACTTTCTCGAAAAGGTTCAGTATAAACATGAGATTTCACCTATGATTTAGCAGTTCTTCCTCCCACTGCT
>JAWWES010000081.1:121900096-121943685 GCA_035583135.1 Lophotriccus pileatus | reverse complement strand
TGAAAGTACTTTCTCGAAAAGGTTCAGTATAAACATGAGATTTCACCTATGATTTAGCAGTTCTTCCTCCCACTGCTTAAATTAAAAAAACCTTAATTTTTTTTCAGGCTTTTGGTGTTACTTGTAGATCTACTTTCCTTCTACCCTGTGTTATGAAGGTCCTAGAGCTTATACAACACAGTTAGTATAGCTGGCCTTGGCAAATTAGCTCAAAGCCAAATCAATTGATGGATGGGCTGCTGATGATGTACAGTCTCAAATGCAGTCAAACACACAGCTTACTCAAAATTAAAGCAGGTTTTCCCCGTTTGTACAGATAACATACAATTGTCATGAGAGTTGGAGTGCCTGATAAGGCATTATTTGATGAACACTGGACGCCACCCTTTAGATTTCAAAGGTATTAGCAAAGAATGCTGAGTAAATCAAATAAAAGAAAAAATCTTGGGATTTTAATGCCAAATTATGTCCGTATTTATCGTCTTGATGAAGTTACTAAGCACAAGAAAAGGGTCTGACTACTGAAAAATCCACTACAGACACAGATCTACTAAGATCACAAGTATTCTGTGAAAATTAGTTCAGTTCTCCAATCGTGTCAGAAGGGATAAAGAACAAAGGCTAGTTTGTGCTTACACCTGTTTAAGCACTCAGTTACCTCTAGAGAAGTAGAGCATGGAAGACTTAATGACTGTTTTGTGACAGTTTCTCAGAGCAGGTCTCTGTTTTTTCTTAAGTAGTATGGTAAAAGCTGCTTGGAAAACACAATAATGACAGGCTTACAAAAATGTAATGATTGCAAGCTGTAACTTCATGAATTCCAAGATGATATCTACGGACAGAGATCTAGAGAGCAAGGATATTTCCATTAATTCAAGCGACACAGGACAAAGTTGCAAACACCCTGTCAGCAAATGTATACCGAGTCTTCTTTACCGCACTGAACACCCGCCTAGCATGATAAGCGGATCCCAACACCCACCTTGGCCATCTGTTCGCAAAAAGAAGGGCTGCTGCCGAAGATGCGGACAGGATGCGCCGCACCCCGCCCAAGGGGCACCCGCCGAGCGGCTCCGAGCGCGGCCGCCGCAGGGAGGGGCCGGCGGGGCTCGGTGCGGAGCCCAGACAAAGCGGGGAGCCCGGTGCTGCCGCCGCCCCCGCCCCGCGGCTCCGCGCCGGACCGAGCCCCCCGCCTGTGTCCGCCGCACTGCCCCGCCTCAGCCCTGGCCAAGCACTGCCGGCCGGGGGGCTCCGCGAACGGGGAAGGCGGTGCCCGGGCCCGGCTCCCGCCGCCGACACCACCGCCCCAGCACGCCCCGCCACTGCACAAGGGCGCGGCCCAGCCCGCCGCTGCCCCGGCCCCGCCGCTGCCCCTCACCTTCCAGCCCCTCACCTTCCAGCCCCTCCATGGCGCGCCCCGACCGCCGGCTCGGGCTGGGGCTGCGCCTCCCGCTGCGGCTCCGCTCCGACCGCCGCTGCTGTGGCAACGCCGCCTCCCGGCCCTCCAACAACCGCCGCTCCCATTGGCCGGGCGGCCCCGCACGGCCACAGCCCCGGGGCGGCCTCTCCCCGCCCCGACTCCCGCTCTGCCGCCGCTCCCGACCCCGCCCCGCCCCACCGCCCCGGGAACCCCCCGCCCCACCGCCCCGGGAACCCCCCGCAGCCGCTCGGCCAGCGGAGGCCCAGGCCCCGCTCCGCCCCGCCGGGCCCAGGGGGTGTCACCCGCCCTCAGGCTGCGCCCCTGGTCGGGTGTTCCCAAGGGAGCAGGGCACCGGGTCTGGGCATCTCCCTGTAAAACCCAGGCTTATCCTGGCTCTGGTGCGATCTGACGTGTCCTGTAGCCCATATGTTGAGGTTATGCTGTGATCGGGATCTTCTTCCACGAGCGGCGCCTGTACATGAGTCACAGCATGGTCCGGGTTGAAGGGGCCGCTGGAGATCTTCCAGTCCAGCCCCACCTGGAGCAGGTTACACAGAAAGGTGTCCAGCTGCGTTTTCAGTGTCACCAGAGAGGGAGGCTCCACGACCTCCCCGGACATGAAGAGTAAAGTAAAGCACATAAAGAGCAATGACCGTGCGGTGGACAAAGGTCTGTGTGTGGACACGGGCGGCAGCTGGCATGGTTCCAAGGACTCTCCAGCCTCAGTGCCCAGGACCTGAACAGACAAGGTGCTGAGGTGTGGCCCTAATGACCCCTTGCTTGTGAGAAAAACAGAACAATCACAGGAAAAATACACAGAAAAGTAGTTTTCAGGTTCTCATCCCAAAAATAATTGCCGACAATGGATTCCTCCACCCTTTCTTCTTCCTCTTATTTTCTTAACTGAAAGGGATGTTAATATAAAATTACTGCCTTGAGGGGGAATCTCCTGCTACCGGATAATATTTGAGTAATGGATATTTTTGAAAAATAGTACTCCTAAATTGCTTTTGGCTAAAGAATATGAATAATGCTTGATACATATTGAAATTCTTCTGTTCCTTTTACAGAACCTCTCCACATTTTTAACAACAAAAGCATTTCAAGATTTCTTTCTTCAAGACATTATTTTAGAACTAATTTTTAAGATCTTTTATTTGTCTTTCTTGTGGCAATATTTCAGGAGCAACTCATAAAGTTTTTCTATAAAAATTACAGTAAATCTCATAGAAATTACTACTGTCTTTACAGGTACATTCAAATCATTTATCTTCTTATGCTAGACAAGTTGGTTGATACAGATTTACTTGTCCATAGAGTCACAGTTACTATCCCAATCACAGTATATCTGCGAATGTAACTCAAAGAAAGCAAACCAAATACAGAAAACCCACATTAAATTGGAGATTTTGAACATGTTGTCTTCTCTGCATCCCCTTAGCATGGAACAAATAGATCCAGATGTTGCATGCCAAACAGCCAGCGTGTAAATCATGATTAATATATGATTAAAACCATCATTTGAGACCAAAAGCTTGAATATATATGGAAATTCTAGCTGCATTTTTTCTAGCTAGTTTAGAACCATAGAAAAATGCATTTCAGATTTGCGTTTGATCTATAGAGTTTATGCTTATAAAATTTCAGGCCAGGCCAGAAGCAACGTGTTTGCCACCACGTTGCAGAGTTCTACACTTTGTAAATGATCCATTAAATCTTTGACATAGAACTTGAATAAGCCCGTAGCTAGCAAGCATGTGCTGTTTAACTAACCATTAGGATAGGGTATCAAAAATGCACTTCGTTTCTTGGTATTTCCATATGTGAATTACAAACTCCAAACCAGGGGCATAGGTGTTCTCAGTTTGGTGAAGGGTTTCATATTAGAAGTGTATTTAGTTTGGTTTGATTAGTTGTTTCTCTTTGAAATTTGAGGTTATTTTTGTTAAAATCTGGGGCAGGTGATCACTTCAGCTCACCCACCTTTAAGTGTCTACAGTGAGGTCTTCACATCTGAGCTACCTGTCAAGTTCCTGAGTACAGTCTAGAGAGATTTGTCTCTGTAGTAGATAGAGTAGGATAGAGTCTATGGGATTGAGGGTGCAATCTGCCTGGCCAAATGTAACATCTATTTCAGGATGAGAGATGAGCAAATAGTCAACACCTGCATCAGATAGGATTCTGCTGCAAAGCTAAAAGGTTCTTCTGGCTCTTGTGGCTGGTGTCTGGACATTTATTGTGCAACTATGACTAAGGACAGCATTCCTTAAAGGACTCCTGATGCTGAAAAGTAGCTGTCTTTTAGTTGTGGTGTCCATATATGGGGAAGAGGGGACTCATACTTCATGATCATACCCACTGTGCTACATGAACGCCTTCATAAATTTATCTTCATACTGAAAAAAAACCCAAGCCTGAGTTTTTCTTCTGTAGACCTACTATGCCAAAGGCAAGTATGTTCTGCCATGACATTTCTATAACATTTAGGATTTTTTTTCCAAACCATATGCTAAATTTATTAATTGCTAGTTTACACTGTGTATGCTTGTGCCAACATTTATTTCTGGCTTAAAATTTTAATTGTTTACCTCTTTGCTGCATTTATAGGGTATTAGAATATATTCTGTTTTCAGTATTTGGCTTATGTTAGCCTAAACCAAGTAGGGCTGTTGTGAACTGTCCTCAAAAACTATGCTTTCGATTTCCATAGTCATTGTGGTGCCCTTAACTGCACCTATTCCATATTAGTTCATATTACATATGTGATCAGAATCTTAAACTGTCTCCGAGAGGTGATCTTACTGCATCACTTAAAGTTCTTTGCCTCTGCTGAGAATATTTCTACTAATAGATCTTACATTACATTTGCTGTGCTATGGTAAACTTATAGGCACCAGCATATATTTAGCTCCTTTTCCTTATCAGTTGTTTTGCAGAGGCAGCAATGATGATAGAAATTTTAGCCTCTAAAAAGTAGTGCAGTCCAAACTGATTCTATTCAGTCTTCAGTGTCTCTGGGAAGCAGCAAGAAAATATATCCCTAAATACAGAAGTCACATCTTCCTTACTCACATTTGTTTCAAATAATTGAAATACAAAAATTAGCATAGACATGACCACCCTTGACAAAACCCCAGAAGGAATTCCAAAGAAAAGAGGTAGAAGTTACTCTGTAGTATGCTCAAACATTAAGCAGAAGCATAGGTGCTGCCTAATATTGACACAGTTTCCAAAAAGACTCAGGTCTTTTTCTGCTGTCCGGTAAAAAGACAGTTTTTCAGTTCTTGTTGGCAAAAAAAGAGGAGTTTGCCCACAGAGATAAGTTGGGAGTGCTAAATTATGAGTTTGTGATAAATTAGGAAAACCCATTTTCCTGTAGTTTGTGGGCATAGATAAAAGTTACAGCTTAGTCTGGATCTTTGGCTGCATAAGTTAGCTCTTTGAAAAGGGCCTAGAAACATGGAATTATGGTCTAAGATTTGCAAGGATCCTTCATTTGGGGCAGAAATGTCATAAAAGGACTAAGTCCTATGAAATGATCAGAATTTCATTAACATTTCAAATGCTCTCTTTCACTATTTGAATCCCTGTCACGATGACTAAATCTTCATAAAAATCAAAACCTTTCCACTATCTTTCATTTTAATAATGAACACTGGATAAAGAAGGATTTCCCAAAGCAGTATTTTAATTAATACATTTTGCACTGTAACTAACTTCTGGGAATTCAGATGTGCTTGCACAGGGGGACTTTAACATTTAAATATTCCTAATAAGCTTTTTCTTACAGTTAATGCTAATTGAGGACTACAGACTAGAATGATTACTCTCCTACTAAAATAATTCCTCAATTGAATTACTACAAGAATGCCTTTTGTTCTTTTATGGGTTATAGTCACTATTTATATTCAGGATCGGAGTATTGTGATTTTGCTATCAATCTTTTTACCAGGTCCTTTTTTTTCAGAACAGTTTTATAGTTTTGTTTGCTGTGGTACTCCCAAATTAGAACAAGACCAGAAACCACAATAAAAATTGGTAAGCAGTGCCAGAGTGAACAGTTTTTGGTCTCTCCAAACATGAGTTGCTCAACTGGTAAAGCTGAGTCTAAACAGGAAGTATTGGAGCAAATGAGTTACCATAATACCCAGAAGACAAAGAACATAATAATTCAAATTCTAGGATGCCATGCTGTTAGGTGTAATTTCTCAAGCCAAGAAGCCAGTAACAGAAGGAGGCCAGGGACTGAGACTTTATCACTGCATGTAGTACCCCTGCTGTTCTCTTATTTCTGTATATTGGCTTTTGCAACCTATATAACAGTCTCCATATGTTGGGATGCTATTTTTTTACAGTTCTACTACCAGGTTAGTTCTTAAAAAATGAGTGGGAAATTCAGAGTACAGAATATGTAAACCAAACGAATTGACTTCTAGTAAATCCCCTGCACTGTTTGTGTTTAATTTCCAACATGCTTCCACTCTTCAGCTTGTTGGTTTAGGACACAATCTTGTTTTCTAACACATGGCACAAGCCAAAAGTGAGAGATTACTGAGGAACAAAGCAATGCTGCAAAGCTGATTTTGCAAAGCCATTTTATACGAGAGAGCTGCACAAAGCACTTTATGTGTTTCTCTTCCCTAAATGCTCACTTAGACGACAGGCTTTGCTGGGTAGGCATGTAAGAACTGGGTGCATCTCTGTATTGTACAAACAAATTGACCACCCAGCTGGTGAAATACTCTCCTCTTCTAGAACTCTCTAAGTGCCTTGCAGGGCAAATAAAATTAAAATTTTACATATGTACCATGATCCTGTCAATGGGATGAGGTTGTTCCATGCTTTTAGGAATTTTTTTTTTAATTAAGGAAATTAAAATGGCATTACAAATTAATCTATGTTTATATTATAATTTGATAGTGTATTTCTTCACTATTTGGAGTAAATTATAATAAGACTGGAATTTCTATCTGAACTCGTATTTTGTTTCAGAATCAGATATTCTCCAGGAATAGAAGGAAAAGTTTCCTTTTTTATTTACTGCCTAACATAGCTTCCTGCCATTTTCTTTCTCAGAATGTAATCTTGTAATCATTCTGTTCTTTGCCAAAAACCTGGACAGATTATGGCAGTGCACATCATCCCTTATTTTGTTGTGAGATATGACTAAATTTGCACATTTGCAGTTCTTCTCCTTGGGAATACATAGCCATGGATATGCTGGTAAAAGTCCTTCTTAAAACAAATCATTTTTACCTAATAATTTTGCAAAGAAAGAAAACATTAAAGTTTCATCTAGTTTTAGATGAACATTCGGTTTTGTCTAGTCCAAGTGTCATTAAGTTGGATTTACTTGCCTTAAGTTAAACAAAGAGCCCAACCAGGCCTATTCTAGTTGTAGCTGATCTCTCAGTGATTGTCTCTTAGTATTTTTCCTTCCAAAGCCACAACCTCACTCCACATGTGTCTTCGCCCTTTCTCCCTCTATCTCTTACTGGTAATATTTGTGTATGGCCATGGAGAGAATTTCCTCTGTCTCATAATGATTTGTGATTTTTTTTTTCCCAAATGCCAGATATCTGCATGCCCGGTGTTGTTTTCCAGTATTGAGGTATATCAGTGATTACATCTACTTAGAGCGCATGATAAAAATTGACTATCCAGCCTATCCACCCAACTTAGCAGGGTATTGCCATAAATAGCTTTTTAGGTATGGATCAATATAACTGATTTTAGGTATAGATCAGTATAACTGTTAATAACTGAAAGTTATCAACAAACTGAAAGTTACCATGGCAAATGTGGTGGCTCTCAGTCTGGTCTCCTCTGAGGTGGCTTTCTTTCTATAAGTTGGATTTTCTGTGTGGTTGGATGTTTAGATAAAAAATTAATTTCATCATATGATAGAACTCCACTAATCTTTCTAGCTTCATGTGAGTAGTTATGGGAGAGTCTTCACACATTTGGCACATAAGAGATTGTAAATCATTATTCATGGTGATGAATAGTTGCTCATGAGTGACTTTAATAATTGCTGTAAGTTTTAATATAAAGAGCCAACAAACTGTTGCATTTTATTTTTTAATTTGCGTTTGCCATCTGGTGTGAAGTTTTCCACATCTTTATAAAAACTCATCGAATATACACAGGCTTCAACAAGAAACACATAAATATTAGTCAATGCTTTCACTTTGAGGAATGGGCCCATCACACTGATGGCATCATGCTGGACTATATCAACAGCTGGGCTGTGACATAGTTCCATTTTTAATCATAGAAATCAGAAATAGAGGGGACACATGCTATCTGAATAATTTTCACAAAATATTCTTAAATACTTCATGCCATTTGATCAAACTATAGAATTTAGAGGTGCAAAAATCTTTGATTAATTGATTCACTGGATAGTATTTGATTAGATGTAGCTTCTCTTTGGTTCTCTTCTTTGGTTTACTGTGAAATTTCATATTGGTTTAAACGATTTACATACATTGGTCTCATAACTGAAACTGAGTGAAGGTTTCTGTGTTTATCCAATACACTTTGAACTCAAAGCCTGAATTAAGCTGATATTTGCTCAAAGATACTGAGTGTAAAAAAACCCAATTTGGATATAGAAGGTGATACTTATGAAAATAATAGCCATCAACTACAGAAAGCTTTTGATCTCAAACTGTTACTGACACTAGCAGAGTAAGACAAGGAAAGCAGAAAAGAAATTGCACAAAAACCCACAAGCAAAATGAAGAGTTGAAATAGTCCTGTGACTCTTACTCATAATCATCTTCCTCTTGCTTGAAGAAAGCTAAATGCTAGTAAAATAAAAACTTAAGTATGGGACTTTGGTTTTCATTAAATACTGTGTGCAAAGGAGATTTTGAGAAGACAGTATTCCACACTAATTATAACACTTTATGATGGATTTTTTTTGTGAGTTTCTTTTGTTTTTCTTATGACATTTTCATGTTACTCCTGAGGAGTTTGTTGACTTTAAATAGGATTCAATTTTATTTTCTTAACAGATAATATATAAAATATGATTAAGATAAAATGGGCAGGGCAAAACTCTTCAAATAAATATTTTAAATTTTGTATGTCTGTGCATCAATATCTCTTATGTGCTTCTTCTTAGTCTTTAACCCATGAACATGTTTTAAGTGTTGAGTAGATTTTTATGTCCATTTGGGAAGGTCAGTTAGATCATAAATGTATCAGGTGGTGCCAAGTATTGTCAAAATGCAAAGGGTTTAGTCAGAGATCAAACACAGGCAGTAACGAGAGGAAAAAAAAAGTGTTCTGCTGGCAGGTACTGCTGTTTTTCCCCCTCCTTATTGATTCCTTTCTTTGATTTTTCTTTAAATACTATGGGAGAACTGATTATTTGAAAAGTCTAATTGAAACTGAAAGGAGAAACAAGGAGATCTTCAAGCCTAGTGTTGAGGTTTAAGCCCAGTGTTGCATTTTCGAATATGCTTTTTGTGTGCATCTGCCACCATGCCAGCACAAACCTGTTACAGCTCTAGGATACTGACTGGTTTGACTTTCTGAAAAACTTGCAATACAGTGTCCTCTTGCCTGCATCTTTGTCTGGTTCTTCCTCTGGTTCTAGGGACCACCTTGTTCCATTTGCACTGGTGTGAAATTCTTGCTTTTTGTGAACCTAATTCATTAGCAATGGGACAGAAAGAGCTGACTTATCAATGCCTTGCAACTGGTAGAAACCCGACTGAATTCTAGTACTTCTCTGAATACCTAAAAGTAAGTCTTTTGTATTACTTTCTTGGCTTGATTTTCTCTCAATATTTCAAATTGTGCTATTTCCTGTGTTCTGTGTCCCGGTTTTCAAACACGTTTCCAGAACTTTGCTCTCAAGAATTCCTCCTAGAACCTCAGGTTCCTTGCATTCCTCTGGTTATTATTCACCTCACTGATTTCTGTGTTGTAAGCAGAAACAAATGAGGCCAAATCCTCATTTGCATTTCTGATCTGTCTTGGATGATTATACATTTTATGTATATATTTTATGCACCAGAAACAAAATTTGGGAGAGCACAGTTGGTAGATATTTGACTCCTTGTACCTACCTTTTCCTGAAACCCAACTTATGCTAAAGTGGCATACAAACATGACTTGATGTTGTGAAAGGAGATTCTTGGGCATCTCAAAGTACCCCAGGTTCTCTCATCCACCCAGTGTCCAACATAATCACCATATGCAGTTGGGATAAATGGAGGCTGTTCAGCCATGCCTTGGGGAGCTAGGGCTATTTGCACTTCAGATAAATAGATGACTAATTGGGTTTTAAAGTGCCTGCAGTAAAAGCAGACAAATGCAGAGCTTTGCTTCGGGCATGGTGGTTGAGTCACTGTAAAGCAAGACCCATTTGTGTCTTACAAGTCAGCACTCTGCATACCTGCTGAACGTAGCCTTTAGTCCATATTAAAAATAGGCATATCCTCCCTAATGACCAGTCCTACAAGATCAAGTTACCTCAAGTCTTGGTGCCTTTGCCCTTATGGGAAAGAAAGAGAGTGGTGTCCTGGGCTGCACTGACAAAGCATTGCCAGCAGGTGAAGGGAGGAAATCCTGCTGCTCCTCTCAGCGTTGGTACTCAGCACTGGTGAGTACTACACTACACCTGGAGTATTGGGTCCCATTCTGGATTCTTCAGTACAACAGAAATATGGACATACTGGGCCTTCCAGTGGAGGGCCATTGAGATGCTGAAGGGATTGGAACATCTGTCTAATAAAAAAATGTTGAGAGAGCTGGGACAGTTCAGCTTGGAGAAGGGTTGGGGGATCTCATCAATGTGTATAAATACCTGAAGGGAGGGGGCAAAGGGTACAGAGCCAGGCTAAATTCAGTGGTGCCCAGTGACGGAACAAGGGGCTGTGGGCACACATCAACACACAGGAGGTTCCCTCTGGACATCAGGAAACAGTTTTACACTGTGAAGGTGACTGAGGATTGGCACAGGTTGCCCAGGGAGGTTATGGAGTCTCTATTCTTTGAGATAGTCAAAACTCACCTGGACATGGTCCTGGGCAGCTTGTTACAGGTGGCCCTGCTTGAGCAGGGGGGTTGGAGCAGATGACCTCCAGAGGTTCCTTCTCTCCTCAGCCATGTTGTGATTCTATAATTCATCCCAAACATAAAAGTTCAGCACAATTCCTGGCAGAGCCTGAACATCCCTTTGCCCTATTATTTCCATGTCAGGACTGTAGTGTATTATGAATGAGTAGATATCTCTCAGGTCATTCAGTTTCCCTACATTCAGACGCCAAACTTTTTGGACCTCAAACCTTGGATTCAGATTTCCATTTTAGCTCTTCCAAGTTCTGTACTTTCCTCTAAGTCCTTCCATAGAAATCTCAAATGTAATTTCCATCAGCTGATGTGTTTAATCATCCATTTTCTTAATCAGCCATCTTTTGCGTATGTTATCCTATAGCTGTGTCTGTGCCAGTTCAGTTAATATGCTTGATGCATAAACATCTGGTTATTGCTAACAAAATTATTATTATTTTTGCAAAAAAATAAACCCAAAAATTAGAAGCAAATGCCGCTACTGATGTTCTTTGAGGCAACTGGTTTTTTTTCTTGCCAATGGTTTACAATTACTGCATAGCTATTTTTGTGTATAACAGATTTCTTAGTTCTAGCAGAAGATATGAGGTCCCTGTTTCATATCTATGGAGATAAGAATCAGCATGCAGTATTCTACTTGATGCAGTAATTTACAGGAGCTTTGCATTGTTGAATTGCACTGTGAATTCAGAAATCTGTACTTGCCATCAAAATAGCATATGAACACCCTATAAGGTAAAGTCTCCCCTTTTTTGTTTGCTGGAGAGAAATGATTTCTTTCCAGTCCCATCACAACCTGTTTTGTTTACAGCTTTAAAACTCCTGCCATTCCCAGTTTGAGGAAACACTATTTTAACAGAAAACACTGTTTAGTTATGAAACATTCCCTTTACTCCTATGGATCATTAAACCACAAAAACAGCAGAGAGGCTGAATTTGGATGCTTCTGTGCTGCTGTGGTATAGAAGATTTATTGTCCTTATCCCTCTATTAGAAACTCTTTGTGGAGTGATATTATCAGACACAAAGCTTTCTACAGGTGTAGCACACCATGCAATATGATTGTAGGACTTGTCAAGGAAACTATTTTAGCTTAATTTTCAGAAAGACAAGATTTCTTTTTGGAAATAAAGATTCTTCCTTCTCCAGTAATCATCTTTAGCTACAGTTGTTTTAAATGACCAGTAGAAAGCCTTTTTGTGAGTGGAAGGACATTCTTAAAGGTAAGAAAAATTTCCTCCTGGTCCAGCTGCATGCTAAGTAATAAAGACTGAAAAGTACTATAAAACCAAAACTAGGTAACTTGATGCATTGGCACTAAATATCCGAAAAACAAAACAAGCCTTTTATTTTGCAAGATGTGATTTTTTTTTCCCTTAATAGTAACTGGAAAAGTGGTATTCGGTCTTAAGAGCCTTGATCTGAGTTCTTGACTTTTTGACTAAAGAAGGTTACACCCACATAATTGGTGTAGAAAAAAATGTGACCCCTTGTTATTAGTAGATGATAAAGCTCATTTTTATCCTTTCATGGGTTCAGTATGTGCTTCCAAAGCCATCAGCCTGAGATCTGACCTCACATTCCTGTAGTTTCTTACATTATTCTGTGATAGTTACTATGCAAACCTCTCCTTCATTTCAAAGAGGATTTTGATTTAAGGAGCTGGGTAGAAATGCCCCTGTTCTTTATTCAAGTTGAATTCTTAAAGTTGTAAAGGTTCAGCTCAGTTAGAAAGCTTGTAAGTAGGAGTAGAGAGTGAAACACAGTGATGTGGTCAAATACCATTTCAAATTTTGTAGTGATATTCACCTAACAACCCTCCTGAAATTCTAGGCAGGCCCTGATAGAGTACTCCTTTTCCTTCTTATACAAGCTATTGTAATATTGTATTAAACAGGAAAGGCAGTCATGCTCAGAGCTTTTTAGTAATGCATAAAGTAAAAATTTCCTTCCAAATTTTTTAGCCTTGATAAGGAACTGAGCACAGATCTCTCTCTGCAACAGTCTCTTCCAAATGAGACTTTATGAAAGTGGTAACAATAAAACCTGTGCTGCCAGAGTGAGTCTTTTGGCATCTGAGCCTCTGCCCAGAGAGGACATTCCACCTTTCTGGCAGTGCTACCTTTCCTTTCTACTTAGGTCTCCAGAAGTTTTCACTGTTTTGGGTGCACAGCACTGGCTTACAGGAGGAGTTTTGTAAGTGTTCTTTCGTTAGTACAATACCATCAAGAAAGATGCTGAAAAACCTTGACAAGGAATTTTTTTTTCATAAAAAAGAGGAAGACGAGACTGTCATGATCTGTGATTGCCTTAATAGATATCCATCTGCTATGTGACTTCGTAGCTATGTGACATATAGCATATACATGCCATACTGCATCCATCTGCCCTGTGACTGACTATATAAAGGATGACTACAAATGGCTTTCTGAAACTCTTAAAGAAAAGGATCTCAGTCCATAACTCAGACTTGCAGGACTTAAAACATGAAATGGGACAAGGTGAAGTGTAAAAGAGGAAAAGGTCATCTACAGTTATTCACAAAACCAAAATTCTGACTTGTCTGTACAATTCTTGGAAGATGCTTTAGTTTGGGATGTCTGACTTGCTGTTGGAGAGGTCCAGTCCTAGATGGACACATTCTGTGTCCTAGATTCACATTCTGTGACCAGCAGGACTGGACAGGGGACAAAGCTCAGCATTTCTAGAACTGGAGTTGCTAATGACACACTTCAAAAAGAAGACTCAGGCTGGGAAAGTCAGAGGAAATGTATTCACAGAAGCTGCAAATAAGACCTGTCATTGCAAAGAAATCTAACTGTGCTACTCCTTTCTTAAAAATACTGCTGTAAACCAGAAACTGAACCAGAAGCATGGTGTTCATCAGGTTTTTGGAATCTCTGTGCCTACTGTCTGTCTGTCTGCTGTGTTCTCTGGCCTTGTAAATGTTTTAATTTCTAATAGTCCTCTGTCATCTCTTCAAAAGCATTCAAACCATAAGGAATTCCTCCAAGAAAGGCAGTGAGCCCTGAAATATCTTTGCTGTATTCTGTTAAGGATAATTTTTTTAGGATACAGACATTTTACATTAGAAAGAACTCCAGTCCGGTGTTGCGCACCCCCCTTCCCTATTGATGGATCTGAAGTAGCAATTTTGCAGCAAACACCCTAGGAATAAAAACATCTATGTATGGATTTAAACTCTGCTAAAATATGAATCTGATTTACAGCATGGGCTTGATACAGAAATTCTAGGGTTCAGTCAATTCCTGCCCTCAAAGCCAGTAAGTGTAATATTCAGTTCAGCACTATTACTCTAGATTTACATCATGGGAGCTGAATTTGCCCCAGCAGTCTCAAATCTACTCAGGAACAGTGGATTTTAGAGAAATGGAGTCAAGGGAAAATGCCTACTTGTAATTTTCCTTTTGCAGATGTCACTTAATTTCAGCATCTGACTTCATCAATTTCGCTAGTCATAGCTATAATAGATTTATGGTATACTCTTCTGTCACATATATACCTATTTCTATGCATATAAGATAAATCTTTCTGTTAAATACAGCCGTATGTTATATATTTTTTCCTGTTAGTTTTAAATCCAAGTTTCTTAGTGAAAGGTAGATCTTTATAAAAGCGTTGTCAAAGTATTTGGAAAAGCAAAAAATCCACAAAAAAAACCCCCAAACAAACAAACCAACAACAACTAAACAAACAACAACAACAAAACCAAAAAAACCCACAAAAATGTAAAAGCAACTGCCAGGTCAGGAAAGGACTAATTCCAATGGTTTTGTAGATTTTTTTTTCCTTCCTTGGCACGTTAATTGTATTCTTCTAGTTGTATGTTCCTCTTGATAAAGAGTATTTTGGGATTTTTTTATGAAGTAGCAACACCATACACGAAAAAGGCAGGTTGTGTTATAAAGGCAAAGACCCTAGGATGGGGAAGCAGTGAGTAACTGATAGCTTCAAAAGCAGCTGTTTGTCACTAACCTCTCTCAAAATTTGCCTGGAGTATTAATGTCAGAAGGAAGTCTGCTCCTGGATGCCAATACTTGGTTGAATAGTTATAGTTTAAAGAGGTTTTATCATTCTCGTTGATCGAGGGAAAATGTTGGTTATATCTAAATATCAGATGTGGGGTTTGTGATCTCTCGTGTGAGAGCTGAAGAGTTACTAAGAGTTGGACTGTGTTCATGAGGAGGATGCAACTATTGCAATTCTCTGTCCTCTGAGGATGCCTACACTGACACTGGGTTATGGGCATAGAACTGGGATCTGCGGAAGTCTTGTGCCTGTACATAAGCATGTAAAGAAGACAACCAAGTGCTGTTTAAGACCTGCCTGTCAAGGATGTAAATCTCTGCCTTTGAGCTTGGGGGTGCCTTTCTCTTCTTTGGCTTGACTGCTCTTATTAAGCATGTAAATTCCTTTGAGTAGTTTCCTTTGAAGATGAGATTATCAATCCTCCCTGTTTCCTGAAAGAAAATAATCAGCATAGTTTTGGACCCATTGTGAGGTAATCTAGTAGTTAGGGCATTCATGTGGGAGAAGGTAAGGCCTTTAATTTCTTTTTACATGGTAGGGAAATGCTTTAAAAGGAAGGCTTGAGACTGTCAGCACCAGAATAATTTCTTGCCTAGAAGGTAGATGATGGAGATTCAAAGCCTCAGACAATGGATGGGAATTTTTCTAAACCTCTGATGTCATGGATCAAAGCTTTATTCTTCAAACTGTTGTGGAAACAGGCACTATTGCTACATCCTTTGATAAAGTGGTGTCCTAGTAAGAATGACACAGAATGACACAGACATAGGCACAGAATGACAAAGACACAGTGTACTTCTGTAATCATCTGCCCCTTGCTTTGTTTCATGTCTGCTTGAGGTACTTTCTTGAAAGAGGAAAATGACCCAAAGTTTCACAGAGTTACAAAATATGCGAAGTTGGAAGGGACCCACAAGGTTCATCAAGTCCAACCCTTAGCCCTGCACAGGATGATCCCCGAAAGTCACACCATGTGCCTGAGAGTATTGTCCAAATGCTTCTTGAACTCTGTCAGGCTTGGTGCTATGCCCCCTAGTTTCTATGGCTTCAACAGGAAAGAGGAAGAGATCTTACCTTCAACCACAAAAAGAGACAGAATCTGGACCTTGAGCTATGTTTAGGTCCCTTATTTAAGGTTTTGAGTTCTGACTGTAAAAGATCACTGGTAAAAGTGGTGAATAGCTGTCTAAAAGAGTAGGAACTCAATTTTCTGGAAGAATGAAGGGTTTGGGAGGCAGTTCTGAGCCTCATACTCAGTGTCTGCCATACTCAGAGCCACTATATGAGCTTAGTTAAAAACAGTCCCTGTGGGAGAATGCTTCCCTCCGATGTTTATTTCAGCTCTCTGGTAAGGATGAGTGAGCATATCAGTTTATGGCTAAAAGATGATAATGGAAAGAAAGGGCTAACCTTTTCCATGTGTGAAGCTTCAAGGGTATATGCTGCACCTTTACTTCATGTACAGCACATTTGTACTTCCTTGTGATGCAGCCTGGCAGATTGGTTCATAGAAATCACAAATTTCAAAGCCCAAGCTGTCACACTGCACCACAAAAGCTTTTAAGATAAAATTGCTCCCTTGTCCTGTAACGTATCTGCAAAACGCTTGGTGTATTATCTGTGCTGGAATATAAATGCTAACATGCCATTACAAAGACATTTGAACAAAGACAAAAATAATCTCATCCTGCCTGGACAGGTATATTTAGGTATTATAATGCTCAAGAAAAATGTGTTCTGCTTTTCCTATTGCTGGAACTGAAAAAATAAGAAGTGAATTGGCATGTGATTGTAGTTACTGAGTCACATGATTTCTCTACTTGGGAAATTGTACAGTTATATCATTACAGAGATACGTAATATGCCATATATACTTATCTATATGGATCTCTATGATTATATCTGTATAAATGTACTTAGTATATCTCCATATGGCTATATCTAATCCACATAATTAGATGTAGATATAGTTATAAATAAAAATACATAGGTATACATATAAATACATATTTTATATTTTAATCAATATTTCATTAATTATCTTCATGGTTCAAGAAAAAAGTAGTAAGAAAGGGAGCCTTTCACTGGTCTGAACTCATTCACTTATTCACTGGGCAGAAACGTATTACTCCTGGCTGAGTAGGGGGATAGATTGATTTTCTTAGTCAGTAGGCCTCTGTATTATGAAAAAAGCCTCAGTATGATCTTTCTGAAGCCCTTCCTATGTGTTCTCTATTCTACAGACAAAAACACAGAATAACAAAACCTGAATTTTCACCTTGAGGCTGTTACCTGCAGAGTACTCATGCTTCTCTGAAACTGCATGTTTCCTACACAAAAATGTTCAGAAAGCATTTTCGTTTCACTCAAATAGGTCAAATGAGCTAATATTTAATATACTAAAAGCAGATGTCTTAGGCTCAAACAAGCAATGTACTAAGTCTTCAGAAAGTGGCAAACCAAAATAGATAGAGACATGTCAGTATATGATTACAGAAATAGTAAAAAAGGAAATCAGTTTAATAATGTGTATGAAACATATATTGATAAAAAAGTAATAGATTATATGTAAGTGTATTGAATTCTATTAAGTAACATGTTCAGTTCCAGGCATTACCACTGGTATAATTCACTATCCAAGTTTTTCTGTTATATTCACTATGCAGCACTACTCGAATGTTCAAATAGAAAAGAACATGGTGTAGATGCAAATACATTTCAAGTTGACATATATCTTCTGCCTCCTTCTACCATGTGAGTGCAAAGAAAAATGATAACATGAAATACAGTATGAATACATGTCATCCCGTCCCTTTAAAATAACATGACTGGCACAACCCAATCCACATACAGTTTTTTCAAATATGAAACACGTTTTCAAGTTTTCATGGAAGAACAATTTTCAAAATCGTATCAAGTACCACTGAAGGTGCTCTATGATGACGCTGCTTGAGCAGAGGGGTTGCACCAGGTGACCCACTTTAAGGAGTGGGTCAAGCTCATAATTTAATCATGTAAAAGGTGTAATTACAATACTTTGCTTGCATAATTTTCAAATATTTTTACCAACACCTTAATCTCCCAGATCCATCGTGGCTGTTCGGACCTCTGTTCCCATAGCTTGAATTTCAAATCTTTCTATTTAAAAATACACCCCGGTGCCACCAGGAGGTGTCCGTGTGCTATTTTTCGGTTATTTTCCGGGGTACTTGTCTTTTTTAATTTTTTGGGGGGAGGAGGGCTCCATAACGACACCACAGTGGTAGCAGTTTCTATAGGATCATTATTATTATTATATACCGTTGGTGTTTGCAATTCCAAACAAATGAGGACTTTGTGTTTGTGTCCAGAGAGAGTTCTTAATTTTTTCCATGGATGAGAGGATTATGGAAGGAAAAGACCTGTTAAGTCATTCATTTTCATCCCTTCCAGCATGCCCTGTTCTCCGAAATATACTTTATAATGTATTGAATGAAGATATCAGTCTGTTGCTAGGGAAATGATGACTATAATCAGATGTTACACAGTCTACATTTTGACTGCATTGCAGGATCAAAGATGAGGCTGTGGAAACAAAGATTTTTTTCTTTTACTGAAACACATAAGTTGTGTCCTATTTGTTACTTGTGTATACTTTAAAAAGTTAAATATCACAAAATATTTTTATGTTACATATTTCCATTTGGTCTGTGATGGAAAATATATAGTGTAGCTGCAGTGCAAATATACACATAAAATATGTACAGATCCATTACAAATGACAAGACATCCTATTAGACTTCAGCCTAAAGCAGAGCCATTTTTATTATCAACTGGATGTTCAAAGGATGCTTTAGAGTGAATAATAAATTTTCTTTTGAACACCAGATAGGAAGAAATAATTAGTTCATAAAAATATGATCAGCCTGGCCTGATGACAGAACGTATGGTTCAGATATACTCCACAGGGTCTTCTGAAAATCCTGTTCCAGCCAAATTAAAATATAGTGTTTTGCAAGTTACAAGCACTGCCTGCAGATGCTGTGAGGGAGGACAATGTACAGGAGTGACACTTTTTTCATGGCTGTACAGTCAGATTGACCATTTCTACTTTTTGTTGCATCTTCTATCCAATGTGTTTTGATGACGTGCATGCCATCCTTGTTCAAAAGAAATCATTAGCCTGAAAAAGATTTCCAAATACAATGGCATGCTGTATGGGTTTGGCAAAACTTCTTGAAATGTTAAAAGGTTTTTAAGTTTTCCAGATCTAATTTTGCAGTCACACTTCAGTGAGGATATGGTTTTCAGGCTGCAAACCTAACCACCCTACCTCTTACCCCTCCCTCCCCAAAATTATGTGTAGTGCTGGTAATACATTAACTCATTAACTGCTGATACAACAGGTTTATTATTTAACAAATACTTATCTGTGTCTGCTGTTGGAAGAAGGTGGTGTGGATTTTTCACATGTATTTTGTCTTAAACATTTGGGAGCACTCAAGATCATCTGTCTCAGTCAAACCTTTATAAGGCTATCACCAGCACATGGATCAGCACCATGTGCCTTAATAGCAAATAGGATTGAAAGTGTGCACTGATGGCTAATTTGCTAAAACCTTAATAACTCATAAGCAAGTCATCGCTTGCATTGGTCCTTTTATAAGTACTTGGTTTCAGGGTACTGAAGTATATGTTGCCTGAAAATACAATGAGGTCATTTGTACACCGATGTCATGTGTTGACAAGTCTGTCCTGCCCTCCATCCTAAAACATCAGCAGCTCCAAGCCATAATGTAAGAATCAACGTAGAAAGACAGAATGTGAAGTCCTGCTGCTTACAGAAGACAGGGATGCTTTTTGTAAGCATGAGTGCACTATATTTTTGTTTAGCTTTACTCTCTGCTTTAAGATTTGTTTGTATTAACACTCGCTTGTTAAGTCATTATATAACTCATTATTAGATAGTGAGTTAACAGCAACAGGAACCAATCCAGTACCCAGTTATCTTATTTGTCCAGATCACCGTTTGACCATTATTTTCTCTCAGACAGATACTGGCAGTATGTTACATGAAATACTAGAAATGTACCAAAAATCCGTATTGATTACTTCTGTCCCTACTCTCTGTCAGGAAAAGTTCAGCCTCAGCCTGCAGAGAACAATGAGACTATTCCTGCTACTATCTCGATTTCTGTAATTTTATCAGCTGTTAATTATTTCTGTGTTCTATTGTATTGTATCTGACAGAGATGGAGTTAATTTTCAAGGAAATCTCTCATTATCTTTCATTAGAACCCAGCGATGCTATGATTGGTCTCAAGGGTTAAGTGCCACAGATTTATGGATGCTTCTGTTGAAGAACTGAACTTGGTTCTGAAATGAAATATCACCTAAAGTTGAAGAACTTGCCTCTTGTTTAGCTATTAGCAACACATCCTGACTGTTCATCATATGATGGAGAAAGTTATTTTCTGCACTGGACCCCACCTGCCTTAGTATTAAGAAAAGATATCTTCCTTATATTGCTGTCCTATCTTCTTGAACTCACACTTCCTTCCTGGCTCTATTGCTTTTTTCTCAATGAGAATTTTGGAACAGATCCCCCTTTGTGCATTGGTCAAAAATAAGTGAAACAACCTTTCCACTACAAGACTTAAGTCACTCAAATATACAGAAATACAGCACTCCATATCCATATACTTCTAGGGTATTGTTTTACATGAGGGAAGAATAGGACAGAAAATAAACCAGTCAGAAAGAGAGGCAGAGCAAAACAAACAAGTCAGGACAAAAATACAGCAGTTCAACACAGGAATACTGCTGAGGTAAGGCAAACTGTCAAAGTCGAGGTTACTATATAGTGCTCAATCTCAACAGCTCTCAGTCTTTCCTTTGCACAAAATTCACTGATGCGTCTGAAACATAAAACACAAACATTAAGCAAGCACACCTGAAATTCTTCAGTTCAGCTGAGAAAGGCATTAATACTGTAGAATTTCCAGCTTAACCACTTTGGTAGTTGCTCCTTCTGAGCACCAGATAATTATCCATTTGCAGTCATACCAGGATATACTTTTCCCCACTTCAAAAATGTGGAAAAAAAACATGGCAAGGGAAATTACACAGCCAAATAGCAATCAGAATACTGACCTTTTTCATATTTATTTAATAATTTTTGTATGGAAGGTCACGGTGAATTTTTGGCTTAAAATGATAGTTTGATGAAGTAACAGCATGCACATGCTTGCTGCTATCTTTTAACATGAAGCACATGGCCAACATTAATGGAAAGAAGCAGAAGAAAGAAATGCCAATTCTAGTTCTAAAATCTGTGTGTTTCAAGTGGACAGGTAACCTAAACCCTGCAAGTGGAATGCTTGCAGACACAGTCACAGATTTTATTATGAAAAAAAGAACAAGAGTACAGAGACTTTTTAAGTGATGGTCCTGCAGGGTGAAGGAAGCACCAAAAACATCCATCTAAAGAGACAGTAAAACAAACAAACAAACAAAAAAGTCAAACCCAAACCACCACCATTTCACCAAAGCCAAACCTTTAAGGAGTATTAGATTTTGCTAATATTCCAGAACTAACATTGTTGAATTTATATAGCTTTTTGGGAAGATCTTTCTAAGATAACAATGGATTAAAAAAACATTTAAGTATTTACTTATCATGAAAACAAAACCAGTATGAAGATGACACTGGAACAGAACACAGAGTGTCAGGCTTACTGAAAAACGTAGCTGACAAAAGGAAAAATAAGCCAGTCAAAGTCCAGTTCTGCCACTAGTGTCCCTGTTATAATGCAGGGAATTACACAGAAGTAAAGGTGTGGGCATACTTCAACTAGCTCTTCTGTAATTGCTTTGGTAGTAGCAATACTAAAGATACAGTGCTGTGACTTGGCACAGACTAACCACTTGTTTACATTAAGGAGGCCTGCTTATAGATGATACAGAAATACCCCAAATTAAGAGAGCAAGCAGAGTTCAAGTGATAAAGCAAGCACTCATACACCTTTGGGGGAAGAGGAGCATAAACAGCCTTTTACTCCACTTAAATTAGGAGTGCTATTTTCCATCACAAAGAGATGTGTTCCAAACACCAGCAGAGGCCTCCACAATTTCTTTAAAAACAATGGAAAATAAGATGAGAAAAAGAAGAAACAGGTACAAAATAGAGAGGAAAGGCTGAAATTAATTTTATTTAAAACACAAAAGAATTAAGAAGGAAAGTTTACTGAAATAAAGCACTGAAGGAAAATAAGGAAAACCATCACTTTAATGTACTGTAAATACTTATTTCACTATTGCCTTTTTCTGCAATATTTTACTGATGATGCTTCATGGATCATCAATAAAGTAACCCTATAGAAAAACTCTAGAATCTTATTTCCTTCTGGAGTTTGTGCTAGATTGACAGTAAGTAGTCCATGACAAAGGGGCAACCAGTTCAGCCTGAAGACATAATGCAAGAGCAAAAGGGAGAGAAACAACTGAAATAAAAAAAAAGGTCAATAATAATGTGTTAAGTTTGAAAGGAACACCAAGTGAAACAAATGAATAAATAATTAGTTTAAGGGTAACAATGTTTTCAAAGCAAATGGACTACTTCTGTTACCAAGAAGATAGGGCATTTGACAGCTAGTAAGAAGCAAGGCATTCAGCTCCCAAATACTAAAAGGTGAGAGTTAATATTACACTAATGAGCCACGAGCATACCGCTGCCTTGTTTTTTATTAACACTAATAAATGATCTCATAATACTGATCAGAAGTGGTTTTTTTTTCTCTCCACATATCTCACAAAAGATTTTCAGGTGACAAGTACTATGATACATATGGTAGAAACAAACAGCTGTGGCCACAAGGATGTTTTGTCAACTGATGATTAATATATTCAGGAAGCAATCACACTATTCATTAGTAAAAGTTTACAAACATTAAAAAGTGCATAACATTTGAAACCAACAACACAAAAATATATATAATATATATACTATATATAAAGAAAGTGACATCACCTCCTGTTAAAAAAAGAAAACAAATCTTCCTACTTTGTGATTGGTGCTTGTGTGATTGCCATGGTTTACTATCAGTCACTCTCTTCACTCACCTTAGTCACACAGAGGTGTGGCTGCCCCATTTTGCAGCACTCAGCCTCATGTATGGCCTTGTTCATCGGGGCAGGATGGGGGGAAGAAAAGCAATAAGCAATAGCTACTGCAGAACAGGTTATTAATTTGTAGATATTTTAAGTTATGTCCTGGATGGACAAACTATCCTGGTATTTTGATGAAGGTCCAGTTTGGACTTTCATTTTGGAACAGCTGAAATGGGAAAAAAATCTAGTCTTTTGGGTGCTAGATGCCAAGTCTCTTGCTTCCCTTCCCAACTCCAAGCTGAAAGCCTGTTGCAGTGAATTCTAGCACTTGGTTGTGCTGGTGCATCAGTAACAGGCTCCTGGCTGGGCAAACTCAATAGCCTGATCCATTGAGGCAAAGGCAAGGAATAGTAAAAATTGTCCCCCTGGCTGGATCCAGCCCATGATCCAAAGTTGAACTATCCTGCATTTTAAAACCCATTTCAGAATACGTAATTGGCAATAACCTATGACAGTTATTTTCTCATGTGTAAACAAGGCCCATCTTAAACAATGTGAACCAAGAAAACCTCTAGCACCATGGAATTTGTTTGAATTTTAACCCATACAACATTATAAATGTATTCTTAAAACTACCATAACAATAAAATGCTTGGACTAACATTTTAAAAAAATATCTCAGAGAAAGATTAAGAAATTGGGAGTAAAATTAGAAAAATGAGGAAGAATAACATAAAAGATTTAATTTGAGTCTCTGATATGCAACTAACTACAGGAGAGTGGCAAAACTGTACCAAGGACACAACACACGCTCAAGTATTCACATTAACAAATCGTTTTGAAGGCTCATCTAGTAACAAATCAGAGTGTTGCTGAGTCATTTAGGTTTAGGCATAATCAATTTAGCAGTTGACGTTTAGATCTATCATGTGCACATCACCACCTTATGCAAAAAAACAGCCCTTTCAAAACGCGTGGTAGAAAAATTCACAGTAACAGAAATATTCTTCATAAGCAGTTGAGAAGGGGCAGTGTGGAGCATCTAAGTTGTACAATACAAAACCATTGTAAATAACAGAGCTGTAAAACAGATGCAAAGTTCTAAAAACAGTGCTTTCTTTACAGTTCTTATAATGGGCAAACACTTTGGCCAGAGAATTTTAAACTCTGAGGATCACACAAGCCTTTGCTTAACATACACAATTAGATCCTCTGACGTTTCAAAGGCCATTTGCTACAAGATTTACCTGTTCTACCTTCTAAAAGTGCTCCCATCGAGTCATTATGAAGGGATCCATCTGATGACACTATCTCAAAAATTCAATACATGTTCAACCATTGCTAATGACAGAGGTAGAGATTCTGTCTTCTGTCACACCTTGTACACCCATTTTTAGCATTGTGTTGAGTGGGTTCCAGCAGTGAAGACACATGCACTTTCTTTTCTGTCAGCTTGCTCATGGAAACAAATTTGTTCCTGCACACTCTTGTAGTCTGAAAACATCCAGCAGCTGCTCCACTCGGTCAAAGTCGGATGTCAGCTTTCTTGCTTTGCTGCCTCCCCTTGGGCCTCCCCGGTCTGCTCACTTGGATTTCGTTGTGCATCTCCTTCTCCTTCTATAACACAGAAAAAAAGGATGAGTAATCCACCCTAAAATAAAGAGGTCTTGCTTCCAGAACCCTGATTGCTCATCCATCAGTTTCAAAAGTAAAAAGAAATTGAAACACAAACATGAAACCCTCTACTATAAGACAGCCATACTTTGTTTTTGAAGGCATCTCTTGAGAAGCAAATTCCCAATTACAATCACCACTATTATTTTTAGTAAAGAGCTAAAGTAGTTAGAAATTAAATTTAAATTTAATTAAATTTAACAAAAACAGTAGAGTATTTCTGAAAATTTATTTACTATCATACTATGACAGTATAAGAGAAAAAAACTCATTGCATCAAGTCTGAACAGAGTTTGCTATAAAAAGATGCAAATTCAATAAAAGCAATATCTGTATTTGTTCTGTGTGTCTGTTTTCAGCGCCATGTCCCACAGCATTCAATCCAGCTGTCTCACTACAAACCTCAGAACAATGTGAGGAACAGAATACATCCTGTGTACAAGGAACAACGTTAAGACATACGTTGTTTTTTGTATCTTGCAAGGATTCTGAGTAATTTGTACTGAACTGGCTCAACACAGTAGTTAAGAGAAGAAAATTCCATGGCTAGGTTGTAAAGATGTCTAAAGAGAGATAGTAGTGTCTCTTAACATTAATCCATAGATCTCTAGAATAAAACTAGGGTTATCAATGCAGATATTTATTGTTTCCTCATTTCAGATCACACTGTACATCTGCAGTTTTATTTCTCTTTATAGAAATAAGCACCATAAACAAGTTCTTTTTTCTGTGGAGTAGAAAGGGCACATTGCTAATGGAAAAAAGTTCTTTGCATTGCAAAGAACATTGCCAACAGCTTAGACATGAGAGCTGTGTTTTGTGCATGCACAAGTATTTTAGGCAGGAAAATGCGTCAGAAGGCATCGTGAATTATCAAATTCAACCTGATGAAAAGTTCTATGGAAAGCTGATTAAGCTATTAAAGAGTGAGGTTTATTCTGTCTGTTATGGGTTGAGCAATAAATAAACACTTGTTTTGCAAGGCACTTTCTCAGAAAATGATTTCTCAGTTTCATCTCTCAAATTAGAAAGGATTCCATCAGGATGGATCTACATGCAATTACTTTCTATTGGATAGAAGTCCCTTTTGCCCAAGTTGTCCAATCACTTTCTATAAAGCCTCCTACATTTGTTCTGATACTGCAAGAGTGCAGATGAGTGGAATCTTAGAGTTTTGATCCCTTTTTGCCTGCTCTGTCCTCCATTTTTTCGAACTACTAGGAAGTCTTTAATATCCCTTATTCTAGCTGGGCAAGCCAACTTTCCTGGAAGAATTCTTATTGAAAAAACCAAAATAAACCAAAACCAAAACTAAAAAAAAAACCCACCCAACCAACCAACAACTTTGCAAGGTATTTGTGTTTAAAATAAAAATCATTCTGGACACAAAGCCTAAACATTTCACCATCTAAATGTTACACATAGAACACAAAGATTCTGAGAAAGAGCATTAAGGTTCTAATGTACCACTTACTAAAAGATTCTTCTCAACTCACTGAAAAAACTCATTAGTCTAAATCCATTTAATCTATAATACACTGTCTTGGTGCTACATGCTCCTTCTACTAAAGAAGAAGAGCTCTTCTACTAAAGGCTATAAAACATGTTTACAGAAATAAATTTGCTTCTAAGTTTGGAGAATCCCCAAACTGCCAAAGTACAGTCTTGAACTGTTCTTCCTTTAAAATATGATAGCTCTGAGGTCTTTAGAGTAAGATTGCAACTCTTACACAGCATTTTGAAACCAGCAGGAAGTATTAAAAAAAAGAAACAAACCCAAATAATACCGTATTCCAAGTCACCATGCAGTTGTGTGAGGTGGTAAGCTGGCAACAGTTACTAGCTACACTGCTAATGTGAAGCTTTTAACTGACTTTTCTTCCTGTAAGGTAACTGTCTCTACAGTGTTCATCACTATTTCCCATGCTTACACCTAAAACATTTCTACCATGAAGTAAAATCACTTTTAATCACAATTTTCTACAATCAGTCCTTCCTTGCAGTTCTGTATGACTTCAACACACTATTATCCCCATTTTTTTTTAGATGGTTGAACCACTACAACTTTTACAAGAAAGGTCCTTTCCACCAGTGTTCTGTAGCACCTAGAAAAAGAGCAGTTTGTGTTAGAGATTAGATCTGCAGAGACTGGTCCTCGTTCTTCACTGTAGTTTCTCCTTATTGCTTCATTTAGCTATAAATACCAGGTTTTTCGGATTGCATTGGTTACCTTGAGAGTATTGAGCAGGCTGCTGATTTTTCTACTAAGATCTTTCTTTTGCCTTCTTTCTCATGATTTCTGTTGCAGTTTTCTACTTACCAGATGCACCTAATGTTGCTTTTACTAAATTTAGATAAAATGTGTTGACACAGAGTACTTGGAACCTGTATTTTGAGGTTTGGTAAATATGTCCATTTCATAGATAATAGCAGGTTGTTAGCTTGTTATGGACAAAAAAAACTACGACAGCTGTTTTGAAGCGAGAGTGTTATACAGTAATTATAGGTATTATACATAATTATAAGCAATACAAGTAAATTCTTGATTATCTGTCTTTGGCTTATTGAAGGGGGGATTAACCAACACTCACTTCAGGTATCAGCTACTGCATGACAAATATGTGGTCTTTGAACAAGGCCTCACTGCCTAATGCCATTCAAAGCTATTCTGGTACTTTCCAGGAAATGTATCTGCAGGATTTTTGAAGAGAACGTACTAAACGTGCTTGGATAGTTTAATTCACATATGGTTTACAAACATCTTTTTTTAATTTAACATCTGCATTATCCTACTCTGCCATTACTCCATGCAGTTGAAAGGAAATGTACTTGCAGTTTTGCAAGAAAATGCATGTAGCTGTGACAAGAATGAAAAAAAAAGCAAAGGAAAGAATTAAAACTGGATGTCTATATTTATATAATTAGGTAGTACTTAGCATATATTGTTTGACATGCACTTCAAAAGAAACAGAATATAACCCCCAAACACGTGCTTTCCTCTTAATCCTGTCAAGGTGTGATGCATATATGCATCCCACATACATTAACATATTCTGAACCAGGATTTGGCATGCAGAATTTTTGTTAGCCTCTCTTGGTTTGGAAAGACATGATGGGGTAATACATTAATACTCACATGAATGCTAGGTCAGACAATATCTTTTTCAACATTTTTTGTTTTGAGACTTTTTCTTGGCACCTAGGTGTACTAATAATACAAAATTTAAATACATTTTCATTATATCTAACTTTAACTGCATAACCTCCCAAAGTATGAGCAACTTTGTACACTTTTCTGCAGTAACTAAGTTACAAAGGCTGTAAAAGGGATCTCCAAGAACTAAACAGACTCCCAATTTATGTATTAAAAATTAGGCTAACAGTTATTTAAACCATTCTCATCACTACAGATACAAAGTGCATATCAACATATATTACAGGCACAAAGTCACATCCTTTTTACGGCTCACAAGAGAACACAGTTCTGGCTTATAACCACTTCAGAGCTTAACTCAAAATTAGGGATGGTTTATATCTTCTAAATAGACAAGATCAAAGACAATTTTGATAACTGTAAGTTTGAGACTGAATAAATTAAAGCAAGAAAGAAGGTTGGTATTATGCATTTCAAATGGCACCTACTTTCTATTTTTCCAACATTTTACACCTATCCCCACATTAAAATAAATAGACACACCTACACACATACTAATAAAGCTTCTCTTTTTAAATTGAAAAAATTAAAGGCCCTGCCCAGCTAGAATTGCATGCATCTAGAATCTATAGGTCCCAAACTGGCAGTAATTGCAGAAGGAATGACTCAGGATGTAGATTAGTCCAACAGCCAAAAAAAAAAGAATTCCCCACTCGAAACAGCACTACAACTGCCTGAACATCATTCTGCCCACATCTGACTGTCCTATGAACTGCCTCTCAGAATCTTGTTGTCTCTGAGACTACTATGTGCACAAACAAGGCAGCTGCTTATCAACAGTTTCTTCTTTGCTGCATTTATTTTCTTCTGCTGTTACTAAAATAAGCAAAACACCTCTTCCTTAAAATCTGGAAAGGGCTGTCTAATATATGTAAGATACATTCATTAACCCCCACCCATGTAACATGAAAATAATTACATGGTCATATTATTTTGTATAATGTAAGTCTACTGGCCCTCCTTTTTCTCCACTAAAGGCGCACAACCCTTTAAAAATTTTGGTAATATCAAAGGTAAAGTAAGATTTAGGATTGCATTGCTACTTATCATCTTAGAAGAAGGACAAACTTAGCAGAAAGGAGAAAGTGACAATTTACTCAGAAAAAAAGACCCAGGTAAAACAAACAACAATGCACTGGTATTGCTCTGTCCTTTGGCAGCTGAAAAAAAATTAATTTCACAACAATCTGTCAAGCAGACACATGGCTTCTCCTACAGGCTTCAAACAAGATACCTTCCATTAAAGGACATTATGAAGACTTGGGTTTTAATGAAGACTTCCATATTTTCTTCTCTATACTTTCCATAAAGTTTATTCTGATATGGACCCTGACACTAGGCACTCACTGAAGAATGACTTTTCTTTTGTCAGTGATATGTTTTACTTGGTGCAAATAACCACACCTTCCATTTATGAAACCTGGGCTTCTTATTGTAGGCAACCCCTGGTGATTAGATAAAAAATATTTTTGCTGCTAAGAGTCAAGGGAGTAATGCATGCACATAAACCATGCACTTTAGTTTTAAATAAATGTAATGAAAGTTAACAATGTACTCACCTGCTTTGTTTATATCAAGCTCCGATAACTTTAAGGCTAGTTCACTGGAGTTCCCACCCGGAGAGGACACAAGTATGTCATGTAATGCATTTCTTCTACCTGTTCTTCCTGAAGCAATAAAGTCTGCATATGTAGATTCCACATCAGTCATTGCTAACAAATATCCACATAGCAGTACCTAGATGGGAGGAAAAAAAGAAAAATAAGTATACCACCACTCAGACCACCAGAAAAACAGATGACTTTATGGAATGGGAATATAACTAGAAGGTTCTCATCGTGGAGTAGATTTGCTAAGCAGTAAAAGAAGATGCCTCAGTCTTGAAATCTGGAGAAATCAGAGAAGCAGCAGGTTAGAAAGCAGAAAAGCTGTGTGTATTTTATGCAATCTGTATTCAACAGTATTTTAAACAACTTCATTTTCCATGCTTCATAAAGTGATAGTACTTTATAAAAGCAATGACCTCAGCAACATAATTTCTTTATAGAGTTGTCTCTGCTTTTAATATTAGCTGGGATGTAGGAGGTAGGTAGGGGGTGGAACAAAGTTCTTTTCTGCACAAAAAGCAGAGTGTAACGAGTAAGAAAGTACAAATCGATTACGCTTTTGCATGCAGAACCCTGTGCTGATACACAGGCACAGTTATGATCTGTATATTTTCTTTTCTGTTAGTATTAGTTTTAACATTGCTTACAAACCCCTTCAGGCTCAACTACTTTCTTTTGGTGTGGTAGCTGCCCCAAAGCAAATGCACTACCATAATGTTACTGAAATATGTGGAGACATCTTAACACAGCAAGCAGGGCAGCTAATCTATAATGCAGAAGTTAAAAAGCAGTGCTCTGTAAGCTAGGTATAAACTCAGTACTTCTTGTCATTAGAAAATAATGATTTCTCATTGTCGAATCATGTGATGATGTGCACTAATGTAAGATCTGCCAAAGATACTCCTATTTCAATCTCAGTAAGAGAGAGATTTGTATTTCTGCTAGAATATTTGCTATAGGTCTAAGCTGTTAGAATTTTTTTTTTTTTAATTAATTTACAAAATGTTAAATGTTGACTGCATTGCTTTTACTGTGGTTTCACTGGTACTCACCTAAGGTTTCCTGCAAAATGCTAGGCTACCATTCTTCAAATGTAGCTTTCCTCATGTTTTACGTTTCTATGTTATAAGGGAATCAGAGAAACTTTCTGATAGAGCAGTATTCCAAAGAGAAGAAACTATAGAACTACTACAGAAAACCAGCACTCCTGCACTTGTATGCTTCCTTCATTGCTGTACAGTATTTTTCTGGTTTTGCACACTGCAGAGAGAGGACATGGCCATAAAAGCAACATTGCAGAGCTGCATACAGTGTATGTAATAATAGCTAAAGCTACTATTACTAAAGTAGCAAGAACTTCACATTTGCATAGAGAGCACTAATCTTTTTAATCAGTCCCTACTGCAGGTTCTGGACGCTGAAGCAGCTGATCACCCTGTCACTGCAGACATTAACAGCAGCAAAGGGTTCAGCTTTCTCTCTTTAAATAAAAGAAAAAAAAAAACACCTCATTTTATATGTTTTATTTTAAAAATAGATACAAAAAAGGCAATAGCCAATCCTTCTCCATCCTCAACTCTGATTAGCTTTACAAACCCTGTTTCTTCTTCATCTTCATTCCAGTCCTCATGTCCCCAGCTTCAGTTTGATGTATGAGGGTGTACATATGATGTGTCTGAGAAGCCAAGAAAAGGGTTCTACACCATATTTTATTTAGTCTAAATATAACCATATCAAGTATCATTGCAAGACTGGCTGACTTGAGAAGTTCACTGCTATCAAGCTTTGGTGTCCCATGCCAAAAATGCTGAACAAGGCTAATTTTACTCCTATGAACAACCCCCATGAAACAGGAAACTGCTTTAAAAAAGCCAAATCAACTAACAAACAAAAACCCCAACACACCAACAACCAAAAAAAAAAAATCAATCCACAAAACCTAATGACAAACACCTAGGGAAGGAAAAGAGGTCAGCATTAACTGAAAGCCTGCCAGACACACATAAAATAATGCAGTGCCTCTTTGTTTAACAACAAAAGCTTTCAGGAGCATGAAAGCATGTGCATTTCTTCCCGTGAACTGCCCTCTTACTGAAACACTGCAAGAATATTGAAGCAAATAAGAAGGTCTTTGCCCAAGGTGCAGATCTTGCAATACCAAATGTATCAACTATGTAGTAATCCAGCATATAACTTCCAAAGGTGAAGTGAGGAGAGTTGTAATAAGGTAAGAAAAAGGTACAAGTTTTCAGACTTATCTGACCCATTCACTGAATAGCATTCACCAAAATCAGGAAACTGAAAGATTTTAAACAAAACTTATATTTGTTCACACCTGTCTTTGCAACTAACCTGTAGGAAAAGAGGGGCAAAACCACGTAATCAATAATATACAGGCTTGGATTTTGTCATTAGTGTAGGATCAGTCCAAAGTCACTACAGCTATCACCCCTGTGAAGACATTAGTTTCATGTTAGCATAGGAAAAAAACCACCACAGATGTTTTTTGGGGTTTGTTTTGTTTGTTTGTTTGTTTCTTTGAAAGCTGCATATGTGTTCAGGCCCATAATAATCAGAGAAGACTATGACTGAAGTGGAACAAGGTGCAGGGCTGTACAGCTTGCAAAATGAGCCAGGTTGTACTCCACGAGCCCTGGATGTATAAACTGCACTACACAGCATACACCTCTCTAAGCTTATATTGTTCTTGATATATTCCATAAACACCAGGGGAAATCTCAAGCTTATTTAATTTTATCTATGAAGCAAGGATAAATCCACAGGAAAATGTGCTTGTAGAGATCTTTATTTTAAATATTCATTTTCTATAGGCTCAATATGGCATTACTAACAACATTCTGATCAAAAAAGAATGTTATCAAACATACATTTATTACACTTCCAAGTTTTCCTGCCTATCTTTTCTCCCAAATATCAAATAGCATTCTGTTTTGTACTGGCATTATCTTGAGACATTACTTCATAAATATGGAACTCCACTGACATCACCCAAGAGCTCCCCTTCCAATGGATGGCTCAGAGCCCAGCAGTCTGTACTTATTCACTGAACCAGTTATTAAGAAATTACCATTCACTCCAAACCCCCTTTTTTTCCCCCTTCAACCATTGTGGAAGTAGTGTAATTTGCTAATAATTCTATGAAATATAATTTGAATTTCCTAAATAATTGCATTAACAGGTATTTCTGCAATAAAGATTTTTATCACAGTCCCTCTAATTCTACTAATTTATATTTTTTTTTAGTTGCAAAACCAGTACTCCGCTACATGGTATTAAACGGAAACAAGAGGGCTGCAAACCTCCCTGCTTCTGCCAGCTGAAACAGAATACTAAAGAAAAAAGCTCTGTGAGCATGTGGACTAATGAAACCTGCTGCTGCAAGATTGGATTCCTTGGTAACTGATAAGATACTACCTCATCTGAAGTCTCCCCCAGCTGTGCTTTATCTTCCCCTCCCCCCCCCGCCATGTAGAGTCACTATGCCTGGTAATGGTTTAGAGTTTGCAACACAGCCTTCAGCATTTTCATATAGCATCCTGTATTTCCTCAGATTCTTAGTTTTATAAACTTCTATAAGTGTGGGTATCTCAAACTTCTGTCTCTTTCCCTGTCCAATTCCTTCCTCCCAAAGAGAGTTGTGCTGAAAATTATTTGGAAGTACTTAAGGAATTACAAAGGATAAGAATGGTAGGCACAGTGTATCAAGACGTGTCTGTATTATTAATGTTCTGTATAACACATACTGCTACACCTGCAAAAAGTCTCCTTCTACATGCTATCCAAACAAAGAACTTTTACAGGTAAAGATCATAAGGGGTAGAATTAGTATCCGAAGAATGCAGAAGGAGAAAGGGATGCTAAGGATAGGTTCAACAAGGCCAAGTGCTGGGTCCTGCACCAGTCACAGCGCTACAGGCTGGGGGTAGCGTGGCTGGAAAGCTGCCCTGCGGAAAAGGACCTGGGGGACCTGCTGGTCGACAGCAGATGAACATCAGCCAGCAGTGTGCCCAGGTGGCCAAGAAGGCCAGTGGCATCCTGGCCTGGATCAGAAATAATGTGGCCAGCAGCACTGGGCCAGTGATTGTCCCTCTGTACCTGATACCCTGGTGAGGCCACACCTCCAGTGCTGTGTCCAGTTCTGGGCCCTTCATTTCAAGAAAGACGTTGAGGTGCTAGAGAAAAGTCCAGAAAAGGGCAATGAATCTGGGGAAGGGTCTGGAGCACAAATCTGATGAGGAACAGCTGAGGGAGATGGGGTTGTTGAGCCTGGAGAAAAGGAGGTTGAAGTGAGACCTTATCACCCTCTACAACCACCTGAAAGGAGGGTGTAGTGAGTTTGGGGTGAGTCTCTTCTGAGCAACAAGTGACAGGATGAAAGGAAATGGCCTCAACTTGTGCCAGGGGAGGTTTAGATTGAATATTAGGAATATTTTCTTCACTGAAAGGGTGATCAGGCATTGGAACAGGCTGCCCAGGGAAGTGGTCAATCACCATCCCTCGAAGTGTTCAAAAGACATGTAGATGTGGCACTTAGGGGCATTGTTTAGTGGTGAACCCAACAACTGTTGGGTCAACAGTTGGACTTGATGATTTTAGAGATCCTTTCCAACCTTAATGATCCTATAAGGACTACAGTATAATTTAAGAAGTACAGAAAGAATCAATATTTGTGTTTTCAGAAATTTACCAGACTACTCCTTTAACTCCACAATTCAATTTGTGTTAAATTTTCCATTTCCACACTATATATAACAAATGTTTTTTCACAAGTTTCTTAAGATAATGGTCAAATCCCTGTAATAAAAACAAACAAACAACAACAACAAAAAAACCCAACCAAACAACAAAAAAACCCAAACCAAACCAAACCAAACCAAACCAAACCAAAAAAAAAATAAAACACAAACCACCTAAAAAGTTAATGATGGTTCACAAATGTAATCCAAATTGGACTGCATTCCATAATAATTCAGTGAAACCCAGTATTACACTGTGCTATTGTTCTCCCATTTAGGAGGGAAATTACAAAAATTATGTGGCATACCAGCATGAATTAAATCAGTGTCTATGCAGTTTATGGGTTAGAGGTATCTAGGGTTGTTGAATTTAGCCTGTTAAAGGGACTACCGAAAAGAAGCCCAAATGAATTTAAAGTACCTTCACTAATTGGTATTATTATTTTAAAGGAAGACAGAAAAAGTGCAGGCATTTGACACGTAGCTTGTCTATGGAATTTGGCATGTGCTGTTGCCTGAGACAAGAGAGTTGCCATTTTCTTGGCAAACCTGCAGTGTAAGGCTAAGACATATGATGCTTCAATGTTTACACCCCCTCTTTCTCCATGTGTTCTTAATGGCAGCATAGAATAAGGGATTTTCAAATAAAACTCTCCCAGGCTTTGGCTGCTAAATGTTGTATCACGATCAGTACATTATTTAAATGTAATTATCTATATTCAGCTTTCATAAGGGAACAAAAAAAAAAAAAAGAATTTGTCATTTAATAGCATGTCTGATTTAGAGAAGGTGTATAATTATGCTTTTAAAATAAATTTTGGTTCCAAATCTAGCCTTAGCTTAGAGACAGGGCTACAGGACTCTTTCCAGTGAGGATACAGATCTATTCCACAGCAACCTGTACCTAGATTTCTACCTCATGCATGGTCTTCTGTATTGAAAGCAGAAACAATTTAACAAAAGTATCTTTCTTCCACAGAGATTATATTTGTGCTATACAATGGTTTGCTTTTGCACAGACATAAATGAGCAGGAGAACAGCATTAACTCTTGAAAGCCAACTAAAAGAAATATAAATATCCATGCCAGCTACCAAGCTGGGCATATTTTACTGTGCACTTTGAAAATCCCTCATGTCTGTCTGGTGTTCCTGAAATGACCAGCTCTGTAAAACAGTAATGTAGAACAGGTCACTTACCTCTGACAATTAGCATACTTTTACAGCGAACATACTGTATGTAGCAATCCTAGTACTATTAAGATCTTAACGGAAATTAGTGGGCAATTCAACTAGTTAAACAATGAAACAGAAGAAAGAAAATTACTACCTGAGATATTTTTACCAGAAAAAAAAAATTAAGCTCCTTTAAATCTGCATAAAAAACCCACTACGAAGTTAGATATCCTTCGGCTCATAACCTACACAAACAGATCATTCACAAAGACAGTTAATAGGTTTTCCTTCTATGTTATCTAAGTTGCAGTTTACCTAAAGAAATCTACAGAAGTAAAAGCCAAATAGTTATATTCTTACCATGTCCTTGCTCAGGCAAATTTTATTATGCCCATGACCATAAGAATTTGGTTTCTCATCTACCACTTAATTTTAGTTCACAAATTCAGTTTTATCTTCCACTGTTCCATAAAACTGGGCAGTGAAATATCAGTAGCAAATAATAATAATAATAAACATAATCAATAAAGCAATACTAAAGAGAACTTGGTTCTATAATTATAAACGCCAACACATGTTTTTGATATCTTGAAATTAACACCCTATGGAGGAAACTAATCACGACATTAAAGTATCCACATAGGGATACTAAGTTAGGGAACGGAACAGAGTGACCTAGAATCTACCATCACTATTCACTGCCTAACCTAAAGAGAACACTGAGTGGCAAACATGTGTTTAAGAAAAGAGGCATCTATTGCTGTGTGATTTTTTTACTTGCAGTTTGTGAATTAACCTCTTGGCTTGTGAAGGGGGTGAAAGCACTACTTTTCAGGATGCTCTGATACTGTCTATGAACAACTAAATCCATTGCTATAGCACCTCATAATCACAGAGATAGATAAGGGCCTTGAGCCAGATGGGAACCTTCAAGCTCCTCATGTGACACAAATCTGACAGCCCTGCTGAGCATTCTCACCTCCATCCGAACTGTAGGGAGGTTGATGTTTTAAGGCTGTAAGAGAGTGAGGCCAGGTATGCAGCACTGCAATTCATTTGTTAAGAATGGTGTGGTGCTCTGAATCAAGGAACTCAATTAACACAATACTGAACAAATACAGTGTTTCGTTCAAAAGGAACGGTTTCAGCCTTTGGAGAAAGCCTGTCCGTTGTGGTCTTTATATGCCAATCCAGCAGCACTCCTTACAGAACAGAGAGATGAAATAAGCTCAGGAAGAGAAAGACAACATGAAAAACAGGCTCTTCTTCAACTGCTGGATTACTGGAAAAGACCAGTATATTGAGGATTCATAACTGACTGGCATCTTGCAAATGCTTTGTGCAGAAACAAGACTTGCTGCAGAAACATGAAGCCTGCAGCAGGATGTTTAATAGAAGGGAGGGGGGTGGGTGAATTTGTGTGGGCTTTGCTCGTGAAGCATCTCCGTATCTTCCGAATGTTGCCTTTAATTCAGGATTCATGCTATAAGCAAGTTTGTTCTCTGAGACACTTCTGTCAATAGTACCAGCATTCACATCCAGCGCTTCAGCACGGGTCTCATTAGCTGAGTCTGATGTCTGTTCATTACAGAACTTGATATAAGCACTGTAGCAACTATTTTTGCAACATCCACGTCTCTTTTAGTCACTGCTAAATACAGTGGCCTGTATATGGCCTCATGGGGGAAAAAAAGAACACTGATTAGTAGTCTGCAAATATTTCAGGCCAAATTGCTGTGAGCCACTGTTACCCTTACAGACAGCTTTCCACTGAAAAAAAAATATAGGTTTAGAAAACTTCTAACTGAAGGTCTGATAGAAAAACAGTTCTGTGCATTACCTGCAGACCAGTATGAGCCTTCTATACAATCAATGCTACATAGGCAATAATGTGGATGCCGCTCAGATGAAGGGTTTTCTATCAAACAGATTTCCAATTTTTGGCAGAAGTGTAGTGCTATGGAAGGGGGTAAGAATCAGATCTATTGGATCCAGAGAACTGGGTTTCTTCAGCCTTGAAAAAAGGTGAACAAATTTTTAGGGGAGACCTTATCACTATTTTCTAGTTTGTAAAGGTGGTTACAAAGAAAACGGAGACTTCCATTTTACAAGGAGTCACACGGAAAAGATGAGGGATGATGGGTACAAGTTACTACTCGAGAGATTCTGATTGGATACATGAGGAACATTTTTCACAAAGAGAACACTCAGCCATTGGAATAATCTCTCCAGAGAAGTGGTGGATTCCCCAGTGTCGGACACCTTTAGGATTCAGCTGGACAGGGTGCTGGGCCATCTTGTCTAGAGCATGCTTTTGCCAAGAGAGGTTGGACTACATGATCCTTGAGGTCCCCTTCTAACCTGGTATGCTATGATTATATGAATCCTATTGTAGATGACCTAAAAGGATCCTGGTCCACTGAATTTTTGAATCTGGCAAACGTAAAATGCTTATCTGTGTAAGGCCTATTTCCCTCACTATTTTTTTTCTCCCCCACAGTCATACATCTTGCTAGATATCCCTTTACCAGTACTAATACTTTTGAGGTCAAAGCGAAAAAAAAAAAAAGAAAAACCCCCAAAAAAAACCCAAAAAAAGAAGACTTCATTCTCATTAAAAAAAAAAAACAAAATTAAACAAACAATGGCACACAGACAGTATACAGTACATTGTGTTATACTTTTCCAATTAAATGGGAACCAGCTGTGTTCTTCAAGAAATAGCTCCACTGTGCAAGGCAGTCTCCATGCATTTGTAAGGGCTGAAATACTCAGCTGAACTACAGATTTGAATGGCTAAACATCCCAAAGTAATTTACCATAGTTGTTGCAATTCCTAACAGCAAACCTTGAAGATTCATGGTCTTTATTACAAGCCAAGAAATGTAAAACATTTCTTCTATATTAATATATGCCCAATCTGATAAAATACATAGCTTTGTTTTGCTACAGTAAAAGCTTGCTCTTAATTTTTTTAAAATGTCAGTAAAGGTAAGCAAGAAGATATTAGCTAGCACTGCTAAGACTTATCTATGCATGTGCTGGGTTTGGGGAATATGATGGAATTACAAAACCACAATATGGCTGTGAAGAATCAGATTTCAGGTGGGGAGATACCATCCAAAAAGGGTAATCTGTCTGCAGGACAAGACTAGAAATTAAGATGAAAGCACATGGAGATGGGAAGGAAGCAGTGCCTTAGATATTTCAAGAGCTCAGTTAGAAAAAACAGTTTACAATGAAAAGCGAAGACTGGGGTGGACTCTTCCAGCTGCTCTACCAAAAGGCTCTTGGTGGGCTAAGTTGACTCAAGGACTTCACACAGGGCCACTGATTTAAATGCAGGGTTTGGCTCCTCCATTGCAATGGGCTGCTCCCATTCCAAAGTCAACTAAAGTTTGCATTGACAAAATGTTCTGCATTCTGTCAATTTGACTGATATGTTTACAGCATCTACAACAGCAGCTTGCAGGTAACAAAAGCCTTTGAAAGGGAAAGCATGCAGTCAGAACAGCAAAAAGAAAACGTCTAGATAGCAGTATCATGACAGCATTTGTAACAGGAGGATGCACCAGCATTTTCATAAGATTTCTTCCGGCCCTATGTGTTAGGATTCTTCAATGTTTCAGTACAATGTGTAGTCTGCCTATAAAGTATTCAAGATATCTAAATGCTCCACAGTTTAGCTAGACTTAAACTCTTCCTTAGTATTTAAAAAACCAACTGTCCCCCTCCAAGGCACTTTCCTCAAATCTTTAGAACAATGTAAGCTACTAGACAGAAGCAACATTTTTTTGTATTACATATCTTTTCAGCAGTTTCTGGTGGAGTAGCTCAACTGTTTGCATGTGACTAGCTTTTAAAATCATGCAGTCATGACTCATCATGAAAGTGTGTGTTGCAGCATCCAGAACAGAAGAGCTTGAGCTTATTACTGTTTCTTCTTGGGCAGTGGCAAAAACTGTACTGGAAAGAAAAGGTTTGCTGCTTTTTTATTTTCTTTTGACAGCAAGATCAACTACAACCATATGTTTCCAAATATTAAATACTGGTTCCTAGATACGCTTTTCATAAAATAAATTACCCCTCACAAAACCAAAGCTGCTATAGTATAATATGATTCTGTTAAGATCTCACATTTCACATGTGAGAGCTTGAAGTTGCCAAAAATACACCCAATGACACCATACTTTTCAGTGTTTGCAAAGATAAATCCCACTAGGCTAGCCTGGAGACCTGTGAACATGAGACAAGCAGCTTTTTAATAGCGTAAGCATTTGAGCCTCTTTGTGCCACAATACATTAATCAATATTTTATTCCTGGTATATCTGGTTAGTTTTTTGGTTTGTCAAGAATAAATTCCCTTTTCCATCCAATTTTTTTTTTCTGTATCAGACATTTAAAATCTACTTTGCATTTGAATTAGTTTTCCCAGCCATCAGACATCCTGCCTTTCTTTTAATTACTATCTAGAACCTATAAAAAAGTGCACAATTTAGCTGACGGCATTTCAGGTTTTTTATCTTAAAAGCACTTCAATTTATTATACCTCACACAATAGATTCACATTTTATATTGTATATCATTTCACTTTGGTTTCTTTTAGTCTCAGCCTTACGTTTTTCAAGGTTTCCATCATTTTTGCATTCTGTTCCCATGTGTACACTGACTACTGTAGAGACTAAGGACTGCCTGGCTCTGTTGCTATGCAACAGCATAGCCTACTTAGGGCTTCCTGAAATAATTGTCTCAAATGTGCTTTTTTTAGACTTGTTTCCAGCAGGAATACTTTACAGATTCTTTATAACGGACCACTGATATTATCACAATGTTAGAAGGTGGTCACCTGGGAAGTTTTGGTACCTACCTAAGATAAAAAAAAACAATGTTATTGCTTGCAAAATTCAGGACATATCTGCTGCATTAACACCGGGAGGTAAACATCTCAAATATTCCTGTATGTTTACCAGATGTTCTCCAGGTGTATGAGAGCCATGTATCTATCAGAGGAAAAGAATAATGTTACTTTTTCTTCGTTTCACGCTATTTCATTCAAGGGGAAAAAAAACCCTCTCTATTAAATATGTCACTGTGAAAGAAAAATGAACCCTCTTTATATTAAGTCTATTATAAATTTAATCATCTTAACAGAAGGAACATATATGCAAGTGTTCTGTATTGCAATTCATTATCAAATAAACTGATTTTAGAATTCCTTATGACAAGGTTGAAAATTTGAGGTACATTCACGCAGCCCTTAAGAAACTGTCCTGTGAAACCTTCCATTTTTCCAGCTTCAAACAGGATTTCTTTTTTTACAACCTTCTTGTGCTGCTGCTGCAAGGATGGACTAATACGTTTTGTTTTCTTATAGCTGTCCTAATTGGAAATCTTAAGCTAATTAATTTCTGGAAAAATATGTAGAGCAATATAATCACAGGGCTCTTAATAAAGTATTGATCAAGTCCAGAGGGCCAAATGCCTGCCACTGCACCAGGCTGAGGGATCAAAGGAAAGAGGTCTAACAGGACAAAACATTTTAACAAAAGGAAATATTTTACCTCGTATTCCTTTCTCTTGTTCACCTTAGCATGTTCAACAGCAGCTGTGCTATAAAGAGAGTGCGTCAGTGCAGAATTGAGGTAGAGAGAAGAAGCATGTTTGCCAGACCCGGAGAAAATAAGAGCAAGGTTTAAATTAATGCCCTTGCAAATACAAGTCCACCTGCAGTCTTTTAAAACATGAGGGGGAAGATAGCAGCAATTTCATCTGGTTTGCAAGATCTGAAGTCTTAAAGATGACTTCTTCTTAAACAGAGTAGAGTGTGGTAGGCAGAGGCTTCTCAAAACCAAACGCAGGAGGTGCTATAAAGGGGTAATTTTCCATATTCACGTGCGTAACCACATACATGCATAATAGCCAAGCTATCCAGCAAGGTTTAGTGAGTGTGGCTCTCACAGAGTGATGCATTTCAAGTCTCTATCCTTTAAAGCCACATAAGTAGTATAGCTCCAACTCAGATCTGTAACAATACTTTTTGAAAGCAAAGAGAACAAAACCTGAACTGCAGCAACACTTGGCAGGATCTCCTTTATGGCAAGCAACCAGTCTGAAACCTGAAAAATTACACAGGATCTAGTGGAGGAGAGGAAAGCATCAATAAAGAAATTTTTACCATGGTGAAAATCCTTTATTATGTGCAGTTTACATTTTATACTTTGCAGTATTTATGGGCATTTAGAACAGGCCAAATAATTTCTAATCTAGACAAAATAAAAGCACCTCACATTTACCATAATATGCTTAAAGCTGGGAACCTTACTGACTTCTTTTCCATGTTTGAAAAAGAACCTAATTAAGCTAAGAGGAAAAAAGCAAAACAAACAACAACCCTTGTTGCTAAATAATCCTTTGTGATGTAGGATCATTTTGTAAACTTTGCAATGAAAACTATGCACTTTAGAGAACTGTCCTGACAGATTTCCACATGCTGGAACTAGATGGAAACTAAAAAAATAAATGTTTTGCATAGACTAATATTTAATTAGCAACTGTGCTGCATTACACAATCTGTCCATGACATTCGGATTTAAGACGCATTTCTACATGCAAACCCAGTTACCCTGACAAACACAACACCCTACATCAACTGAGGAAGATACAGGCTCTGCAAATGACAGCTACTTAAAAGCAGTGTATTTGAATCTGAGGGTCAAATATTACTCTTGTCCCCAGTTTCAAGCAAAACTAAAGCTCAGATACTTAATTCTTATCTCTCTGATGTTCCAAATCTTCATCTAAAAGAAGAAAGGACACAAATGGAGGAAGATAACAGGGTGGACAACTTACAAGAGCCAGTGGTGGAAGCATATAAACAAAGTAGGATTTTTCTGGACTCTCACAGAGCTCATTGATTTCAGCCAACCACAAAAATTGCTCAATCACTTTAAGAGATGGCCTATTAAAACCCATATACAGTAGATGTTTTATATTCATGCCAAGAAAACTTAACCAAACAAACGCACACATATTTCCTGCAGCTCAAGTTCTGAAGTCTACCTTGCAACTTTCCCTTTCGCAGAAGTCGCTGAGTACTAAAAAGATGTTAGAAGAGCCTAAGAAGAATCTGAACATACAGTTCTTCCCACATACATAAAACAAATAACATGCAACAAAGTATAAGCTTTGTTTTCTGGATATGAGCATAAACACAGAGGTATGAGCAGAAACAGGACAAGTTAAAAAAGAGAGAAATTCATGTTGTCAGACTGCACAAGTCCTTCCTTACTTGAATAGCTTACCCAAGCTCTGAGGCCATGCAAATCACAGATTTCCTTTTTTCTACCTGCTAGTATATTGTGGATAAGGAAATGGAGTACCAGCTGTCTGCTTACAGAACGCATACGCAGGTAGAATATTTCTTAAGACTTCTAATTCTTAAATACTGGCAAAGGAAAAAAACCTCTCAAGAGTAAGAATCACCCAAAGATGCGAGTTCCTGGACACCATTTTCCCCCACAAAAAGCAAGCTGCAGGTATAATCTCAAAGAGGAAGAAGATAACTATATAAAAAACACTGCTCAAAATACCCCCCCCCCCCATAGTCACTACAGAAGTGCCTTGTTAAAGTAAGAGCTGAACTTTAACAATAAAGGGAATAAAATAATTAAGTTACTGAGAGCCAATGTAAAGACATACAGGCAGAGCATGGTAAGAAAGTGCATGGAAATGAACCCAAATGGACTCGTAAGACTGAGCAGGAAGAAACAATCAAATACAAAGTTCCTCCTGACAGAGAAGAGACTTATTTTATACGCTGATCTTGGCAAAGACCTTGGGATGCTGATAGCTAGCTGTAAGCCTCTACCCCAAACAACTAGAACTGTCCGCCTTTGCATCTTGAAAACCATGTGAAGGACCATAACACCAGACCAAAGTAGAAGAAACCAGGAATATGCAGTCAGATCAATCCATAACAGTTTCCCCTCTGCTGCTCCTTCCTCCTCACACTTTTCACCTGCTCCAGCACTGGTCCTTTCCATGGGCTCTTCCCACAGGCTCCCGCATGGGCCCAAGTTCTTTCAGGAAACATCAGGGAGTTCTGGTGTGGCACATTCTGGAAGCCAAATACCTACTCCACTGTGGTCCCCTCTGCAGGCTGCAGTGGAATCTCAGCTCCAGTACCTGGACCACCACCTCCTCTTCCTCCTCTTTCAATTTTGTGTTCTCTCTGCTGCGTCTCACTATCTTTCTTTCTTTCTCCTGTACCTGCATTATCTGCTTTTTTTCATTTCCTTGCTCAAATACGTTTTCCCAGACACACCACCATCCTGGCTGAGGAGCTCAGCTGTACCCTGCAGTAGGTCCATGGAACTGACTTGATCTGTGTCCAGCACGGGGCAGTCCTGGCCTCTCCTCACAGAGGCTGCCCCTGCAGCCACCTCACTGCCAACACCTACCCGCCAACAAAACTTGTATCTGTCAGAAGATAGTAAGCGGCTATAAATGATCATC
>JAWWES010000081.1:121825272-121892714 GCA_035583135.1 Lophotriccus pileatus | reverse complement strand
TTACATATATACCTTACCTGCAAGCTGGGTAGCATAGTACATGAGGCAGAACAATCTCCACTATAAACTGGCCCACAGGAAAGCCTACATATATACCTTACCTGCAAGCTGGGTAGCATAGTACATGAGGCAGAACAATCTCCACTATAAACTGGCCCACAAGAAAGCCTTCAGAACACAGAGGTCAAGCTGGCATTGAAATAAGATTTTATTTTAAAAAAAAAATTGATGTTGTAAAATAAAAAAGTAGTAAGAAATCGTATCTGTTAGCAGCATCTGGGAAAATTACTTAAGGCATTTTTGCAGACAAGTTTCCTCATTAGTATATTGCAATCTTGAACTTTTAAAGCCTTTGTTTTTAAACTGAATTTGTAAAAGAAGCTAGGAAAGAAAGAAGTAAATGTACGGTTAGAAACAATCGCTCAGACATAAGGTCTGAGCCCAGAGCTGACCTTCATATTTATCCTTTGAGAGAAAACAAAAAGAAGGGGAGGGGTGCAAGCACAGAGTGATCTGGAACTGCTAGAGAGTGAAGACAAAGGATTTTGCAAAGGCAACTCTCATATGGTGTTCTGGCTAGAACACTGAAAAACAAGTAGTTTATAAATTAGAAAGGTTTAGGTGGGGGCTTTTTTTTTTTTTAGTGCTTTTTTGTGTGTCTTTTTTAAAGCTTTCTCAGAGATTCCTCAAAAGACCTTACTCTTTTACTCATTATAATTAGTGAGCTTTTTTCTTTTTTTTATCTCGTCATCTTGTGTTCCTTATGTCATTTTCAATAATTAATTTGAAAGACCCAGTCAGCATCCTCTGACTGCAACTGATACAAGAGGTTCTCTTCATGCTAGTAGATAACGTGTATATAGCACAGCTGGCAGTCTTCTGTTTTCACAGCAGTCAAGTCTTCATTGTATCTACAAGAGGAGTAGGAAAGATAATGGGACATTAAGCTTCCCTCTTGATTTTTAGGCAACATACTGACGTCAGGAAGAATCTTACTCTGTTGTAGATGGAACAAGGAGCTCTAATGGAGAACAGCCTGTACCAAAGTTTAAAATGCAAAAAGACAAATAAAACAAAGTTTGTATTGTTCAGTACAAACAAAGTAGAAAGAACCAAGACACACAAAGTAATGATGAGAAATTAATGGGGTGTAAAACATTTAAAGGAGGCAAACAAACTGATGAGTCATATGGAAAGAAACAGAAATGCCCAGTTTCACTGTGTCAACGGTTTGATAGTTTTCCAGCAAGAAAGTGATCATTTTTGTGGATTTAATACATAAATTTGCAATGAACAGCATCACAGATGTAAACAGTCAAAAAACCACTAGTCATGCAGGTCTTTTAGATGGTCTGGGAAAACTCAATCTGCTTTGTGCTGCCTTTGAATTCATCTCACAAACATGCTTAGTGAACCTTATGAAGGTATTTTAAGGTACTGTTAACAAATTTGCTATATTTAAACATTCTGACTACCAACACTTTTGAACAAGTAAACTTAGTTTGCATGTCTTTGGTTTCAGGGTTTTTATTTTAAGAGAAGGTAAGTTATCAACAGGAAAATAATTTTTTCCATTGTAAAAAAACAGAAGCTGTATGAAATTATGTAGCTCTCCAGATACTCATGGCTCTTTAGATCACTTTGTAATTCTGTTCTTACTTTCTGCTGTAGGAAAAACTTCCCTCTTGCTTTTAGTTCTTGGTATGGAGGGAGGCCAGGGAGGAAACAGAAAGGTAAGGGAACACACTTTGCAATATTGCAAACCAGTGCAGAGACAGAGCAAGAAAGGGAAGAGCAGATATTCTCCTTCAAACAGATACTTGTCGATGTTTTCTGACAAGATAAGACTGTTACCTATTCCACCTTTTAGGACTCCTTTAACTATTCCACAGTGAACGCTCAAGCAGCTGCTTACAGTCTGGGCCACTACTGATCTAAACACCACCATGAACTTTTTGGGAAGTCATTCATCACTCATATATGACAGGTACAAAAAAGCTGCAGAGTGCAAGACACAGGTATGAACTTAACACACTTGAATGCTGAAAGATGCTGACATTATGTACATGGAATATGTATTTGCCTGGCATGTGTGAAATAGTATTACACTTTTCACAGAGTAAGATACACTATTAAGCTTATTTCTTTCAGCCAAACTTGTAACCTGCAAAATATGTCAGGGTCTCCCTGACAGGATCTTTTCTTCATTAACAGTGACTTGCATTAATTATAATCCTGTGCTTTAAAGCTACACATGCAAAAGTATATAGTTTTTTCTACTGTTTTGCCTGGGATTCATCAGATCAATAAAGCTTGGTAACTAAGTCACTATGTTTTTATTTTCTTACAAAAGATATAAGCTTTCTTCTGACTCCTGCAATTTCCTTGCCATTCTAAAATATTTGAGTGAAGAGTACAGAAGCATTGAAGAAGGAATAGTGAACAGTTTAAATTAAATTTGAGTGACACTGTTGGCTTTTTATATGCAAGTTCTACCCAACAATGTGGGACAAATAAATTCCACTCTTTTTGGTAGCTTATATATGCACAGTAAGAGAAACAGACTAGAAAATTGCTCAGAGATGCCATTGGAAGATGAGGATTCCATGAAACTTCCATAGAAAAAAATGGACTTCATCAAAGGCTTGCAGGAAAATCTCCCTTGAAGATAAAAACCATTTCTTGCCTATGCCTTCTCCTAGGAAGCTTGAGGAAGGAGTCAAAATTGTTTCAGCTATTAGATGAAGTATCTTTTCAAGAAGTAGTAAAGACTATAGATGACAATTTGGTTAACCGCTTTCTTTCTGAAATTAATTATTTGAAGTAACACAGTTTTAGCTCCCTCAAAGCACCTGGCAGAAAGCTTACATGTTGAGACAAGCCCCACAGGTAAATATATACTTTTTCTTCAACTTCAGATCAATGAGAAAGCACCAAGCATGTTCTCTTCCAATCAAAATTATTTGCCAAACCAGGTATTTTCATCAAAAAATTAGAGCTAAACCATATACTGTCTGATAGATCCTGCTGGGGCTGCTCCAGCAAATAAAAGGGCTGAGGTATTGCCCTGTGCAGATAACAGAGTAGCTTTTGTCACTTCTAAAATGTAAAGAATTTTAAAAAATATATTCTTACCTGTAGAAAAAGCAGCAAAACATGCCAGTCAGTGAGACTAAAAATGAGATTGTGATTATGTTAAAGTTGCATATTTCACAAGTACTTGCAGACTTGTCAAGATTAAATGTCAGGATGAGACCTAGGCATTCCCATTCTCCACATCATCATTCCAGTTTCCATGGAAAGAACATGCACATTGTGCACAGTCCAAGTGAGTGTGCTGTGGATTATCCAAGTGCAGATGGTGAGGCACTCAGCTTGGCATTTCAGAGCTTATTCCAATCTTGGTTTATTCCTCTTGGGTTCAGAGACAAAAGGATTTCCAGAGGACAACAAAGGATCCTTCTGGAGTAACTGGTTATTGTCAGATACAGCTGTGTGCAGATTTCCCAGGTAAAACCAAGAAAATGAATACAAAAGCCAGAATGTGTTTTCATCAAGTTTTATGTGAAGTTCTGGAAGCAATCAGTAAATATGGAAAGAGAAATACAAAGAGAAAGTAACCCGTATTCTGCTTTGGTTAGCTTTTGAGCAATCAAGTACTTGAAGGAATAAAGCTTGAATTAAACTTATGAATAGTTAGCCCTTTCAGTTAACAGATAAGCCAGCATTCAGCAAGGCCTTGCATGCAATCTTCTTTATTTATAGAAGCATATGGATACTGACTTCAACTATTTCTCACTCTCAGATGTCATCCATGCCACCTTAAATAACCAAAAATTCTGGTCAAATATGTCTAAAACCATTCTCAAGGGCAGAAGAAAACAGACTCTTTTCATATACAGCTGATTATGGGCAGGTACATAACACCCACTTCAACAATTTTTCTTTATTCCTAATAGGCCTCTATTCTATCTCTCTTTATACTCAATCATTTGTAAACTCAAGACCTCCGATTCAATGCCTTCAGTAGCTGAAAGGATTTGAAAAATCTTCTCTTCTGATTCCCATTTTACATGTTAACTTCCCACAATTAATGCCTCTTTCTTTAGGTTGCTTTTAGCTTTCAAAAGCTGCTCCTGCATGGAATAAACCCTTATGCTTCACTGTTTAATCCTACTGAATCTTTTCAAGCTTCCCTGAATATTTTCTCATTTAGTGATACATCAAGTTAGATATAAACAACCTTCAAGCCCAGTGTAAGATTTTGGCTTTCAGTGAGCTGGCTAGCTGGAGAGAAGAACATGAACCAATGAGAAAGACAAAACAAAAACCTCAACACAGAAGCCTTTGTTCCTTAGTTTTTAAGAAGTCTTTATACCCAAACTATCAGACAGAATCCCTTAGCTAATACCAAAATACATACACATGCAGAAAAGGAAAAGCTTAGAGTAGAGATCATGGCTACCATTACTTCAGGTTACTCAAATTTATCTATTACTAATCTTTGGAAAAAGAATTACTCCCTCACTCGTGTTGGTCTCACACTCCTTAGTTCCATAGAGATGGTACTTCATATGGAGGAGGAGGGAAAAACTCAGCCACTGGACAAACAACTGACATATCAACATTAGTATGAGTATACAATTAAGTTTTTAGGTCTTATATTTGACTTACGCAGAAAGACACACACTAGATCCACCCTCTCACTCTTCTGGTGACATTCAATTCCTATGTAACTTCTTTCAAACCTGTCCACATCTATGTCCTTTCTTACACGAGAATCTCTTAAGAGACAGGACCCTTGGTGACAAAATAAAAAAGTCTACTATTTTGGCCATTGTTATCAGAATGATAATTAGGGTAATTAATTAATCAGGATAATTAATTAGCACTATATAGGGAGAATCAACCAAATTAAAGTGCTAAGTTATGACTTGGATTTCATATCACACACAAAAAAACACATTTAGAAAGTAAAACTATTGAAAGTATCTACAACTGTTACTATGAAAACTATGTTACTCCAAAATATTTCTGCTTTCCTTGACAAGGCTTTCAAAAGCACTCAGAGAATAAATTAGAACACTTCACTGAAATTACTGCTCTATGAGCAGAACAGGAATACTTCAGAAAGGGGGATGGGAAGTTGAAATTTCTTCAACAGAACAAATAGCAGATATGATTAAGTAAGTGTTCTAGAAGAGGGTCACAGAAAGAACATCAGCTGAAAGACAGATATCACAGGAAAGCTTCCACTGTTTTCAGCAGCTTGAACAGAGAAAAGACAGTCAAATTAGCTAAAAATCTGGCCTGCCTCAACAGCAACCACATCAAGGGAGAGACAGGTAAACTAAGAGGCTTCTAATATGAGAATTTATTTTCTTAACAACATTCAAATCACCTACTGGGAAATGGCATCTAACTCACACCAATTCCCAGACCAAGTTTTGACTTGTTCAGAAGAACAAGTTGACATATATCAACAATGTACAAAAATCCTTGGCAACAGTTTAACAGTCATATATCAAACTGTTCTAATCCTCAGCAGTATTCACAGACATTGTTTAACTTAAAGCAAAGGCTGCAACTCTGATCCGCCTGATAGCCATTCCATGAAAAAAAAACCCCAAAGCCAAACTCAGGAACTTGTCACCAAAATTCATACAAGAATAGAATTATGAAAGATAATTCTGAGGAGCGGCCCTGAGAGGAGAGTGTAATGAATCACTACTAAACACAGAGACAACTGCTCCTCTCAAAAGGAGCTGGATAGAAGAGCTTACTTGACAAAAACATGCTTGGACACCAAAACGAGGTGCTTAAGTACTGCCTTAGGCTCAAAGAATACACAGTGTTCAGCAACTAACTCAGATTAAGCAGTCTGGAAAGCAGAGGAAACTTAGAATGTTTTTAACACCTTTTTCCCCCTCCCACTGCAGTAGGAAATTAAAGTAACATACCACCACAGGAAGATAGGCAGTCATTTGGATGCTGACCCCAGAACAGTGCTGAAGTTTTCTTCTTTCTAGAATTCTGCCTTTGTTTGCTTAAGAAATCATATGCAGTTGTTTAAGGCATGCAACCTGTTAGTCTCCAAATAAATGTCCAAGACAATATTTAAGAAACACTGTGCTACCAGGAGAGTAGTAAAGTCAAAAATTTTACACTACAAAATTCAGTTAAAAGAAAAAAATATGCTTGCAAAACTTAAAAGAGGAGTACCAGTCTCTGGCTTAGCTAGACCAAGAATGCTAGAGGAGAATGGAAGAGAAATGCTAGCAAAGAGAGGACTTGGAGAACCTAGTACACTTACACAAAATGTATTTGCATGGTGTGTTGTCCCACTGGAAACACTGCTTAAGAAGCAGAGCAGCAGTCTGTAACGGATGAATGGACTTCAAAAATTGCTTCTATGAGGCACAAAAGTGAAAGGAAAGAGAATTTTCTGCTTGGAAGGAAATAGCACGGTTCAGCGTGCTGCAGCAGTCATCAGAAATCAGTACCTTTTTCTGGAGATTAGCATAAATAACTCTGATCTGCAGTCTTATCAGCTATACAACTGTGGGAAAACAATGTTTAAATAACAGCTTTCATCCCTTACTTCCAAATGTTGCCAATGAAAATGGAAGTGCTGAAAAATGTTTTGAGATTTTCCACGATGAAAGATGGTACATAATTAATACATTTCTCCAGTATCTGAAAAAAAGAGGATAGCAAAAAATGTTTCTCCTTGCTCTTTGGTCTCTACAGCAATTGCATAACTGTGCAGAGTGTACAACTGAAAAGTATCTTCCAGTGTGACAATTAGCAAATGCATCATTCCCTGCAAAACACCTTCATGCAATTTCTTCCTTAAAGGCTAATGAAATCATTCCCCATTATTACCTTATATTAAAAGCCTACTATCACGTGAACATGTAACGAATACGAAAGTATCAGTGAGGAAGTGATGTTACATGCTTAAATTTCTTATCCAGCATCTGTGTCCCTCCGGGCACAGGGCTATCATGTTCATCATCTATAAATACCCATTCAAAGTTGATCTGTTCCGGAGATGCTTTGTGCACGTGTTGGGGATGCGGGAAGGCTTTGCACCTGTTTTTCACCATGTATCATTGATTTTGATTTTGTGAAATTGAAGAGACTGTCGCCATTGCCCCAGCCAGGCCCTGGTAGTACCACATTAGGTATAGATACAAAAACTAGACTTTAAAAGGACACGTAGCAGTGGTGGCTTTATTTCTGCATATTGTCACTTAGAGTGAATGACACTGGCATTATACAATTCTTACTACCGTATCATATTATAGCTGGCATCCAACCAATCAACACCTGAACTCTCTGCAGGCAAATAAACATGTGGGGTAAAAAAAAAAAAAAAAGTGTTCCACAAAGCCTCTAGCTATTCAGGATAAGGTGGAGAACTCTCTATTCAGGACAAATATTTTGCTTGGAAAAGGTTTTGGTGTTTGTAAACATTAGTACCCTGTATATAAACAAATATTCGATAAAATGGGCTTATTTCACTGACAAAAAGCTGTAGTTCCCTTAGGCTTTAGAGGCATGCTGTAATCCATTTCGATAAGCTATGTCTCTTTCTCAAGTCATACAGCTTCTATATTTATGCAGACTCCATTCACATCTCTTATCACGCTTTGACTCCATGAGACCTTACAAATAACAGTTACTTAAAATGCAGCAGTCTATTTTTAGTTTTTTAAAATAGTTTCACATCGTGCCTGCCTTTTAGAGTCTGAATTATTTTCACATGCTCCAATTCTTATATGCATTAACAAATCCTATTCTCTTTATTTTCTGCTTGCCATGTCTGAACTGACAAACATTAGCTCAATCCAGTAAAGCTGCCATCATCCAACCATTTTAGAACAAGAGTAACTCAAAACAAAGGTAGGGTTTATGACTGATTCTCTGTTGCTCTATGAGGCCACACACTGTATTTCGTTCTTTCTTACAATTAAAATATGCATTTTTGATATCCAGCTATCAACTTTTATGTCTCTTGCTAATGGCATCAGTTCCTTGCTGTCATACAAAAATATTATTTTATTGATCCTACAATAAAAATTAACCTAACAGGGGCACAAGAGATCATCCCAATTGAAAAAATAATTAGTAACTGGAAAAAATATGCATAGTGAAAAAAAAATGGAAAAGAAAGGGGACATAAATAGAAATTGTTACACTACTAGATAGAGTTCCTAAATTCTGACCATTGCCCATCAGAAATAAATTTTCTGGAAGCACACAAGAAAGTGACAAAGAATGAATCAAATATGAAACAGCCTATAGATGCAGAAAGACTGGACAGAGGAAGAAGTTCTTGAGGAAGAAGAATGTGACAGATACATGCGAAAACTTAACTCCTGAGAAACTGAAAAGGAAACAATTGTTTCACATTACTCACATCATGACAATTAAAAAGGCCCCCAATTAAACCAGTAGGTAACAAATTTTAAGCAAAAACAAAGAGAATTAATTCCTTACACTCCACATGCACTGAATCATGTAACTGCCAAAGGATACTGTGGAGCCTGTGAACAGAAATCAGATGCAATGAGGACATGATGCCTCCTGCAATTAAACATAACAGTGCAAACACTGCTTTATGCTCACGGAACTCCTAATCACTGCTGAGCACCAAACACTGGGAGACTGTATCAAAAGATGATTACTCCATCTAATTTATTCATTACTTCTCTAAGCATCCTTTACTGGAATTTTGCCAGACATCTTATTTTAATAGCAGATTTATATTCTCACAGGCTACGTTTATAATGTGCCAGAGTTTTTCTGTTGAATAAGAAGAGTTTTTTACCCACTCTATACAGTTTGAACAGGCATCTGACAGTCACTGTTCTAGTGTGAACAGCTATTTTTTAGTTTATTAGCAATACTAAACACAAATAATGAGTGCCATCTGTCACATACCACAGGAAAAAAAAGTAAATTCTTCATATATATTTCATTAAAAAAAAAAATCACAAAAAATCCAAAGCCACCAAAGCTACTAGTTACTAGGAGCTTTTGCTAAATTTAAATGAGGCACATATTTTGTTCCTTTTTTCTTCATTGTATATTTTTTCAGTGTATAATACTGTTTTTTTGAATTCACTAGCAACATGCATATATCAAGAAATTTCTGTGCCTCAAGCAAGCACCTTGGGAAGGTTGGAAGTAGCAGACACTGTTTATACTGATTGCCCTTTCAAACTTAAAGTTAACTGACACTTAATATCAAGAATTTTTCTTGGTCTACCTGTGGATAGATTATTTCAAAGGAGAAATACATTTTTAACTTCCACTTTCACTGGGTTAGACAAACAAACAAACAATTCAAAGACAAATGAAGAGAGTTGCAGATCAGAAAAATTAGGTAGAATTCACGAAATTTTTTGAAAGCAAAGGTGAGAATCCAAGTGACTCATGAGATTGAACAAAGAAAACTAGGAACATTTATTTACCTAAACTTAATCAGTTTAAAACTGACCTTCCCATAAAATATTATTTTATATATATATATATGTATATATATATCATATATTAGGAGCCACTCTTGGGCAAGGCTCAAGTTCTGCAGTTATTACTTTCCCTTGTTTTGAAGTGCAAAAACTCTGCTATTGAGCCTTGGCCTGATCATCAGCTGAACTCAAGACTTACAAATGCAGAGAATCTGTGGGCTCATGATTTTTTAAGTTCTTCAGGTTGATTAGCTATCCGAATGGCAGCATTTTCACAGAACACACAGAGCACCTTGTAAAGGATTCAATGACAGCTCTCTCAATAAGCATCATGGCTTTGACTCTTCTGTGAGGTTTACCTCTCTCCTACCTACTAACAATCAGCAAGTGAAGTCAAGATGCTGAACAGGAACCAATTTAAGGTTGCTGCTGAAGTAATAATATCCTTTACCAATACGATCCACAGTATTTTAAGTGAGGTTTAACATGTACTATAAACAGTATCATGGAAGGGCCATTAATAAGCATCTGTGCTATTTTAAAACAACAGGTGGTGAGATCATTTCACCAAAGTTATGTGCTCACCATATGTGTAAGTAGAAATTCTGTAGGAGGTAGAAGGCAAATGAGTGAATAGTTAGCAAATATATATATTATATAATATATAAAATTATATGGATATATTAAGATCTATATGATCTCATTAAAACTGCAGCACATTTTACGGGCTGGCTAACAGTTGCCAAGATAACTTCAATATACCTTTGGATCTCTTGGAATAGTGCTATAACAAAGACGAGACACAAAAGGAAGCAAAAGTAAGAGAAACTAAGATTGGATGTTGGTATTAGACCTATTTGTCTATCACATCTGATGAACTACTGGGACATTAGTGCAGAAAAGGATGCATAGCTGTGCAGAGACCAGGCAGTTGCTATAAAAGCAGGTCAAATTCCCTATGAATCCTGTAAAAGCAAAGAACAGCAATGTAGAAAATTTTTAAATTCATTTTATTAGAAAACAACCCAAATTCTGCTGAGAAAACTACACCCTAGCTAACACAGAAATTCTTCCACTGCAGCTCTTCTTCAGAGTTCATGTTTTATACTTGGTTCAGCCAGGGAAGAAGGGCAGAGATACATTGGAATCATTTTACAATCACAGAAACGTGACCAGGTCAGAAATGCAGCATATCTTCAGTATGTCAGGGAAGACAAAACCCTTACTGTGCTACCATAAGAATTAAAAGAAAAAAAAAAAACAACAACAACAAATTTTTTTGTCTGGCTGGGACATTTGCACCAACTGTCCTATGAGAGTCCATTTTGTGTTACTTTCTCCTCTGATAAGATTACATTTCAAGACTGGGATATGTACTCAAACATACAGTTCTAGTAAAATCAGATTGTTTTGTTTTATAATGTTGTCTTAATAGAGTAATTTTATAAGACTATACAATATGAAGACTTCCTCAAAGCTAAGCTCTCAATGCATGATGAAAGCAATACATATAAATGTATTCAGGCTTGTGTTCCTGTTACATGCAATCTCCTTCAAGGGAAAGGCTTAAATCAGCCTGCTGTTGCAAGAAGCATACACAAACTCTGCACTTCTATCTCCATATTTCATAGTAAACTCAGGGGCTCATTACCCGGGTTGTGAAGCGCTGACTTACTTGACTACATCAAATTCAAGATAAAAAGATAATCAATGCCTGTCTTGTTCCTACCACTTATATATTATAAATGAATAAAACTCTTTATCTTAGAGTTTATTAAGCTCTCCTTAACGATTGCTACCTTTGCAGTTGACTGGGCTCTCAATAAATATCTTCTATTGACAATAATTAGTTCAACATGAACTCCATTTGCATAGTAGAAGACAAAGTTTCAGTTTATGCCTGGCTTTTATTTTTCAGATGGAAATTTCTTCTCTCCTAGAAATGTTAGCTATGCACAAGAAGCAAATTTGGAAAGTGTCAATGCATTGGTTTTTCAAAAGAATAAATGGTATCACTACTGTTGAAATACTCGATTGTTTGTACATGCTAAAGTAAATAGTTTTAAGTTCATATTTGAATATTTGTCCCCTTCCACCCTGCTCAAGGTTTCCTTCAAGGAATTCTTAAACTTGAAAAAATAATCCAACTAAAAGCCTCGTAACAACATAACCATACTTCAGAGCAAGCGTGTCGTTTTTCAGTTATTTCACCTAATTCAAACAGCACTTAGAAACATCGGCTTTAAATATTCTCATAATAATAGAAAATATATTTAACTGAATTGTTTCATTTCAGCCCTTGGAAAGGACAAGTGGAATCAAACCTCTGCAACTTCAAGTGCATTCAAGGTCACTGGGTTTTCCAGTTTGTTCCTCTAAGGAAACAAGCTTTATGCAAACATACCCATATGGCCCCCACTCATAAAACTGGGCAAATGAACCTCCTCTTTCAAAGGCTGACTGCGGCCTAGAAATCTCAAAGATAATTAAGCTCTTCCAAATCTGAAGAACTAACCCAGATGAAGTGTTCCAAAATAGCAGAACCTCAGAGGAAAAGGCAACTAAATCTCAGCTGCTACCCAGTCTGTCTAGCACCAACCAGCTGGCCAACTAGGCTGTTCTTCCAGTCAGCGGGGCTGTTGCCCCAGATCAACCACAATAAAGATGCTTTTCTCTGCTTGGCAGAGGTATGAAAGTTACAGTAACAGAAGGAGGAAGAAGAGTTCTAGGACAGAAATCTGTAGCAAGTGGATTTACATCAGTTACACCATTTAACTACTGATAATTAAGTACACTTTTTTTCTATGGACACGTGCACACTACACCATTTGCCTTTGGAGTACATGATAAAACCAAAAGTAATTCAAGTTTGCAGTATGGCTCTTCACCAACTAATCCCTGACACCATGTTGGTTTTAAAAAATGTTACCCGTCTTTTGAAATATTATTTAGGTTTGCCATCCAGTGAAGAAATTGGGTTACATCGAATGACTGGACTAATATGAGAAGAATCTGAACCCAGCTACATGGTTTCTTTTTTTCAACCAAACACAACTAGAGAAGAAATCAGCCAATGACTACATTTCAACCACTGAGACAGTCAGCCATGCTCTATTTTAGAAAGGAAAAAACAGTAGAAATGTCTTAACCAACACTTTCAAGTGCTTTACAGAACAAAATAAATGCTGGTAGATGAAAGATACAAGTGTGACAAAATGAGATTTTTTCTAGCCTGAAATACATACATTGGATATGCCATGATGTGCTTAAAGCAACAAGCCTATATGGGGTCATAGTTCATGACTGTTCTTCACGGCCAAGACTTGCCTGTTGGACTGATTTCTGACACTGCAATTCATCACTCACTCTTTGTTTGTGAAGCCTCAATTGTCTTTTATACACATTTTCTGTCTCTGTAGCCATCATTTGTCTTCTGCACACCCGTGGCTGTTGCTTCGTTCAGCAACAGTACTGAAGCAAATACATGTATTTAAACATCTCCCCAGAAATAATGAAAACAAACCAAGCAACTCCATAGTACTACTTCTGTCACTAGCACCATGATCAGAGGCTTCAACCAAAAATCCTACTACTGTCTGAGTTTCTCTGTGAACACGTAAGGTTCCTTTAAGATGAACATATAGGTAAATAGACATTGAACAAAATAATCTTCAGCTTCCAGTACCACGCTTCCTTTTTCATTAAGAACAGATTAATACCTCATCCTTTACTTCCCAGACACATTCACTATTTTAATTTCCAAACCACACAGAGTCATTAACCATTACAACCGCAGACAGTGCTTATTCTAATGATCTGCCTCTGCACACTAACCCTGGCCTCCTAGACTGCCATAGCTGCTTTAGGGCAAGCTTTCTTTCTTACAGAACAAATTTAAAAATAATAAAAAACGTAAATAGGCCGGGCAGATTTTTTTCCCCTTCTACTCAATTCCAGAACACTTCTCATTTGACATTAAGACCTGTGTCTATACCACAAAAATCGTGCAATGTCAACGGCCAACCTGCAATCTGAATGCTCTCTTGTTTTTTCCACTTCTACGGATGATATGGTGGAAGAGCATCTCACTAATTCTTCCATATAACAAACATGAATTTGAATTTTGCTGCTATTTTGTTTATCACGAATCTTGTGCTGGATGATAAAAACGGAAAAAGAAAAAAACCACACAAGTCTCCGAAGAAGTCAACAGAATCCATTTTGGTGTAAGGGCTGGTTCACCAACTTCTACACTCTTTGGTTTCCTGTGAAGCGACTTCCAAATGCAGGACTGTACATGAGACGACATCCTTTTTTTGCTTCTGTTCTCCTGAAACCCTTTGCCCTAAGATGTCTTCCCCGTCACTTGAGGAACGCACATCGGGCCGAGGAGAGCCCGGGGGAGCGCGGGGCGCAATCCCGCACCTGCCGCAGTGCTCACAGCGCTCCCGCCTTCGCCCCCGTCCTGTGCTGCGCCACCGACAAAATGCCCCTCGGCCGCGCCATCCCTCCTGACACAGGCACCGGGAGCAGCCCGGGCCGCTCAGCGGGGGCTGGCACGGAGCCACCGCACATCCTGGCAACGAAAGATAAAACGCAATACTGTGGCGCTTCGGAGAGGGCAGCCTCGCCGCTTTTGGAGGGAACGGCGCGAGAAGGGAGGAGAGGGGAAGAGAAGGAAGCTCGGCGGGTCAGCACACCCCCAGCCCGTGCCGGCGCTGGGCAGCCGGAGGGGCCGGAGCGTTCCCCGGGCCGGGCAGCGCCGCAGCCCCCGCGCCCGCAGCTCCCGCTCACCTTTCAGCGACCGGCTCAGCGCATCTTCCTCCCTCCCTCCCGCAGCGGCTGCTGGTGGCGGCCCAGAGCCCCTGGGCTCTGCGGGTGCCCGGCGCTGTTCCTTCCTCAGCTGGCGGCAGCTCCCGCTGTCACTTCACCCCCACATCCCGACGCCGCCGGCAGCTGCTGCTGCTGCTCCTAAATTCACGGCGCTCCGGCGGCATGAAGTCATCCTCCCCGCCCCCTCCCCGGGCCGCCGCACTCCGCTCCCGCCGCGGGGGGCGAGGCGGCCCCGCTGTGCGGCCGCCCGAGCGCCGCGGGGCCCTGGCGGTGCACCCGCCCCGGAGGAGCGGGGCTCCCGCGGCAATGCACGTACCCGGCTGCCCGGGAGGCTGCGGGGACGGCACCGTCCCCCGGCGCTTGGCGGCGGGTCGGGGATCCCTCCCCGGGCACGGCGGGATGGGCCGCTCCGCCCCGCTCAGCCCTCCCCTCCCTGGAGTCCCCTCCGCGGGCCGTGGGGAGCGCGGCGCTCCCGCCCGGGTGAGGGGGCTGTGCCTGCCGCTCCAAGCGCTGTGCCCGGCACCGGGTCCGCGCCGCCGGCCCGCCCGGCCGTACCCGGCTGAGCGGCGGGGAACGCGGGAGGGCAGCGCTGCAAGGCCGAAGGAGAGCCTCCCGCGGGAGAGCCGTGTGCCTGTCTCACTGTTCGAAGGGAGATCCGCTGTTATCGCTCGTGCTTGTGTGGGGGCACCCAGTTCCCACGCTCACCTCCCGGCCTCAGGGCGCGCCAGCCCTCCGCAGCCCGCGCCCCTAAAAAATGCAGCGCTCCCTGGGGTGGAGGGGAGTTTCTCCGGCAGCAGCTCCTGCTCTGTGCCTGGAAGGCGGGAACAGAGGAAAGGCACTATGCTGTGCTCAAGGTCACATGGGCACGCTTCTCGCTTACCAAGGGCGTCCTGATGCTTCTAAGACCCAGCAGTAGGCATCATGTCTGGTTTTGTTGTTCAGAGAGTGCTGTGCACGTACTGAGTAACCAACAGGCTCATAAAGAAGGCTGGATTCCTATCACAGTTTACAATCCCATGACCCATCCCATGTGCAGGACAAGCACAACTATGTTGCTGCGTAAATAACATCAGGCAGTCAGTTCAGATAGATAATACATGTCACCAGGGCATGTCAGATCATTGTAGTCTGAGAGCTCTTCATATTTTACGAGCAAAGCATGGTTGTGTGTGGTCAAGAAAAGTCAGGCTGGACAAGGACCCAGAAAAACCAAACACAGGAGTTTCCAAGGTGCTATGCCAGCTCAATTGACCTGGTGGTCAAGTGGTGCCTCAGCAAGCTTTTGGAGTTGACCCACACTGAAAATAATGATTTCCATGGTGGTAAGGTCTGAAACAAGAAGAGCTGCTTCTGTGGCCTGGATAGAACTGTTGTCTGTAGTGGTAGAGTGAAGCAGAAAAAGGGAGAAGCATCTCATTAAGGTGTAGTCATTAGTCTCTCAGAAGAAATACAAAAACTCTGAGACTAAGTTCCTCTTTGGAAATTCATTGTGTTTATTTTTATAGCAGTTATGGTAAGGCTTTTCACCTTGTTGTGCTGTTTTGGGCTGCCTCTGATTACTTCCTGCCTTGAACCTCTTCTGCTGATTGGCATTGCAGACCTGAATGTGCAGCACTGCCAGCATCTCAACAGTGATATTTAATTTCAGGAGACAGTGTGTTAGGTTAGGTGATCAAAGGGTCATCTCCACACGCACAGAGGAACTGGGAAGCAGTTGGGCAGGCAGGGGAGCCTGGTCAGAGAAAAGAAGTCCATGCCCAGCCCGTCCCAGGGATGCCTCACCCCATGAAGCTGGGGGAACACCCAGCAGCCAACCAAAAACCTCTATGTATCACCTCACAGACTGAGGGTGTTAACTACCTAGGGGCATAGGACACACAACAGGAAGAACATTTTGGGGTTGTTAAGGCTTATTATGGGATAATGGAGCAAGAGTCAAAGGCAGGAAAAGGAAGGGATCAAGGAGATATGGGAATGAACAAGTGTGAGAAAATAGTGGTATAAGGAGGTAAATAGGGCTAGTCCTATGTAAACAAACTGCTGGTCAGTATGCTTGTCTGGCTATGCTCTGCACCTGATCAGCACAGTCTCTCCTAGACCAGACAGTTTCTAAATCTCACTGTGTGAGAGGTCTCCCTGTGTGTCTCGGTATGGGGTGCAAGTGCCAGCAGCAAGAGTCACACTTCAGGTTACAGGGACCCGTGCCAGAGAGGAGGTAGGATTTCACCATTCCTGTCATCTGTGTTTGCTTGAGTGTTTCTGTCTACACTGATCTGTGTGGTTGGCCATGTGCATATTTATAACTATATTTGTGTATACGTACACTCTGTGTGTGTGTGCCTGTTAGGAATATGTGTTCAGACTTGCTACTGACTAGACCTAGGAAAATGTTGCTATGGCAGCCTCTCTTCTGTTGGGCTATAGGGTTCAGCGACTCATAACGCAATCCACTAAATGATCAGCGTACTAGGAAATCCTTCATCAGTTAAAAACCAAGAATTATTATTGTTATTATTTCTTTGGTAGCAGTACATTCAAGACTGAAGAAAGCAAATACTCTTTGCCCAAGTTTTAATTAGTACTATTCATTATATATAATTGCTAAAAACAAGGAAGAACACATGGGTAAGACACTTATAGGGTTTTATTTTAGTAGAAAAACATATAGGTGTTCATCATTTAGCAACATTCAAAGAGCCTGTTCTACACAGAGAATGTAATATTTGTTATAGTAATTATGGATTCAATCAGTTTAAAATGAATACCAATATAAATTGAATCTAAGTACTTCAGCTTTAAAAAGGTATGCTGTAGAGAAAATAGAAGAAAATAGTGAAATCTGTTGAACTTCTGAATATGGGGAAGTCTGGAAATTTCTTTAATAAGTGAGAAGAACATTGTATAAAAAACACTCAGTATTTATCTGCAAAGGGAGTGACTTCAAACAACACAGTAGAAGTAGGAGGAGGAGAAAGCTGAGGCTTAGAGCTAAGAATTAGAAAGGATATGAGATTTGCCAACTTCCAAGTTACAGTAGATTGTTAAAATAAATAATAAATAGTAAAAGGTGCATCACTTGTAAAAATATAAAGAGATCACAAAATAAGGAAGTTGAGCTCTTTTTTTAGTGAGGATGGGGTGAAAAATCTAGGCTCTCTTCCTCAAACTGGGTACTCACTTTCTTGATTATTGCTGACTGGAGTAAAGTATTGGAGCAAAGGAAAAACAATGAAGGGGAATGAATGAATGTATACAAATGGATTATTATACTGCTTCCACAGTGAAATTAAAATCAAGAGTGTGTTCAAGTCACAGGAGTAAAGCTCCATCTAAATTTTTTAAGTCAAAGTTCGTACCTTATTCCTGAAGATAGTCAGGCAGTACCAGTATTTAAAAGAGAAGAGATCTAGGAAATTTCAGTTATATGATCTAGTTGGTGATAGCATGCAACACGGAAATTCAGGGGTGTTTTTACTGAAGAACCGATTTGATAAACTATAGAATATAGAGATAAGTGTACATGTGAAAGATGAGGCATACAAAGGACGTCAAAAAGTTGTCCTGTTAAGATATCGCTCTGGAGAAAAGTTAGAAGTAGCATTTCAAAAATTTGGATTTGATTTTTTTAATGCATTTTCAGTAGTGGTATTGGTAAGTAAGTACAAATTAATTAAAATTGGGTAAAAAACATGAGCAATATACGGAAGGTTTAGAATTACATACTAGCCAGATGAGGAGCAAAATCGTAGATCTGGGATGAAGTTTTAATGGAAAAAAAAAGGCAAAACTTTTGATTATACACTAGAGACTCAACATCTGAAAATCACAAAGGAAAGAAAAAATCATAAGTATTAGAGATTATGGAATGACTCTGAGCTAGCAGTGTGGTAAAGTTTTGAGAAGGGAAAGTGTATTTTTATCACATATCAACTGTAGCTAGTATAGATACAGAATTTTGTTGACCTGATTGCATCTCACCTTACCAGTTTGAGTTTGCTGTGGTAACAGTTGTCAGTAGAAAGTGTATTACAATTAACAAATAGTTTTACAGAAAGCTCTTTCTTCTTTGCAGTTAACCAGTGACTTGCGGACACTTCGATCAAGTGGTCAAGTAGTGACCACTGCTATTTCTGACCACTGAAAAATAAGAGCAGATGGCAAAAATCAAGTCCATCCAGAGAATAATATGTAGGAATGTGTAAACAAGGCAAATACGCATGTATACATGAGCTGTGAATTGTAATCGGAAAGTTGAGAAGATACCTTCATACATTCCCTCTGGGTTTGAGTTCAGTGTCTCTTAGACAGTGAGTCTAGTAACTTCGAGAATGTGTGTCTTTCCTGAGTTCTTGGTCTATGTTCAGAGACAGAGTAAGGTAAACTCCTATGGGCTGACTTTTCATTTCATTTTTATCTAGTCATTTACTGCACCAAAAAACCTATGCCATAGGTTTTATAGAAGTACTTAGTAGCTTATTGGAGCTTTCTGAATCTCTCTTGTTAGGAAATACTTCATTGCAGTCTTGCTCACATATACATATGTGAGTATATACTTATATAGAAATTATAGAAGACTTATCATGAGCATTAGGAAGTTCCTAGTAAAACGAAGTCCCCTCAAAGTGACTTAGCTTTGGTACCAGTCTGCTTGGTACCAGTGGTAAAAATGGCATAGACCATGAGGATTGGTGAAAGTGGATCTGATTTACACGACATCTTACTAGTGAAGGCATATGTTTTATGGAGAACTGTTGTGGTTTAGATAGCCACTTGCTAGAGACCCCCCACAATGAAGAAAGGGAACTGAAAGGGTAAAAGACAACTTGAGATAAAGATAGTAAAACAAAAGTCATGCACACAGGCAAAGCAAAACAAGGAATTCTTGGAATGTTTTCCATCTGCAGGCAGGTGTTCAGCCATCTCCAGAAAAACAGGTCTCCATCATGCATAATGGTTGCTTAGGAAGACACTTTGAGTATCCCGCTGTTCCTTCTTCCCCCAGCTTTATATGCTGAGCATGATGCCATGTAATATAGAATATCCCTATTCAGGGTCAGCTACCCCAGCTGTGTCCCCTCCCAACTCTTTTTTCACCCCCAGCTTGCTTGCTGGTGACATGAGAAGCAGAAAAGGCCTGCTCAGCAATCATGAAAACATCCCTGTGTTGTCAACACTGTTTTCATCTCAAATCCAAACCGTAGCACCATACATAGCTATTATGAAGAAAATTACTGCAGCCAGTAGTACAAGAACATAAGAGCATACAAGGACCACTGCACACAGGCTTCTTTAAAGTTTATATTCCTGAAACTAGGAAAATTGGTTGTACCGAGTATAAAAAAGAATTCGTATCTCCCATCCAACTGCTTATGTGGCAGTTACCTATGTTAAGTTCTTTTCATGCCTTCCAAAATTCTGATTCTTTTGGAGTTTCTGCAGTTCTAGCCAATGTGCTGTTTCCTGGAGGTAATTCTGTTACAACCAGATAATTTATCATAGTTTGCCATAAGCTTTTTTTTTTCTCCTTTTAATATTAAACTGAGTACTAATGTATACTTTAATAACAGGGTTTTTCTGGATTTCCTCAGACTGCAGTTAAATGAAAGCATGACAATGAATAAGCAGTTCTTATGAAATTTTACTGGTTCTTATAGCAGATCTGGGCAAAAATTTTACATAAGCATTCAAAAAATGACAGAAAAAAACAATTGTCACATGCCACCAGCAGTGCAGTTTAAGATACTGAACATTATTTTACAGTTCCCATGGAGAATATAGTAGAGTACAATCCCTGCTGGATATCAAAATAGTCTTACTGATGTTGAAATACTATGTAGAAATACAGCATAAGAACCCTGCATTACGCCCCTGAGTAAGTTAATGCCCAGCTGATCCCTCTGACACTGTTTATAATTTCAGGTCCCACAAATAAGATTATGCACAGAATAAAAACTGCTATAGGCTTTCTACTAAGAAGAGACAGTATTTAAAAATGTTGATATTGGAAGTATTGTTTCTGCATATATTTTTTAAAAGCAAATAGATTAAGCTGTCTCTCTATGACCACTGTTTCAATTCCTTACTCCTTCTTTCATTATTCTTTCTTTCTGTTAAAGCTTTATAAGGCTTTAAGTAAATTAAGTAAATGAACACATTTTGTTCAATTCGTTGAAGTTGAATGTCTATGGCAGAAATAGTGACTCAAAAGTCCTCTGATGAAGAAGAACATTGCAAGAGGAGCTACAGTGTCAACAATATCCAATAGACTTGTAACTAAAACCATCATCAGGAAAATGTACTTAAAGTAGTGATATATTACTGCAGTCATCCCAAACCATTTGGGAGGGACTAGTTATTTAAGGAAATTCTGATTGATCACTTGATAACTATCAAAAGAATATGAATTAAAAAGGATTCAGTACATTATTTTCTAATCTTCATCAACAGGAATTTTCAAGTAATATGATCTGGTTGCAAATAGTTTAGAATAATCAAACTCTGGATGCAGAAAGCCGCTGCCAGTGTTTCTCGGTATCGTCCTCTTAAGCTAGTTTTGTATTTTCTTAGACTGGGACACTTAAGTTTTCGAGGCAGGGACTGGTCAAATATTTGGTTTGTACAACACTGTTAGGCACTAGCAAAATACACTGATAGTAATTTACGACACTTAATAACACTATGATATTTTGACTTTTATTCACAAGACCCAGTTCAGTCCAAAGTTACAAGTTGTTTCAGCTGGAAGTAATGGTAGTTGTGTGTGTACAGGGGCAGATCGTAGCCCTTAGCCTTCTTGACGTCAATAGGAACAGATGTGTTCTCCTCTTTTTTTTTTTCCCCTTGGGGCTTCCAGCATTGTCTTAATACAAAGAAGTGTGATTTCTTAACACTTTAAATTGCAACCTGCTTGCGTTTTCTTATTTTCCACCATCAGCTTCATTGCTTGTTTATACATTTTCTAAACTTTATAGGAATAATAGTCCTATTGTAGCATTTTCTATGCTTAAAAATACATTACTAGAATTGGGATATAATGCATCCTTCCAAGTGGGAAAAATAACTTATAACAATATAATGCTGTTATAATCATATGCCATAAGGGGAGAAATTAAGACATTAAGCAATCTCAATTTTGACATTAGCCACAATGTTTTCTAAGTTCTTGATTTGTCAAGAGTTTGCTTTTCACATTTTAAAATGTAGTATGGGGAATCTGTTATTTTTAAATTAAAATAAAAAATACTGTTGTGGCAATTCTGATGCCTACATAGGTCTTCCATATGCTTAGTTGCATGAATGGATATCTAGTGATCTAGTGAAAAGTTGTCACCAACGGGGGTTGGATTAGGTCATTTATAAAGGTTCATTCCAACCCAAACCATTCTATGATATTAAAGTGAGATGTAGTAGCACCTTACCTTTTGCTTCCACAACTATTTGTCAACAGCAGAAAAGCAAAAACTGGAGAATCTTGACATACGTTATTTGTGTCCTCTTCTAACTCTGTCTTTGCATCCTACTGGGTCTCCAAGCTATTTGCCATCTTCAGGTTTCTTATACCAGCCCCCACAGATGTTAGTTGCTCCTCATTCTTTCTGCTAGTATTCAACGTAGCTCCTCTCCAGATTGTGGGATTTCCGACTTCCTAATAATATATGGTGACAAAAAATGAATTAGAGGATCTGTAGTTCAACCTCACTTCCTCTTCATCTCTTCACAACTGCCAAGTGACATTTTGGCCTGTCACCATATCCCATCAGCTCTTTCTGAAAAGCCTGAGCTGATGTGCTCCTCTAATCTGAACCCATTCTTTGCTCATGCCACTTTTGCATTTGAATTTTGCATCTTCGTCTTCCCTGCAGTCTGATGTCAGATAGATAGAGTTGGCTGTCACAGAATAAACAAAGTGAAAATTTCAGCCTTCCTGAGCTGGTACAAGGTAAGTAGTTAATGAAAAGTCCTATCAGTTCTTCTCTGGAGTGTGTTTTGTGAGAGCAGGATCTTAGAAATGGTTTTTGTTAAAACTCCCCAGTTCTCTCTGGGCATATGTAGTTTTCAGACTTTCAAGGATTTCAATATGTTTGAATATTAGTGATTATTTCAGTTCCTTATCCAAAGCATGTGGACTAAAGAGAGCTCATCAGATTTACTTTTATACTGGTTGGAGTTACTCTGACAATTTTTGGAAGAAAATAAATGTCTTATAACATTAAAGTACATTTTGAAGCTTGCACAACTCCTAACCTTATAGGTCAAATGATTACAATTTGCAAACATAACCAAGAGGAAAGAGTCCAGTCCAAAATGGGGACTAACTCCTGTAGCAGAGAGGCTGTTCTTTGTATAGGTCTGTGTGCAGTATCCACATTTCATTTTATTTAGATGCCTTCCCAGGAGTTCAGCTTCAATTCATGTTTAGCATTTAATGTACAGCAGGTATTTCTTTAACTGTCGTTGATACAGATTTTAAATTCTATAAAGTTTTAATCCTGATTTCAGATTTCTTCTGTTACACCTGTTTGTTTTAGCACAGAAACCCATTTAAGATGAGTCAGTGAGTCCAGGTGCTCATTGTTACCTAAAAGCCTTTAAAGAGATGTGTCCAAAAGATTGTCCACTCTTCATTTTGCAGTGCAGCAGAGAGCCTCTTGCAAGACAGATAAGATCTTTAATTTAAAAAAAACAAAACAAAACAAATAAAAACCCCTTTACTATCAAAATTTGCAGTGCATAACAGGGAAGAGAGAAGCATGAGAGCTGCCAAAACCTGGTGCTCTTGCAGATGTAGAAAATTTTACAGCAAAAATGTGCCACAGTGTTTCTGTATACTTTGGGTTATTATTCACTGCCAAGACAGTTAAAACTAGCCAAGAAACATAAGAATCCTGTCCGTCTGACCAGAGAAAATACATATTTTCCTAATCCCAAATCTAGCACAATGCAATAGTTTTGGTTTTAGGTAAGTTTCTCAGTAACATTCCAGCACCTCTAAAACTTTGTCTAAAGTAATTTCTAAAACTGAAGAATGCCTGTTTGGATTCTATATGTTAGCTTTGTTTCCCGTTTCCCTTTCTGTGTCCCTTTCTGTTGAGTATTCTTGAGCAAATTTTTTCAGTTCAGAATTCAAAAAAAAAAAAAAAATCAATTTTGGTTGGTGGCTAATCTTAGTTTTCTAAATAAAAGAAGCTTGTGGGTTGCTTGTAGTTTTTTAAATGTTGGTGAGTAGGTGGCAGTTAAACATATCCAGTTCTGCTTTTCAAGGCATTTGCAGTTCTCAGTTGTTTCTTTGGGTACCATATTCTGATACTTTTGGTTAGGTCCCTGCTCCTGCCTTTTCTTGTACAAGTGTAATGCTTGCTGACTTCAGTGTAGTCAGGACAACACTGGACATTTGGAGTTCAAGTTAGTTGATAGTCATCCTTAGGAATATATTTTATCAGTTAAGACATCTGCAGGTTTCCTGAGAAATCTTTTCTTTGTTGCATATTTGTGTATATTTCATGATTTTTTTCCCCCTACAGACTAAAAAGAGGCAAGTTCATTATTAATAATTGCTTTGCCAGAAGCTGTTTGGTGGTTCTGATTAGTACAGTTAGGGTGTTGGGGCTTTCTGCTCAAAAATATTATTTCCCAAACCAAGTACTTTAGTGATTCTGTATCAATGCTAGTGAATCTTCTCTTTCAAAACACATTTTTATAAAAACTAGTTGACTTGGAATTTTTTTGCTTTAGTTTTACTCTTTCATTTCGGAGTGTATCTGTAACTACTTCTTGTGCCTGCCCACTCATAAGCTCGATGCCTCAGTAGTAATCTCACTTTCAAGTCAATCTGTTGTGGCTGTGGATTTATTTGAGTCTGTTTACATTCCTATAGCAAACTGTGTCAGACATGAAACAATAATCTTTTGGAGATGACTTTCTCATCAACAGATTAATGGGTTATTGTTTTGTATTATCAGGGGAAAAAAAAGGCTACTGGAAAAATAGTAGAAATTTCAGCAAGAGTTGAATGGAAGGTACAACTGTCACGAAATCTTTCTGCAAAGACTTTCTTTAGATAAGGAATTACCAAGGAAGAACTTGTAAGAGATTTTGTAGGTGTTTTAATGAGCTCAGATATTATTGTGATAAACGGGAATAAACTTGTATGATTGGTGGAACACTGACATTTTATAGTATGTGGAATTTCATTGTACTTGTAGTGATATGAACAGACAGATTAAATTATATGAAATGAGCCTTGGATATCAACACAGGCCGTATCTTCCAGAGGTAATTGCATGACAGTGGAGCAGCAGAGCATGCTCCATCTGAAAAGTGCCATTGTACAGTGGTTAGCTATCTCAAGACAATGAAAGATTAATTAAGTGGATAAGTATCTGAACAGTTGGCAGTTTGTTGGCCAAATGTATCTTCTAGTTTTATTAAATCTGACCTTTGGCACTGCTGCCCAAAGTCACAGCTGTATTCATTTCAGTTTCATAAGCAACTATTTAAAAGTTTTCATCATCCTTTGAACAGAATTTAATCAGTACATGTAATCCAAACTGCCTCCCTTTTGAAATTGGAATTTTGCTAGAAATGTCAAAAAAAAAAAAAAAGTGATTTGAGTTACCATGGCACAAAAAATCTTTGACCTACATCAGACTCTGATTAGGCTCAGTGCAGTCCCAAACCAGGTGCAAACCAAAATGTTTTGCTGTGTAGCTAACATTCGAAGGATCAAGACACTGATTAGCAGGATACAGTTGAGTAGTTCAGTCCTGATCTTCCCCAATATGCCAGAATCATAAAGCAGGAGCAGCCAAAGTGTTCATATTTACAGACATCATAAAAACAAATGGAATAGGGATGGTAATGAAATGACTTGTGAAGATGTCCCTCTCAGGTCTAGAAGGTTTGCGTGCAAAACCACAAATGTAGGAATGCACGGAAATGAATACTGCAATCAAACTGATGGGACAGAAAGTTTATTATTGTAACAATGCTCTGACTTTGTACAAGCAGGACACGTGGTAAAGCCAAAAAAAGAATATTTTGGTAATTCATAAGTACATAAATGAGATTTTTGATTGCACAGCTAAATAGGCAAAGGAAATCCCAAAAGTATTTCAGAAATGTTTTTAAGAGAGACAATGGCTTAAATAAAATCTAAAAGGACAACAGAAGGAGAGTAAGGACAGAACTCCAAGAAGGCAAAGATAGGAGCTAAGAAGCTACTTTAAAAGTCATCCTAAAAGAAGTGGGAAGAGACCAAGAACGTCATTTCACACAAATGAAAAAAAAAAAAAAAGATTGCACAGTCAGCAGATTAAAGATCAGTGAAAACTTGGAAGTACTCCTTGTCCTGAGATTTTGGTAGAGTGGTAGGAAGACAGAAGAGAAGCTTGGGTTTTTTTACTTTCCCTTCCAACCACCCCCCCCAAAAATATCCTTCCTTTGTTTTCTTAAAACAGTTGCTGGGTAAGTCAATAATACAATTCATGTTTTAGTTTGCTCTAGAATCTGAGTTTTTAGGGATTTATCAGATATATTGCTCTATATTGTAGGGCTTTTCAGCTGAAAGTTGTCCTGAGATGGGGGAATAAACTCAGTTTTTTCCAGTTATTTTATTTCAAATGTCTCTAAGAGACTTTGGATTATGATTTTCAATTTAATTATTGTAGAAAACATTTTCTAAATGAAAACTACATCCAAAATGGAACATATCGTTGTAGTATGGTCTTTGTGATACTTAATATGCAATGACAAAGAAAATTATCAGGCAAGAAGACATTAAAGAAAATTCTTTCACAAAAAGCAACAGCAACATTTCTGTGCATTAAGAGTTTAGAAATGTCATTAAGAGTTTGGTGAATGTTTTGCACAGATTCTTTTGTTAATTTTGCAGCTACAAGAATCTTCATTAAGATGGGTGATTACCTGTAGTTTTTATCTTAAAAGAGACAAAGTTAATAGACTTGTCTATCAACTTTTCTATCAATAGATTTGTTATTATTGCTGCGGTATTTATTGAGAAAGAATTCTGCTGGGCAGACTTTGATATACTGTCTAAAACACTGAGTAGGCCATGTGACTATTGAATCTATAGAAACAAACTATATTTTCATTCTCTGGTGTGCAATAAAGTTCTCAAAGGAAGTCTGGACCCCACAATGTCTTGGATGCTGTACATACCCATAATAATAAAAACAAGCTACATGTCACCTAGAAGCTGCCTTGCCTTGACCCTCAGTATCTAAGTTTTGCTCAAGTCCAAGTTGGAGTGGCTCTCCAGAGACTACTTACCCTCTTTGACTGTCCTTAGAATTCCTTGAATACCTAAAATTAGGGTCTGGATATACTGAGGAAAAACTCTGACTGAGCACAGAAATCCTCATCTTTTGCCTGAGCCCTACACAGTCTACAGTTTGTGTCTGCTCACTTAAGCTCTAAAGTAATTCTGTTTTACAGCCTGGAGAAGAGCTAACTGGTGCTGACAGCACTGACGTCACTAAAAAGTGCACAGTGGTGTTCACCTCATGCAGATATACAAAGGGATTAGTGCATATATGGTGTATATGTTTATCTCAGATATCTTATAGTCTAAATTATTAATACACAGAGGGATAGAAGAAAGGGAAAAGGAGTCTTTTGTATCTACTTTACAAAAGGAGAAATGGAGCACATTGATATATGAGCAAGGTCAAATAAGAAATCTGTGACAAAGCTAGAAATTGAACTGTGAATTTTTAATGCTTGAACCACTCTACTTTCTGTTAAGTATGGGGTGTTTTTGTCCACTCTAATGGTTATGAGATATGACTGGATTTTTTTTTCTTCACAGTAAATTCAATTTTGCAACAGCTCTGTTTTTGCAGCAGTGAAAGACGACATTGTGGAGCTGGTCTTCATTTCCAGATGCAGAACACTTAGGAAAAGATTGTTGAGTGCTAGTTCCTTATGACATACAAAGCTGTTCAAACAGCATTCTGAGAGAGAGTTGATAGCTTTGGGAGGTGATTTTTGTAGAGGAAATTTATAATGTACTGAAACCAGTCAAAACTCAAATTTCTAACAGTTAGCATAAAGAGGAAAGAATTAAGAGTTTTATTATCTTCTACCAAAACCATAAATTTTGTGGCTCTTGTAACCGCTTTATTTCAACACACTGAAATTTCTTTATTGCTGAGCCTTTTTCTATGAACAAGATCTGCTTTTATGATTAAGTAGCAGAATAGGTTTATATTCATTTTATTTTAAGGGAAAAGCAACCAAACCTGAATATGTGGCAAATTATTTAATTTTACCTAGTTATGTTATCCCATTTTATTCAAAGTAATGAACTTGCAATAAAACATGATGTGACTGATAAGGCACAGAAATTACTTCTTCAAACGGATGGTGTTGCTAATAAAGAGTTTTCCATAATTCTATCTCTTTTTTAACAAATTAATCACTTTGGCATTGGCATAGATATTTAGGCTATGTCAGGAAGCAGAAACAAGCCTGAATCAATCTTTATTTTTGTAAAAGGGAACTGGCCTTCCACTTACTTCTCCGATAGTTTAGCCACTAAAGGTTTGGAATCTGCTTAAAAAGTCTGCTTCAGTTTGATATAATGTCTGCCTGTAAAGCTTTTCCTAAAGTTTTCTCAAAGCTTCACCAAATATAAAATAATGACAGTGCCAAACTTTATGCTTGTATCCCTGTCAGGCCTCTATTGACTCTTCATTATTCCACTTCTAAATTGAATACAGCCTCAGGGAAGGAGACATTTATGTAAAGGGGTTACAGTGGAAGAATCTGTGTCCTAATCCTGTATATGAAAAACAGGCCTTGGAACCAGCATATCTTCAGCTAATTAAATGTGGCCATTCAGAAGGGATGTTTTCCCCTGCAAGTTCCTAGGATGCTTTATAGTCTTTTTCCTTTGTCACAGAATAAGTTTGGCTGAGGAAAATAAACTGAGCAAATGAAAAAATAGTCTTGATAGAGTGAATATTATGCAGTATTTGTGTGCTTGTAGAGATGAAAAATTTGTAAACCTTAAACACTGCCTGAGAAAGTAATTTCTCCTGTGTAGCCAGGTTTTTCTTCTTTCATTCCTCGGTTTATTGACTGTTCAGAGGAATAGTCCTTTGGGAAGGGGGTTTCTCCTGATTTTATAGGAAAGTCCTAGCCTCTTTTGATAATGCCAGTAACATGTAATAAAGAGATTAAGAAGACTAGTATTTTTTAGGCTGTTTTGCTTATGATGTGTCATATTCCATAAGCATAATTTCAGTGCTGTGTGAAATCTGAAATGATGCTGATTTGAAGCAGAGTGACATTAAAAACCTCTCACTTGTTCTAGAATAGGTAGCTGCTGGATGTGGCTATTCAAATCTACATTCTGTGAAAGAACAACATGGGAGAATGAAGGAAAATTCAGAAGTACAGCTGGTGGACTTAATCGCACAAAAACTAAGTTCATCACTTATTCAGCATTCTTTGTGTCTAACAATACCATGGGAAAACAAAGGCATGTTTTTTCTCCTAGAATGGACTGGGCAGCTCTGTTTCTTTCCTTCCTTGTTTCATTTACAATGTATGTATTGTCTGAACACTTTGCATGAATATTTTTTGCAGTGGATGCCTTGTCTGTCTTGAACTCTGTAGATCCAGTGCTTTAATATTCTGAAGGTTTCACATGCCTCAGAATCTATATTTTATTGGTAATCTTTGTGTCTAAGCCTCAGGAAAAGTAACAAAATAATTGTGAAAACCAGACCTTGCTGTCTGGTAGCAATTTGCACTATAAATGCACTAAATAAATGCACATAAAATACACTAAATTCACATTGTGGCTAAAGATTTTTTTTTCCCTTAGGACATCTACTGAAGAAAAGCTGAATTATCTGTTTAAGCAACAACAACAGAAAAACCCAACCAAAAATCAAAAAACAAAGTGTTGCAAATAAAGCATTAAAAGAAGTCATCATTATGGGGATAACTAAAAGGTTTTTATTAATGATAAAATGATAATCAATTTGATGATTGAAAATCTAATGGTAAATGAATGGTGATAAAGTAATAATTTAGTGTTAGTTAAACAATGATTTAAAAATGAATTGAGAATGATTTGACGATGGTTTAAGTGATGATTTAAATGATAGTTTAGATTGTGTTTAGACATTGATTTAGACAACAATTTAGACAGTAGTCAAACACTACTACTTAGCACACTTCTAATAATTAAGTTATAGCTGAATATATATAAATGACTCTAGCATACAATATATTTTAGTCCTACTGTAAAATGGTGCTTACCTCATTATAGATATCAGATGCTGGGTAAAGAGTCTCTCGACCTCGAGGAGTCACCTTGAGGCACAGCCCTGCTCATGGACAATCTAGAGGGTTGCTGTGCAACCAGTAGCATTGAGGAGAACACGGGGAGCTTAGCGGAGCCACAGGTTTTTATAGTCTAAAGTGTTTGACTCATAGGCAATCCCCTTCCCTTGGTGTATGTGCAGGGGTGCAGCTGTAACACTTTTACTTCCAGCCCCAGTTTGGGCTCCTGATAAGACACAGCCTGTACTCCTTTGTTCCTGAGAAGATGCAGCCCAGCATGGTCCTTACAGCCTGCTCAACAGGGCTGATTCCAGTCAAGACTCTCTGGTTTTGGTGGTGGTTGAACCATGATGCAGTTTGCTCATGCAGGGAGGGTCCCTCCGTCACACCAACTCACTATGCAAGAGAACATAATGAGCAGGCAGCAGCAAAGAGAAGGGGGGAGATACAGAGGGATATTTGTGACTTATTTCTTCTTGAAAGTTCCCATATGCAGTAAGTGAGAAAGGAAAACTTTACTGTGAGGGTGCCAGACCACTGGAACAGGCTGCCCAGAGAAACTGTGGAGTCTCCTTCTCTGGAGATATTCAAAACATAATTGGACACAATCCTGTGCAATCTGCTTCAGGTGAATGTGCTTTATCAGGGAGTTGGACTAAATGACCTCCAGAGGTCACTTCCAACCCTGACCATTCTGTGATTCTGTAATACTGGAGTTGTTGACTCTAGGAATGCCTGTTAGGAGCACAGCAAAGCAGCTTATATGCACTTGGGGATTGGTTCTTCAGTTTTGTTTTTCTAGAATGGCATACATAAATCGAACCTTTTTAAAGGCTGTAAAAGCAAGATAGAGAAAGAGGAAACAGCTGACCTAACGATGCAAGAATGCTAGGGGTTTTATAAGAGATTGGGTTGTGACTTGTCCCAGATCTCACACACAAAGAACTAATTTTTATTGAAGTAATTAAAATTTGCCAAGCAAAGTAAATTTGTCAACCCACATGAAAACTTACTGAAGAAAGTTAAATTCTTGGATAGCATGAGTAAGAGAGAATATTAAAAAAAAAAAAAAAAGAAAAAGAAAAAAGAAAAACAAAACAAACCCCAAACCAGAAAAGAGACTCTGTAACAAAAAGGGGAAACAAATTTGTAATCCATAGAAGTTGTCTTGCCAAAATCACACCAGTCAACATGGGATCATCCAATGCAGATGTGTGTAATATCATAGTGTAACTACCGAGGATTGCACCCACTGCACCAACCATACACAAAAGAGAATCTTCCAGCTCAGAAAAGACCATGGAAGTAATAACACCAGTACAGCAAAAGCAATTAGAAACCTGTCTCTAAAAAAAAATAAAATCTAATTAATGGACCCATGTTTTTAGAAAAATCTCATTTGCCTCAGAAAGATATAAAGTCTGCAGTAAGAGAAAAAAAAAAAAAAGACCCATTTTTATTTTATTGTGGTAAAGTTATGCCAACTCTACTATTGTAGTAGAGTTACGCCTATTATTGAAACATTTAAATGAAATATATAAACAATTATAATATCAAAATACAAGGAAAAGTAATGATGAAAACTTTTAGTGGTGGGTTGTGGGCGGAGGAGCTTCGGAACAAACTTGCATACGAATTAATGTAATCCAGCAATGTTCAATTTATTACTCAAATGGTTTAGCTTTTATACAGTCACCTTTTTCCGGGTGCGCGGTCACAACAAAGGGGTTGGGTAGCTCAGTCTGTTCACACGTTTCATGCCTTTAGTTCATTGGTTTTGATGCTTTGTCCACGCGTCCTGATGTCACCCATGCAGCCCAAAGTCCTGCCTACCGATTACCTCAGGGAATTTCCAAGGGACTTTCCAGCTTCCTTGTGATTGGTCACTCACACACAGTTCAAGATAACTGTCCTTTTGCTGACCTCCAAAGTGATGTCAAGCGAGGCCTAGCTGAGGCCTGACTGAGGACTATTTTCATTACAGCAGGTTGTATGGGTTGCCCACAATGTGTCCTTGCTCAGCTGAATACTCCACAGTGTGTAGAAGTATAGAAACTAAAATTATAGAATTAAAATATGGCAACCTCTTTTTGATCTTGTTAACAGGACTACTTTAGAATGCTAAATAAAGACAGCATAGGGACAGGCTAGCTGCTTCTCAATAATGCTTGTCGCTTTAGAACATTTGACAGGTTATTCTATGAAATAATAATTGCTTGCACAATAAAACAAAAATTTGTAAAATACTGCATAGTTTACTATTCTACTAAAAGTAACTTTCTAACATAGCAAAAGTCTCAGCAGTTCTTCTATCACAAGATTTCTCTCTGATGGGTTGGGAAATATTCTGAAATGCCTCTTTTGAAATCACCTTCTCTGATTAAGCCCTTAAAATTTGATTTATTCCTGGTCAATTAGCTGATGTATATATTTGTAAACTATATTTACTGGTTATGTGTCTTGCACCATGTTTATTAATCCTTAATCTGTTGATAAACTTCAGTTTTTTTGTCAATATGCATGTGGTATTTTCAAACATATACCATGTGAAAATCATAGAAAATGCAGCCAAACTTCATTAATGTGAAAAATTGATGCTAAAACATTTTTAGTAGTTGCCTAGAAATGTATTAAACATTTATAAGTGTTATAAACCTAATATGCCACAGTATTAATTGTTTTTATATATTAATTAATGAGAAAAAAATAATCTATGGTAAAATATATCCTCATATACTAAGTTTACTATTATGCCTCTGGTCCATTGCCTGTGTGTCTGTAACAAGAAGCAAGAAACATCTAGCTGAACTCTCAAAACATTAGTTACTATTTAATTATAATTTTTGCAAAGAAATTTATCAAGAGCAGTGTAGTTGACTTGCTGTGAAAATGCTGCTTGTACAGGGAACAGCTGTTGAAATCCACCCATTCTCCAGTTGTTGCTCTCAGGAGCGAATTTTTTCAGGAGCTGAATTTTTGTAATGCAGAAACAAATGGATAAATGTGATAGCCTATAGCCTTTAGTATTCAAAGAAACTCCTTTGAATACTAAAGACTGCAGACTATCACATCTATCTATGAAATGAAAGAATTAATACACACCTAAGATAATGTCAAAAAGAAGACAAAGCTGTCTATTTAGGCATAAACTGAAAAGAACTTAGCATGGTCTCAGCAAATATTGAAGTTTTATGCTCTTCATATTATGAGCAATTTTGTTGAAAAGTGCAAGCCTGGAGATCCCTACACTGTTACTGGAAAGTAGAAGAGATTATATTTCCATAACTTTCTTAAAGATTGAGAAATGCAGTATTTGTAGTATGTCTGCTATGACATTAAGTGAACAGTGATAGTAAAACTGTTAAAGGCCTATGCATATGCCAAACACCAAGTATCAGGAGCAGATACTGATGGCACCTTGGGAAAAATTGGACTCAGATTGGTTGGTTTGTACTGGCTGAAACAAGCAATGAACTTGTCCTTTGTGGCAAAGTTGGTCCAAGGCTGGACTCGATGATCGTGCAGGTCTTTTCCAACCTAAATGATTTTGTGAAAATCCTCTTCCCTATTACATCTAATCAAGTGGGCTGGTGGATGCTGGTATTAAAGAAGAAAAAAAAAACATTTAAAATCTGATTCCTGGTCTATAACTAACTTTGCTGAGTTAGAATGTAGCAATAACGGTGGGTCATTGACTGATTCTTAGTTCATAGAACACTGAACAACAGCATCTGCATGATTAGGAATTGCTTTCAGAGCTACTGGGATCTTGCAGAGGTCTCAGGGACACTTCCAGGGAGAAGGGAAAAAAGCACAGAGATATGAGGAAAATTGAAGCACACATTATGTTTAAATGGTCATTATGGAAAAGCTGCCATTTTTGTCCAGAGTATTAAGACCTTTTTCTTGCTTCTATATATACAAGTCAACATGTCTCAAATTGGTATTTAAAAGGGTTTCCAGTTTTAATATATTTCAAAACATCAATGCCCTCCAAATGTTTAATAACTTATATATGTAGTTGAAAGCAGTTTGATCTTCAACCTTAAAAGAATTAATATTTTGTAAGTTTCTGTAGTCTTCTCAAGACTGTTTACTAGGGAAATAATTATTTTGAGCACTGCATTTGAGGAAGGAGTAAGCAGTAATTTTTAAACTTTTTAAGAACTGACGAAAATCTGATTTAAAGATAGAAAAATTACTAATTTCCTAATTTTCATACTCTGCTGAATCTCAATTAAAATGTTCCTTATGCAAACAATCTATAGTAAGTCTTTTGTCAGACCTCTAATCCTATATTAATTGTAGTAATTTTGTGAGAAGTTAAAATGGTTACATGATACTGGAGTTTGGATTTTGGTTTGGGTTAGAGGTATATTAAGATAGAGAGTATATTGCTAAAATAAATTTCTTTATGCCTTTTTTTGTTTAGATATATATTAAGATTTATTAAATTTGTGAAAAAAATTCTGCCATCAACTTTCCTTTGGTGCTTAACTATCAATTAATGCATTATGTCATTAAATAAATGGGAACAGTTCTCAGTCATGGACAGTTTCTTCCAGTCCACCATCTTCATTTTTAAAGAGACTAAAAATTGCAATTTCTTCTCTACAGATAAATGTAATATTGGAAAGTAACAAAACATTTTAAGCTGCTTTCAGATGAAGAGATAAAGGGGCATGCATAACTTTTCTAAGTACCTAAAACTAGAAAAATGACATAACTCCCATTATCCTGAAATTTTGGAAGATGAGAAAGAAAGATGAAATGTATTATTGCATCATTTGCAAGATCATTTTATGACATAGTGCATTTTGCTCTGTAGGAAATGGACCATTAGCTGTAAGTGAATTTGTTTTTATTAATTTACAGACAGAGTAATATCTCACAAAGCTGATGGCTGCCCCATGAGACCCCCAACCCCAGTATCCAGGCATAAAACCCATCACCATGAGTCCTTGGGAGTAGCTCTCCAAATCACCTTTCAGACTAAGAGGGGTCACTGCCTGGTGGATGCAGAGTAAGAACATCTTTGGATCAGACAATAGTCCTTATGGGATTCCAGGCAGAAAGATAAAAAGGGAGGAGTTTAGGAGACCTGTGGAGGAGCAAGTGTGGGAAGTAGAGGGATAAGGGAATAAAAAAGGCTGGTAATATATAAATATTGCACCAGCTGGTGCATTTGTCCAGCCGTGCCCTATGCCTTATCATTGCAATTTGAAATTCTGAATTCCTTCTGAAATCTTTGTTTGATTGACTTTCTCTAAGAGGCATGTGGTCTTATTTAGATAGCCTAAACTACAGGTTTCTTTGAGCAATGTATAATTTGCCCATGTTTTCTTGATATTAGCTCATGCGTGGCTCCACTTCATAATTAGTGAATCCCACCCAAAGATAGTATAAACTTACTTTAGTTAATGACCCAAAGCAATCATACAGGATTTCTTGAAATATCCTGGAGAAGAAATAATGCTTTCAAATGATTAATACTAATATATCTGTTTTACTAAAAACGGTAATACATTTCTATCATATGATATGCAGCTACCTCTATTTGTCCCAAATAGATACACAAGAATAGACGTGCTGCCAGTAAGAACCTGTGATTAAGTTTTTGATGGCATTCCTTTAAAATGTCAAAAAGCATCATAATTTGCATCAAAAGTAACTGCAAATTAAGTGATGATGAAAATTATAAAGGTAGTAAGAACCAGCCGGCTAATGTTCCAATTTTCAAGAAAGGCAAGAAGGAGGACCCTGGAAACTACAGGTCTGTCAGTCTCACTTCAGTGCCTGCAAAATCATGGAGAAAATTGTTCTGGGAGGTGTGGAAGAACACCTGGAGGACAACACAGTCATTGGTCACAGCCAGCATGGATTCATGAAAGGAAAGTCCTGCTTGTCGAATCTGATTTCCTTCTTCAACACAGTAATCCACTCAGTTGATCTAGGAAAGCCAGTTGATGAATTTTTTTGGACTTCAGTAAAGCTTTCAACACTGCCTCACAGGATCCTTACGGACAAAATGTCCAGCACAGCTGGATAAACACATCATGCGGTGGGTGAGCAATTGGCTCACAGTCAAGCACAGAGGGTGAGTGGATGACATCAGAGTGGCAACCTGTCACTAGTGGGGTTCCACAGGGCTCCGTCTTAGGCCCTGTGCTCAACCTCTTCATTAACGACCTGGACACAAGACTCGAAGGAATACTAAGTTTGTTGTTGACATTAACTTGGGAGGAGCTGTTGACTCACTTGAGAGCAAGGAGGCCCTGCAGAGAGACAAACTAGAGGACAGGGCAATCACCAACCGTATGAAGTTTAACAAGGACAAGTGCCAGATTCTGCACCAGAGCAATCCTGGTTGTATGTATAGTCTATGGAACAAGAGGCTGGAGAGAAATGCTGCGGAAAGGACCTGGGGGTCCTGATCAGTGGCAAGTTGAATATGAATCAGCAGCACCCTGACAGCCAGGGGGGCCAACTGTGTCCTGGGGGACTTCAGGCAAAGCATCACCAACTGGTTGAGGGAGAGGATTGTCCGGCTCTGCTCTGCACTGGAGCAGCCTCACCTTGAATATTTTGTGCAGTTCTGGCACCACAATAGAAAAAAAAAATGAAGCTATTGGAGAGCATCTAAAGGAGGGCAACAAAGATGGTGAAAGGCCTTGAGGGGTATGAAGAGTGGCTGAGGTCACTTGGTCTGTTCAGCCTGGAGAAGAGGAGGCTGAGGGGAGACCTCATCGTGGTCTTCAGCATGAGAGCAAGCAGAGGGGCAGATATGAATCTCGTCAGTCCCTTAACCAGTGACAGGACCTGAGGAAATAGGATGAAGCTGAGTAGGGGAATGTTTAGGTTAGATATCAGAAAAAGGATTTTCACTCAGAGGTGATTGGGCACTTGAACAAGGTCTCCAGGGAATTGGTCACAACACCAAGCCTGACAGAGTTCAAGAAGTGTTTGGACAATGCTCTCAGGCACATTTTTTGATTTTTCAGGTAACCTGTGCAGGGCCTGGAGTTGATCTTGGTGATCCTGTTGAGTCCCTTCCAACTCAGCATATTCTATGATTCTATGATTTGAATGCTGTGGAAATATTATTATCTTCAAAGTTTTGAGCACCTGTGTCAACTATTCTTTTGAATTTTATTTTTTTTCCCAAGTTAATAATGAGATATAATGCATTGGGAGGCATATAAATTAATATTTCACAAACTAAATGGAATTAAATCTAGTCACTCAGTAGATGAAACTAATCCTGAAACATACTTCAGCATGTTATGGAGGACCATAGTTCTGCACAGGAAAGATTTATTTTAGCAAGTATTGGAGAATCAGATTCATAAGCTATAAAGGAGAGGAAATGTCTTTTGGGGCAGTGTAGTTTTCTAATTTAGAATCTTTAAGAATAATTATAATGCAATATAAGTTATGTTATTCTCAGTGCTATATAAACACCTTTTCTTGGAACAGTAGTTAATTGCACCATTGCTGTGGATGAACTCCATAGTATTTAAATAATGTAGACTACACTATGGCCAGGCTGTTCGTAGTGCTTCCCCACCTCTTTTCAGGGCTTTCAGAAAGAAGGTCTGTTTCTTATGTTTAGCAGACATCCTCTTTCATCTCAAGGAAGATTGCAAACTATAATTAAAAACATTTTGAATCACTGAGCAATGAATCAGTACAACTGGGTCAGCTCAGAAAATTCTTTAAAATCACAGTGCTAAAGTCTTTCCTGAGTAAGGCAGTAATGTCCAGCCTTTTCTGGGTTGGTTGGCCTTCTGGTGTCCTGCTAAAACTGTGTAGCCGTCATTCTTGTGCCAAGATTACTTGAATTTATTTTGGTATTCATCTTGATAACTAGATGAAAACCAAACAATCCCTCCCTGGCTTCCTCCCTCCCAGTGTTCTGGATAGTCTTGATACCATTGCAAATACAATACAGATTTTGATAAAAACCCTACTTCGTAACAAGTGGAAGCTCCAAATACAATGTGAAATCCTATCAACCCAACTAGCACTTTAGATCTCTGAGTCCTTTTGAACAGGAAATATCTTCAATGTCAATAAATGTGATGCTGCCTTCAATCAAGATCTGTGCAGGCTTTCAGAGTCTTATGGTACTCTCACTGTCACAAGCTTAGCTTTGTCCTTTCAAGAGATTGTTTGAAGGTCATTTAAAAATTATAAAAGTAAAAAACCTGAACATCTTCACTATATTCTGATTCATTATATTATAGAATCTGGTTTCTCTGAAGGAAGAAAGCATTTGTCTTCTCTTTTTTAGTACAATATTAGTATTTTAGTAAAATTTATTATTATTCTTAATTCAAAATAGTAGTATTTCCAAGGTTATTTCCATCAGTGGAACTGAATTCACAGTTTTAAAGCTACAGTACAGAATCAAAGTTCACTGAAATGAAGGAGTCACTGGCATTCATTCACTTCCTGTTACTGCCTTCTTGTGGGAAATAGGAGGTGTCAGTAGTGCTTTTATGGTACCTTCAAGGCACAGAAAATGATTGATGGAATCCAAGGACACATACAAGGGTTTTCTACTCATAGTGCGAAGAAGTATGAACAAGGAGAGTAGTCTGCAGAAAGTAGTCTACTAGTTGCTGAAAAAATTGGGTTTGCTTAAACAGTTACTTTGGCTATCTTGCAAATTAATGTGTCTTTCTATTGAAAATTAAAAAAAAATATAAAGCAGAAAGAAGACCTTTAATTAAAATGAGTATCTCAATGTAAAAATATGCACAGTTTAAGAGAAGTAACCCAGGTCCATGGCAAATGACATTTGTTCAACTCACTGTCAAGTTATGCAAAAAGATTTGTGGGGATTGTAATACAGAGACAGCAGGAGCATCCAGGCTAAAAGGTGCGTTGTTTTCGGTGAATGAAAGAGTCTAACAGTAAAGCAGAAACACATTTTGAAAAAGAAGCTGAAAGTATAGAGTGTAGAGTAATTCAGGACAATCATGGTTGAACTGACTCTGTGAAGCAGTGGCTAGAGGAAACTTCTGAATGAAAGCAGAGTAGGACTGTTGGTTGAATGCAGGGGCAGAATCAGTGGGAAATGCAAAATGTGTCCTACTGCTGAAACTGTAAATTCTTTAATAACTTTTCTTTATGTACACATGTTTTTCATGCATGTTTTGCCTGTGATTTCCTAATTTTCTAAACCATGGTTTCCTAATTTTTTTTTCACTAAAGCTTTCTGAGCTATTGTTGGCACATGACAAAAGCCAAGATGTATGACACCCACTTCTTCATTTTTCATGAGAACCTGTATTCTATCATGGATAACAATTGAGTTGGTGTGACAAGGTTTTTATCTCAGAAGCCCAGGTTGGCATTTTCCGATTTTCTTTGTACTTTTTAAGAGTTTAAAAATTTCTTTGTTGTTTGCCGTTATTTTACAATTGTGAAGTGAGATGGCGAATCCACAAAGATTTGGCCTCTCCTTGTTCTGCCCTGCTTTCAAGATCTCCCACATGTTTTTCACTTTTCCCCTGTTTTTTAAGTAACATCACCAATCTTCTATTAATTTTGTTCAACCACAACTACTAACAGTGCTGGTGTTGCTTCAGGGCAAATCCTTCAGGATTCACTTGCAGTGTAAGTGCAGTTACATATAAGGCACTTACATTGTCTTTTTATCATCTTACTTACTTCAGGACAAATCCTTCAGGCTCAGCTGATTGAAAACATCTAATTTTTCTCAGCGTCCTTTAAAATGTTCCTTTTGAACTCTTGTTTGAGCACTTACCTCGTGATTGCTGATATTGTCATAGCTTATTAGCTTTCTCTCCCAAAGTTTGATGGAGATGAATTTCAGATCAGATTAGCTATTCAGAAGACGTAGTTTGTGTTTACTTTCTGTTTCTGTATATCAGTGATATAGTTTGCCTCAGAACAGCCCAAGTGCCAACATGAAAATTGCTACTGAATATTGCCATTTTATTAGAGGACACGAAATGACTGCCCTCAAGTGGCAAAATTCGAGTAATACCACTTCTGGTATGTTCATATCTTTATCTGCTCCAAACAAAATGTTATTAGTCAGAATCACAGAATCACAGAATCTTCTGAGTTGGAAGTAGTGAAGATCAAAGGATTTAAATTAAATTATTAGTCAGGGTCTATCAGGTAAGCTTCCCTTTCAAAGAGTGCTGCAGGGGCATGCAATTGATAATGGGCAGGTTCTCTGGAAAAGCTGATGTTTTGCATTCAGGCAGGGTTTGTTACAGATTTTCCATGCTATTTAGTTTCCTTTTATACAATTTATTGAGGTGTTTTAAAATTGAAGATTAATGAAATGATTAAGAATGGCAAAAACCCTCTAAGACTCATTAATAAAGGAATATCAATATGAAATAGCTCTTCCAAAAATGTAAATGTGTGATTTGGATTCTCCTACATAGTTTGTCCTTGGAAATTTAGAGCAACATTAAAATCTTATTATCTTTTCAATCAGATTTGTTTGTACATAGCAAAGGCTTTATGCTGTTGAAAAGAAAATAATATTCTAATTGTAGCTGCACCTGAGCCCTGTTCTCAGAACCAGAGTGCTTTGTCCATGCAGATTCGAAACACTGAAAAGGAAGTAAACAAACAACCATGGAGAAGCTTATTAAGTGTATCCTTCTATAGGTACTTCATCCCTTCATTTTGGACCTGCTGCAACCCACCATTAAGCTATGCTCCACAGTTAATAGCAAAGAGAACAGGAAGTTCAGGCAGGGCACATTGGGAGGCTGGGATTTACACTGGTGCTGAGAAGGCTGGGGAGAACAGCACTTGCGGTAATGATACAGCATGTCCTCAGGAGGCGAGATATAAATAATGCATGCTGATGGGCAACTTCACTTTTAATTGCTTTTCTTCTTGTTATTTGGAATGAGGTGTTTTGCTTACCTGTGTGTGGGAGTCAGGCTGGGAAGAAAAGTCGTAAGTTTTTTCTTGTCAGGACTTGTTTAGGATGAGGACTGTATGTGAATAAATATTCCTTATGTAGAGAAATTATGCATCTGAGGTAATATTAGGAATGTATAAGCAAAGTGCTTTGACCATGCCATTCAAAAATTTTCTCTATTGAAAACATCTGAGCAACACTTTGACTAAATATATAATGCATGAAATTAATTTCTATTTTCTGCCTATTTGAATGTCAAGCTACAAGTGTAAATAACATTTTCCAGTAACTGCAGTTTTTCCTTGTAACTCTACAACCCAAGCAGGCATGAATCTGCTATCACTGTCCTATTTTTCTTGAGCACAAATGGTTCTGGGGCACAAACGGTTTTGTGTGGTAGTTCCTTTTTCTTTCTCCTTTTCCAACAGTTATTTTCTCCGCCAGACCTTCAGCCACATATGGCACTTTCTGGAGGCCTAAGATGCCTGAAGTTATTTTGTGTGAGATGATGGAAGGGCACTTCCCATGGGGAGGGGAAGGGTGACTGTGTTTGCCTGTAATATCTTGAACGCATATATGAGTAAGCAAATCCTGCACAGTGGTTTGTCTACTGTCTATCCACAGTCAATTTGAGGTAGTTATTTAACTGATTAGAAGTCTGCTTCAAAGTAAATTAAAATGACTTATATACAGGCAGAAAATATAACTGATGTGTCACCTCTAGTTCCTCCTAGTTAGTGAATCAAAGGCAATACTTGGATATTCAATCCCTGAATGACCATGACAGATTCATGTGAAATTAGACAGAAGCTGGAAAATGCAAAGTGCTGTCTTCTCAAGTAGATAGAAATTGATTTAGAATCACCTTTTACCGTTGTATTCAGGAAAATTGACCTACAGCTAATTTAAACTTTGTAAGATAATATTTTCTGTCTTTTAGATAAGTCTACTTGAATGCTAAGGGTCTAGTTATAAATAGGCATGAAGGACAAAAGGTGAAATTCATAATTGTTATAGACATCGAAAAATTACTCAAACAGCCCTTCGTAATGAGTAACATTAATATTAATCACATCAATAATTAATATTAATAGCTGTATATTGATTTGGACCGTAAACCTTTGTATTCTCTGTGGAAACTGAAAAAAAAGTCTTGTTAACTCTCTTTTCTACACCTTGCAGGTGATAAAATATTTGATTTATAACTTGGTTTGAAGTCAGAACTTAGTGCTGTTCATTCTGGGTGTTGTTGAGGGCAGTTTTGGGACAGAAATTTGCTGTGTGTGAATGAGGAAGGAAAAATACACTTATCTTCCAATCTGAGTTGAAGGAAAAAAACAATTGTTTTTTAATGCCTTCAGAATCTTAGAACGATTGAAGTAGCCTTGGCTAAGATAGACTCATTTACATGGTCCTCTTGCAACAGTTCAGCACAATGATGCAAGCAGTTTTTCATAATGCTAATTATTGCTTCTTTTTTTTGAGTGTTTGTGCATTTGTCCATGTATCATTATAAAGAAATTTATTGCTTCTTTTTTTTGAGTGTTTGTGCATTTGTCCATGTATCATTATAAAGAAATTATAATGCTGTAATGGTAAAGTGTAGGCTGTGTAGACTTGAGCACATGGGCTATAAAAGTTAGGATGATCTAGCCGTGGAAGTAATGGTTCCCAATAAACCGTTCTTCTACAGAGTCAAATTCTAAAAAGGAACAGAAAGTCAAGATAAAGTGTACTAAATCTAACTGGCTTTCTCTAAATTGTCTAGAGACATTCAGTGTGTGTGAAATTTGATGTATGTGGAAAATGATATCTTTAAAAAGAAGATGGAAATGCATTTAAGTATCTGTATCATTTTCTCACAATACTTTGTTCAGAAACACACTGGGCCAAATCCATTTGCCCTTCTCTCTTGAGAATTTCAATTACATTCCATGAAACAATGTGCAAAAATAAACTGACCAATCTGGGGCCTAATATATCTTTCTGCAGGCATCAAAAAGAAAACAAAAAAGCTTTTTAGCTTTTTTTTAACTTGCATTTCCTGACTTTGAATAGCTTCATTTCTGAATGCTCATGCTGAATTAATTACAGCCTATTTCATGATGTGTCCTTGGAAAGAAAGACTATAAAACATTAATAAGCTTCTAACATTCCAGAGCAGGAACGTACCTCTGTACACAGCAGAATGCTGCATCCACTTCTGTCTTCTGCATGAGAAAAAGTACCCTTCATTGAAAAATGAAGACCATAGCTGCAGTATATATGATAGATTTTCCTGATCTGTCTTTCCCAAATTCTGACAGTCTTATTTTCTTCAACTCAAGAAAGCTGTCAGTATCAATATATTATAAAAAACATCTTACTGGAAAATAAACTATGGCTACCTGTGCATTATTCAGTAATTCTGATAATGTGATGTATTAAAATGAGGCAGTATCTCAAGCAATGGTACTTTTCTGAGACAATCTGAAGAATTCAAGAAATATTCTGATAAACTGGGGAAAAAATATTATGTAACATAAGGCTATGATAGAAATCCAAAGGAGTGCATGGGTAAACACGAATGGCCTGCAACTATTTTTTTCTGAAAAATAATTTTTTTTTTCTATAGTTCTGAGGACAAGATTTGCCTTTGCTTTTCTTACATTAAAATATCTAGGTATTGCTTTTCATAGTGCTGTCCTGTGTTTTCTAACCCTATTAAGATACAGGGTTCCCTAGAAGTTAAGTAGCTCAAACTAGATCTTTTGAACTATTATTTCTTTTTTTAAATGAAAAGCCCATTTTTGACTCCTGTCTTTAATTGTGTAGTAAAACAGAACTTTCCACTAGACCAAGTTACTCGGAGCCCTATCCAACCTGGCTTTGAATATTCACAGGTATGGGGCATCCACAACTTCTCTGGGCAGCATGTTCCAATGCCTCACCACCCATACACTAAAGAATTTCTTCCAAGTTTCTAAACCTATTCTCTTTCAGTTTAAAGCTGTTCTCCCTTGTCATGTTGCTACATGCCCTGTAAAAAGTCTCTCTCCATTTTTCTTTTAGGCTTCTTTCAGGTATTGGAAGGCTGCATTTAGGTTACCCCTAAGTTTTCTCTTTTCAAAGCTGAACAAACCCTCACAAATTCTCTCAGCCTTTCTTCATAGAAGTGGTACTCCATCCCTCCAATCATTTTGATGGCCTTCCTCTGGACTTTATCCAACAGGTTGATGTCCTTCCTGTGTTGGGGGCCCCAAGGACAGATGCAGTATTCCAGGTGGGCTATCACAAGAGTGGTGTAAAGGGGCAAAATCACCTCCCTCGACCTGTTGACCACACTGCTTTTGATGCAGCCCAGAATACACTTGGCTTTCTGGGCTGGAAGTGCACATTACTGGCTCATATCCAGCCTCTCATCCACCAGCACCCTTAAGTCCTTCTCTGCAGGGCTGCTATACTGATACCATGGGTTGCCCCCACCCAGCCTCAAGGGCTGCAGAAACGTGAGGCAGCAGAGGCTGAGGAGGCAGATACCCATTTGAGTGAGCAGAAGCTGAGTAATTTGAAGGTACTGACTCTTGCCTTTAAAGCAGAAGTTCCAAACAAAGACCTTGTGTATGGGTATGAGTGAGTATGCTGAGTGTTAGTTACAAAATGTTTCATGGAAAAAACACTAAAATGAGCAACTTATTTGAACGCAATTTAAAATGCCACCCTTCCCTATAAAAAAACTTCTGTGTTTCTAGTACAACCCTTCACATTAGGCTGTACTTCAGCTTGTTAAATTTAATGGATACATTACAGCCCATTAAAAATAAAGATTCTTTTCTTTCTTACTTTATGATGAAGAAATATGAAAATTTAGAAAATTAAAAGTTAATTACTTGGTTTTGTATCTTTCTCTTTTGCCAGTCCTGTGGCAGTTTGGGAAGTGAAAACAGGCAAAACCAAAAACATTTCTATTGAGAAACATCCCTCAAAGTTTTTACCGTTCCATCCCAGATGCCAATGTTACTTCTGCAATGTAGAGTAAGCATCAGACATCTGTGATAGGATTCATAACAACTGATGCCCCTGAGCAAGGGCTCACCTAACCCGGTCAGTTAGGAATTTGCAGAGAAGCACTGCACAGGATATCCCTGGGGATATCAGTTAGGCATTCACACATTTGGCTTACGATGTCCTCCAGATTTCTTATTCAGGAAGGAATACTAGCTGGAAGTCTCACTCTCTTTATGACAGCTCAGGAAAATGGCTTTCAATTTCTTTTTGATAGTGGACACCTAAATAATTTGCATTAGAGGTGTGAGCCCTGCAACATAAATCATCTTATAAGTAGTGTGCTATATGTATGCCCATTATTCCTAGCCTTATTTTTTGAACTCTTTAAGAAAGATTCACAGGTCTTCCAGGCTGGAAACTGTTGGTAAGAGTTAGAGCCTTCACTCAGATAGGAAGATGTTTCAGCTTTATCTTCATATTATGTGAAGACTACACTTGAGTGTAATCTGTGTTTTGGAAAGCTGACTGGTGCTGCCTCCATGGGCAGACATTCATCCCAACTGGATTGAATTAAATTTACTAGAAGCTTTATTTGCTTACCTATACAAAGGTATTTCCTACTCTCTGAGGCACACTGGAGGTCCAAGGCATCTGCATGGACTGGCAGTGTTAACACAGAATCTGCAGGAAGCTTCAGGTCTTCTGGAGAGGCACCTAAGATCCATCTGAGGCATCTGAAGACATCTCAAAAAGGTAATAGATACCTCTATCTGGCTTTCTGGATGGTCTGCCAGGTTGCAAGGTCTTCTTATACTTCAATTCAAACCTTATGCATGGGAACTAGTTCTGGACTAGAAGACTGAAATGTTGTTTTCTATAGGTAATTGTCTGCATGAGTCTGTGAAATCTGATCTCTTGACAGAATCAACTGAGATTTAGGGCACAATTCTATTGCTGAAATGTAAGTTCCATATAGACCTTTTAATTCAGCTACAGGTTCTGTGTAGATTTGTGTTACATTTGCCAGCATCATGCAGGTGTTTCAGAAATCCTGTGGTGTCTCAAAAGCAACTTTATACCTGTATATGGGGCTCTGAATGGAGACTTTTTGTCCCTAGTGATGGAACTTGGAAAGTGACTGTCCCCAGAGTAGATATTTATCTTGCACATAGGCAATGACAGTGACTGACCTTGTCTTTGTCTTGAACTGAATGTCCTTTCTTGTGATCCCTGTGAAAGGTAGTCTTTCCTTAATATTGTCTTTTTACTGTCTGTACTTTTAAAAATGGGTATGGGATTTGAAATAAGAATAGGGTAAATCTTGCTCTATCTCTTTTCACCTCTCTTCTTGCAGATGTTCTGGAGGCTTAGGGGATGGGGAAAACATCAGCCATAGTGTCTGAATCAGCACTAAAGGTTTGGCAGGTGGTGCCCCTAATGCTGTGGGGTAGAGGGAAATAACCCTACAAGCCACATTGCCAGCCCCTGAGTCTGCATGCTGCCTTCCTCATCTTCCTACTTCTCATCTTCACACTCATCTCAGAGATGCAGGTTCTACTGTCAAGTTTTTCATTGTGTTTTTTTTGAAATGAAGTGACTCAAATCTTTGTTCCCCAGAGATTACCCTGCACACCAGGATATCCTATTAGCTGGGGGTGAAAGAATCCCTCTTCTCCTGTTGAACTTGAACATATGGATCTATAACATGGTGATGGAAGCATCTGACTGTGAGTGGAAGACTTGAGTTCTGCTCTCTGCTTACAATTTTCTGAATTTGTTTGTTAAACAGGCCCCAAAACTACCTTTCTCCTTCTTTCTTGTCTGCCCTTCGTTCCTTCTTGCACAGTCCATACTCCAGCCTCACTACATGCCCCTACATGGTGGGAGAGGTGTGCTCCTGGACAGTGGATCTTTACCCTTTGTGGATGAAGCAGGCTGAGGACTCTACTTCCCATTTTTGGGAACTGCTTGGATATAATATGAAATCTGAGAGCTGCACCTTCACTCCAGTTCCCTCACCCAAGAAGCCACGACTGTTGCTTTGCTTTGTACTCATCTTAATGCTACCATTAGGTATTAAAAGTTTTCTTTGAACTTCTGTTTGAATTCCTTAGGATGCTTATACAGTAACATGTATTCTGGACCCAACATAGCCCTGATACATTTAATAGATGCTGAAGCTACATAAGTTTGATTTGCAAGAACTGGAAAGAAATTAGAATTAATGAATCCATATCTAATTCATATAATCCTCAATATCTTCATTCTTACCCCTCACGTTTTGTAATTTCTGAAAATCTTATACATAGTGGTAAATACAAGGAAAAGAAGAAAAGTCAGTGCTTTGGCTTTGGCAAAACACTTGTAATTAATTTGGAATAAAAATAGTGCTTCAATCCTGTTGACTTTATTAATTCCTGAATTTCTAAAACACATGTAAGATATGTGCTTATGAAGGCTCTTAATTTTAAAAACATTTGATACCAGAGACACTTGTGTGATTTTAGTGCATTTGGGTTCTCTGGCCTCATGGTGGCACAGTTGGTTAAGGAATCATACGTTCCTGCAGTCACGAGTCATTCCCTGAGTTCTCAAGAGAGCTGGGAAGAAATTCTGCTTGCTTCTTTCTCTACAGAGAAAAGAACATTTTTCTGAGTCAGATACCTTTTTTGTTTAGACGAGGGCTGTGAAATGTTAGCTTTGAAAATGAAAGTACAATGCCAGCCTAAGAAATCAGCAGCAAACCCATCTGGTTTTGCAGTTTTCCTCAAGGATGGTGTTTGAAGATAGCTCAGTGAATATATTAGTTAAAGACAGCTAATATTTGCACTGGTTCCTGGACCTGTATTTTGATCTATTGTTGCTTGTAGGATTTTGAAAACAATAGGTATGCAGGATAATTAATAAGCACCAAAGATGCTCTTTTAGATGCCTTCTGTTCCATAACAAATTGACTTTGGCAAAAACTTGACTCTGTCTGCCCTGGAAAAACACAGGTGAAAGCCTTGTTTTGTTACAGTAAAAGCCAAGACCTTCACTGATTTTGTGTGATTAATGCATTATCGTAGAATCTTGTCTGTACATTGTGAAATTTAATTCCTTAGGATTTTTATCTCAAATTATCAAATAACAACTGAACTTCTTTTTTGAAAATGTTTTTTAAGGTACCACAGTTTATATGAATTTTAATAGGATTTCCATTCTTTTGTTTACCTGTGGATTTCACTGTTTGTGCAGATAAATGCTGACACAGTTATTCAAGCTTTCTTAATTCCTGACTTAAATAAATTCCTGGCTATAATAATGGAAGTTTTCCTGGGATGAATATTGTTGAGGTCCTAATCTTGAGAACGAAGTCAGGTCAGCTACTCCTCACTGACATTGTGTGGGACAAACTATCCTGTAAAAAAGATTACTTTTTAGTATTAAAAAACAAAACAAACAAACAAAAAGCCCTACCAAGTGAGTAATGTTATGTTGGACCAGGCCTTCAACTGAAAAGAAAACAGATTTTTTTTTTAATTTTGTTTTCATCTGCATTAATTTTCTAATGATCTTGTGCCCTGCATCTATACAAATTCCAGGAGAAAGGAAGAAATGCAGACACCTGGCAGAGAAGGACCATGGATTGTTCTCTTTGATGGGCAGCTCTAAATTATCTTAAACAGCCCAAATTGATCTCACAGAGTTTCATAGACTCTTTTTTCTTCACTTTTTTATAAGTCACTTAAAAGACTTCTGCTTGGTTGCTGTCAGACAGACGGTGCTGCTCTGAGAGCGGTAACAAGAAAAGCTGGTATGCTTCCATCCCCAAGGAGAGAAAGAGTTAGCAGAAGAGGAGAGGAGGAAGGACGTTTTGTTGAAAAGACCTTAATTTTCAAAAGAGGGAAGCAATCTGCTGTTTTTGTAATAGATGGGAAAGCTGAGATTTGGATTGAGAGTGCCTTGGGGATTTGGTTTTCAGTAGTTTCACAAAAATAATTTTATTATTTCTGTGCATCATAATGCACATGTAAACTCTTTTTTTGATTCTCTTTGTTCAGACTCCATATGTGCATATGAAGGTAAATGCATTAAAATACAAAGTTTTGAGAAAAATCCTTTTCTTTACATGCCACTCATGATAGTGCATATAGACTTGGAGTTTTTTCACAAAGATTATTTTTCCCAGATCAGTACATTTTACTTTTCAACGCAAATAACTGACAAACTGCTTTTTGTTTATCCTTTCCTTTACTGTTGCACAGGGAGGAGTCTTTATTTTCGACTGGAAATCTGTATTACAAGAAGAATACATTTAACAATGGAACGGCTTAATGCTCAGCTGTGCCCCATTGTTATGTGTCATGCTACTTCTCCGCTTAAGGGACCACATTCTGCTCTTCCATGGGACATCCACCTCCTTCAGGTTAAGCACAAGTGCACTGAAACGTGTGGAAAGATCCTCCATGACTTGAGCAGGCTCATGACCAGGCTGTCCCAGTACCTGCTAGACACTGAACAAGGCCAAGAACACTGAATTGTGCTTAAGTGTCTGGAGAAGGATTTTGACAGTGTGCAGTAAATAAACTATGTGGGTCAAATGGAGTATCAAACAGCTTGTGTTCCCTGAGCGCACAACAACAACACCCTGGCACTGAGAGACAAAGCAAGAGGCTTTTGTTTTAATAAGAAGAATAGGTAGTTATGTACTGAGAAAGACAAGGCTCACATATAGAAAGGGCAGAGTTAAGGTTATGTGGTACATTTGTTGTGAGTGCTTCCTTTTGTAAGCTTTATGCTTTTTAAATTTCTTTGCCATTTTAAAGCTTTGTAAAGGCCTGCTTTTTCATGTTATCAAAAGTTATTGTGACCTCATTTAAAATAGACTAAACATCTTGGGTAGTTATCTTCCAGCATTTTGACTTGTGAAAGGGGATGAGCTTTATAAATAAAAGAGTAAATTATTAATGCTGTGTCATATGAATCTAGACACTGGTGTTTGAGTAGGACACTGTCATAACAATAAAACTTCATCAAAATCAGAAGATCTGGCGATCACAGTAGCTATGTTTTCGAGCTCCATTCCTGAGCAGAAGAAAAGTGTACTATTTCTTCTGTTAAATATTAAGTTGTTGATCTGTGGATATTTTTTCAGGTATTTGCTGCATCTAGAAGAACCACCTTTTGTAGTATAAATAAAATCAGAAAGTTGTAGAATTGAAAAGTGATGAGTGTCGTAATAACTCAGCTTTTCCTGGCAATCAGTAATTAAGATTTCCACTGGGAATGATGGGAATTAACCCTTATTCCCACAGAATATGAGGAAGTATTTTTTAAGATTATTTCCAAGGAAGAGATACTGAGTTTCAGTGAGATAAACTCAAAAACAAAAGCAAATTTTTATTCCAGGAAAAATACCGCTAAATGTGGACGTACAAGGACCATCATCCAATATAGCATTTGTGAATTACTTATTTATTCCTTTCTGATTCTAGATGGAAAAAAAATAGAAATAGCCTGATCTCATTTTGTTTTAAAATGAGTATTTTTATATAAAGCAGATATTCTATTCCATTAAATCCCTAGGCATTGTGCACAAATGACAGAAAAGGTGTGGCTATTGGTCCATTTCCAGGCAAAGCTTGTATTGGCTGATATTCACTCAACTAGTATAAAAGCTTTAAAAATAGGATACAGACTGTAAAATGTTTAATCAAAACACGTATAGAATGCTCTTCCTAATGCTCACAACTGTCATTACATCTCAGTTATTTGGATTTTCAGACAAGAAGAAATCATCCGAAAGAAACATATTTCAGCACCAGAAACTGAAGGGAAATAAAAGCTAAGTAATAATTATAATGATAATAATAACAACAACAATTACAATAATAATAAACTCTGAGTTTTGAAAAAAAAAAGCATATTTTAATCCATTCAATTTCAGTTTTATTTTCATGTTGTCCCTTTAACTAAATTAATTTCTACATGCTGTTGCAAAGAAATAATGTCACTGAAATCCGGGCAGTCCTTCCTTATCAGTCAACAGCTGTCCCCAGATGCAGCATTTTAATTTTGAAAGGAATATAAGAGCAATACATTTTCACTGACAACCATGCAGCAAACAACCCTCATTCTATAATAACTTGTCTACGGTGTTTCTATTCATAGTGCCTTTCTGCCTATTTCATGTAACTGAATTTTATATTCACCTCTTTTACATTGTTTAAAGAGAAGGCTGTCCATTTCTGTTTATAATTTAAAAGCTCATTATTTTTGCTGGCTCCTTTTCTCTTCAGTACTGCTTCTTGTTTGATGTGTTCCTGTTGTCCTACCAGCAGGAATTCCATTGTAACCAGACTGCTGTGCTCAGTGTTCCTGCTGTTTTCCATTTTAATTGCTATTATTATGTTTGCCCCTCTAGTTGAAGACTTGGTAAATAAAGTAGTTACTGTAAACCTAAATCTTTGCAAATATATAAACTGTAATAAAAACTCTGCTTATAAAGTCTTTCATAGATTCATAAGATCTCTTCAGAGCAAACTGGGGGTCCTTTAACATGCAGAATAATAACATATTCCATTTGTTCCTAAGAACTTACAGCTATGTTAACTAAATATTACAGATCAATTAACATTATAGGAGTGTTTTCTAAAGGAAATTATCATGATTATTATGAGAGATATTTCAGCTGTCATTACTTGTCATTCATGCAGTGATATAAATGCAATTGATGGTTCTGACCCTTTATATATCAAACTCTCCAGAAGCCATTTCATTAGGAAAGATAATACTTCTAGCTATGTCTTGACAGTGTACTGTAAGGAATTTCAGTTAAATAATGTCCAATTTTGTAAGATATTATCTCCAACATTTCTTTATGTTAGAATGTACTTGGAAGAGAAAGACATTTTGCATAGTTCCAACTAAATTTAGTTCTATTTGGCTGGGCCTGACATAGAGAATATTATTGAAAACTAGAACCCTCAACCCCTATATTATATCTGTAAAGCTAGAGAAAGGATGAGGGGAGAGCCAGAACTGTCTCTGTAAAAGCCAGCTGGGAATTTGCCCAAACATTGGGTCATGATTTGACTCAACCCAGTATAGATTGGTACCAGACATGAAAATTGGGTCAAAATCCAATTTTTCTCCAAGGGCCTGGTGTGTTTTCAGTCAAACTTTCCTATTTATATTACAGTCACTTGTCTGAGTTTAATGGTGAAATCCATATCAAACATAACACTAGGAATACAGGCTGTTGGATTATTCACGTCTATGGAATTTGGGAATTCCAGCTGTCGTGTCACCATGACACCACTGAAAAACCAATGTACCTGATTGATTTTGTGTAATTAATCTGATCATGGATTTCGTGTTACAAAGCATTCAGGATTTGGAGGAAAGAGAGTATGCCAGACAAAGAGGGGATTCCTTAAAAATGGAGCTGTCTTATTCTAGAGAATGAGCCAGGGCTGCAAAAACAGTCTGATAATCAGGGATTGATTCATCCGTTTTTTTCTGGGTACTGACTCTGTGCTCTGCTGAAGCAGCCTTAAGACTGCAGTGAAGGTTTTCATGAAGATTTTCAGTTTCACAGCATAGGGATTTATTTTCACGTTCCAAGTAGTTTGAGAATATTGTATACATGGATTATTATTTTGAAAGTACTCGAATTTCTGTGGTTAATTTTTTCCCCCTTCTGTTTACAGCCTATGCAAGCAATCACAGATATTTGTGAACCATTTTACTGAAACATCATGAGAAATTTGAGGCCCCAAGTGCTCAACTAATCAGATATTGCCTCCAGTGTTCCCTGTAATTAAATACACTAGAATGATGCAGTCCTGAAATGCTGGTTGTATTTTTAAAACACTTTATCTCATCGCATTGTAAGCCTGCTTTTTTCATACTTTTCTCTTTGTGCAATTGTATGTGCAGAATGCATGAACACAGACACATCTAATTCAAGCAAACAGGGATGCAGGCACTGAATTTAAACATCATATTAAGCTGCCCGATGGAAAAGGACCTGTGAGTGCTGGTCAATAGCTGGCTGAACATGAGCTAGCAGTGTGCCCAGGAGCCCAAGGGTGTCCCGGTCTGGAGCAGAAATGGTGTGGCCAGCAGGAACAGGGCAGTGATTTTCCCCCTGTACTTAGCACTTGTGGAACCATAACTCAAATACTGTGTTCCGTGTGGGGCCCCTCACTGCAAGAAGGACATTGAGGGATTGGAGTGTGTCCAGAGAAGAGCAATGAAACTGAGGAAGGTTGCAGAGAGTAAGTTATGTGAGAAGCTGCTGACGGAGCTGGGGTTGTTTATCCTGGAGAAAAGGAGGCTTGGGAGGAGACCTAATTGCTGTCTACAACTACCTGAAAGGAGGATCTAGGGAGCCGGGGGTTGGTCCAGTCTCCTGAGTGACAGGATAAATGAAATGACCTCCAGTTGTGCCAGAGGAGGTTTAGATTGGATATTAGGAAAAATTTCTTCACTGAAAGGATGGTCAGGTATTGGAACGGGATGCCTAGGGCATTGGCTGAGTCTTCATCCCTGGAGGTGTTTGAAGGAAATGCGGATGTGGCATTTAGGGATATAGTTCAGTGGTAGATTTGGCAGTGCCAGGTTAATGGTTGGACTATATGATTTTTTTTGATTCTATGTGCCTACATATGGCCAATCAGTCATTTGTATGAGTGGTTACTCCATTTATTTCCAAATTTGCAGTGGTCCTGTGTGCAGATGAACACGTATAACAGACAATGAATACTACAGATGGGTTGCAACTGACATGGAGGTTTACCAGTTTGCCAGCATTGCTTTGGTCCATGCTTTGCTTAGTATTTATATTATTTTACCAGACCAGTATATGGAAATGGCTGTGTATGGGTGAGTAATATCATCAGTGAAACTGTAGGTAGTCCCTGAGTGACCAACCATCTTAAGTCCAATTTACTTCAGGATAGGTGATCCCTTTATGTTACAACATGTAGAGTTGTAGTGACCAGAAAGAACACTCTTCTTCAAATTAGAAAGTGTAAAAGTTTTCTATTTTGTAATTCACCAGGGAGCTGTGAAATTCAGAAAGAGTTACCTATCTAGTTTATAATAATTTTTCTCTTGCAATATATCACCCACTGTTTATTCTTTTTCTAAACTTTTTTTTGCTGCTTTGGATTAGGAGGTTGAACTGGAGGATTAATGACCATCAAATCAAAGCAGTAAATTCAACCTCTATTGGGCTTTCACCTAATTGTGCTCCGATTGCAGGACCTCTCTAATAGACCTGGATACTTCCCAGGAAAATAGAAGTGTTTTCCTGCATGTTTAAGGATCCATTATCTCATTGAGTCAAGTAATATTTCTGAAATGTAATTCCAATAGGAAAAGGAGAACCTAATGTGAAAAAGATTTTTGCTCATGTAACTGAATAAAATTTCAGCAAATGGGTATTTCTTGGATACTGAGTTGCAAAGAGCCTGGATAAATTAATAATAACTCAGAATCCTGCTAGATGCATAGCGACTGTAGGGAAGATCCTTTGTTTCATGTTCTGCAAGAGAAGAGTAGAGATGTACTCTTGTACTGAGAGACAAATCAGCTACCTGTATGTACATATGTATAGAGAATTATGGCTTAGTTCTGCTTCAGTGTTCTATACAGTTTGTTTTGGTAGCTTATTTCTTTTTCTCCTTTTTTGGGGGGGGGGGGTGAGGAGTAGGGTAGTGAGGGGATAGCACACTCTCAGAGCATCTCCAAATATCTGCATGGTGTCGAGTTTAGTTTTCAGCCACACAGAAATAAAAATGTTCATTGCAAGCTGTAATCTGACTGTGTGGAGCTAAATGATCTTTAAAACAGAATAGACTCACAGACCTTAAATAATTCCTTTTCTTCTTTGTCAGCATCCACACAATGAACTTAATACGAGTAATGACATTAGATATGTACAGCATGCTCTGAGTACAGTCACATGCTGTAACCATGTCATGCTTGTGTTCATTTATACTGTTTTAACAAAGGCCATTGCCCCTCTATTCATTTTATACCTGGCTGCATATTCTCACTTAGTCAAAGGGAGCTTGAGGCCTGAATCATTTATAAAGCATGTATTCACGCTTTTGGTCAGTTACTTCAGATTTCACCAGCTGCCTATAGTAGCCTGAGATGTATAGCAGTTCAGGAGTTTGTGGTGAATTTATTATACTTGACAATATTCCCAAGCATATTTGGTAGAATGGTCTGAATATTAATGCATCTCCTGAGTCAGTACAATCCCTCACTGTTCTGTTGTTACTGCTTTCTTTGAAATTCAGTCAACAGCCTGCAATACCAAAACAACAAAAATATGTGCACTTATCTTCAGGCCATTAAAATCCTACAGCTGTGTTTACCTTCTTTTTTGTGCAAGGAATGAGTAAAAAGCTTTCAATCAAATGCATGTAAAAAAGAGGAAGGATGGGGGAACTCCCTAAAAGGGATTAGAAGCTGCTGCCTTCCTGGCACTTGCTGCAGAACAGAAACATCCTGTATAATGTTAGCTGCTCTTTTCATTCCTATTGAAGCAGTGACAGAGTTTCTAGCACCCCCTGCTTAATGGGTAAGGGGCCCATGGGTACAATTCTGCAATCTAATCATTCCAGGTAATTTGCCGTATGGATGGCTGGGTTAAGGCAAAGTGGTCTAGAGACCTGAATTCATTTCAACCCCAACTTATCGTCACAACTCAAATGAGATTCATGTTTTAATCTTAAACTTTTGTCCATATATATTAATGACTCTTCTCTCCCACCTCCCACACCATGTGAAAGGAAAATGATATACGTTTGTTGTTTTAATTTCATTTTGGTTGATGAAAGGAGACAGGGAATCTAATGTATGTATGAGAAGGGAGAGGGATAGCTCTCCAGACTGATCAGCTCTTTAAGTTAATACTTACATAATCTTGCAAAAGCAAGTGCTTCCCATACTTGTATTTTTTAAGAGCTGTGACTGTCATTCTTGCAGAAACCTTACATGTTCCTTTCAGAGCAGGAACTATTTTGATCTAGACATGGATTTTTTAATTACCTTGCCTTTACGCCAAGGAAAGCAAATTGATTCAAACATATATTTTGAAAACTGAAACAAACAAATGATATCCCTCCACCTTTCTTACTAGAGTAATCCACTATAGTAAAATTTTACTTTTAAAAAATTATTCAGTCTAATACTTCTCTCTAATTTCCCCCCCGAAAACAATAGAAAGATCTAACTTCTCACAGAGCAATTTTTGGAAGGTAAAAAAGGTCACCCATTTCTCTTTTCATTTTCAAATCCCAAGAGGAGATTTTCAAGGATACTAAGGGCTGTTAAGCACCCAATTCCCACTGAGCATCAGAGAGAATTGGACGACTGGCTGCCCTTTGTGTCTTTGATTTATTTCCCTCTTTGGTCTTTACTAACAACAATTTTTTCTCATTTGGAACACACTGATTGAAAACATCCAAGGTCAAATTCATTTTGCGGAATTCTACTGAAGTCAACAAAGACACGCACCAAGATGGAGTTGAGTCCATAGCTGTACTTTTAGCCTCTCATTAGTACCAAATCTTTGGGTTTTTATTGCCATTGGAGCCACTTGGGGAAAAGAGGGGAAAAGACAACTTAATAAATGCTTAAACCCAAAGTGGCATGAAAAATAGATTGAAATATTTTTTTTTGCAAATTTTATTTTAAAAAATCTGATCATGAAAGATATTTTGCTTTTTGCAGGTTTATGTTCTTGTCAAATGTTTCCTCTGAAAACTTTACAAGAAAAAAGATGGGCTTCTTAACTAATTTTAGTGTTTGGTTTTTTTTTTAATCAGTTTTTCTATGTAACTTCTGGTTGGCTGTTAAGAGTGGAATTCATCTCACATCGCTTTACAAGTCTGCAGTCTAGCTGTCTACATTTGAACTACTTTTCTTAGGCTTCATTACAGTCTTAAGGAAGACAAAGGCACTGCAGGGCATAATTAATCTGACCTATCCTAAATAAGATGTGAGGAATAACACCCTATGTGTACTTGTTTTTCTCCACTAGCAAGAAGGGTAATCCAGCTGGCTAGATCAGATTTGCACTGTAGGAGTCTACATTTGATCAGATGAATCCTCCCCTGCTGTCATTCCTTCTTCCTTCCAAGCCTAACCTTGTTCGGGCTGATGTGATTGCAGTTTGTTTGTAAGATAAATTGCATTTGTGAATCTTCACATGTTCCATTCTTTCTGATGTTTGTGCATTAAAAAAGACAAATTCCAAATTCATTAATATAATGGAACTGATGATGTAAAATTTGATACATCTGTCTGACTAACATGTTATATTGGCCTCTGTCACAATATTTTATGAGTACTTTAGCCATCCCTGTTCATTTATATACTTCATTAAAAATCATTGCATATTGTTCTGATGTAATATAGAATTATCTACGTCGAACCAAAATACATTTTCATTCCTATCAAGAATATATAAAGAGCTAAATGAAAGTATTATGGTTCAGGAACTGGTAGCATTTGTCATGGTGATGACTGGAGACTGAGTGGCTCACATCAGACACCTGAGATCTCCCTGAACAACTACTTCAGAAATGTTGTTACCCACGATTTGTTACTTTCTGGAGCAGAGTTTCCAAATTTCCTGGTGAGGTTACTGAAAGTGCTGTTCAGCATTAGTAGCCACTCTAGAGGAAATTCTGTATTTTCTGACAGTGTACCAGAAAGAAATCACAGTGCAGATGATGTTACCATTTCGGTTTAATTCTCCATGATATATTGTTGCTGTGGTACCTTAATGATTTAAGTGTTTTCATACTTAATCCTTACCTCAGTAATTTAAAATACAGTTCTGTTCAGTTAAAGCCATTCTCCTGTGATCATAACAGTAAGTGCAGGCAGGTTAGGGAAATAGGTTTGTCTGAACACAACCAAATACAGTTTAGAAAGCTTAATTTTAATTGATACTGTGAGAAATGAATGGCGGCGGTTTTATTACAAGCAGGAGTTTTACTCATGTTAAGAAGCTGTATTGTTTTAATGACCCTTGTACTGCTGTTTGCAAGCCTACCTGCAGCTATAGGAGGCTGGGTTTGTTATGGTTGCCTGTTATATGTGTTGTCTAAGGACTAACTCGAGAACAATGGGCCCAGCCAGAGCTTGTTACCAAGAAGACAACATGGCCAAACGACTTAATAAGATAGTTAACATGGCTAATGAGCTGACAAGGGAGGAACAGGAGCCGGCCCTGGGAGACCCAATCAAGCTCAAGAAAAGAGACTGTGTCACCTTATAAGGAAGAAAGGGAGCGGAGCTTGCCATGGGAGGAGCGGTCATGTAAATCAAGAGACCTTAAAAAGACTGGGCCCGCCCATTCTCAGGATGCAAGGGTTGGGTTCCACAGCCTGCTGCATCCAGTGCACTGTAATTAAAGTTCTTTGCTTCACTTTATTTGGCCGTCTTTGAAATTTTATTCAGAGATATTTCTCACAATGCTGTTGACACATGGTAAATATGTCATGTCCCCAGTGCTTATTTTTTAATTTATTTTAAGCATAGGTGAACAGCTGACATACAGAATGACTGCATGGACACATAATATTTATTTGGAGTCTACATGAAGTACAAGACGGCTGTCTTGTACATAATCTGTCTTGTACATAAACCTTTTAGTATCCTTAAGGTAGCTCTAAAATCTGGATTATTTTTCTACTGAACTTCTGATTGGGTGTTGTTCTAGCATCAGGGACAGTTTGTGAAGTTGATTCTTTCTGACACTGTTATTATGGACTGTGTTTTTCAGACCACATCTCTGGTTTCTCAAAATAAGTTTTAATTCCTGATTGTCCTCCCTGCTTTGTTATCTGAAAATGTGATTATCTGCACCTTTAGTAAGTATAATCTTTATTCTCTTACGCAGTTCAATGGATACCGGATCTGGAGCAGGCTCCCATAAATACTCACACAGTACTTCTTCTATTTTGACAATGAACCATTGATAACTAGTTTGAGTACAGTTACACTATGGAGTACAAAGGAATACATTGAAAATGAGACAAATTAATTAGAAACAATTACTGATTAATATTTTTGCAGCTCCTGTTGCAAGTTAGTTTCTTGTCTTCATTCTTAGTGTATTTTTTTTCCTTTTTTGTTAAAAAAACCCCTAACCCCCAAAACCTCTTCTAATAAACAAAATAACCAAACTACCTGCTTTGTGAAAAGAGCCATTATTAAGAAAAGAGCCATCATTGTTATGATATGTGATATTTCTGCTGTTTAAGGCTATTTACCACCTTTAAGCAAGTTAATTTATATACTTATCAGCAGAACTTAACATTTGAAGAACTGCATATTCCTTACTAGAGATATAAAGCAAAGAATTTGTAGAAATTCTGAATTAATAATGGAGTGGTGCATAATGAAGATTCTGGTGATATTGATAGACCTCTTCTCTTCATGGAAACACAGTGTTACTGACAGTATCTCTGGGATACACCACTAACCAAGCATAAGGCACAGAGTTCATGATCTTCTTTGGTTTGCATTGTGAGTTCTGTTTTTTAACTGAAATTCTGGTTCAGTTTATGTTTACATGAGGATTATCATGGTCATTTATACACAGACTCAGAAACAAGCACACACACAGAGGACCCAGATTCTACCTTTTATTATATAGTGCATAAACCTCCATTCAAATCTTTGTTGGGCTACACAATTGTAAAATTGAAGCTGAAATTTATGTTTCAGTCTATAAATAAACATCTTAGTCTACAAACAAGTAAGATATAAAGCAAAACCTCTGAAAAACTGTCAGATGGAGCTGAGCAAAGAATCCTGTCTCTTCTATTGCTTATAGAAACCAGAGTGCAGATGTTCAGCCCTGACTGCTTATTTGCAATGTTACTGTTCAGGTCATGGGTGACCATCTGTTTCCTTTCACTTTATGACACAGCACTTGCCCTCCATGAATCTTTCTGAGTTTCCTTCTGATATGATGGCAAAAGAGGAATGAAAGAAACACTTATTTGGACAAGAAGCAGAGAAGCTTGAATGAATAATATTATTGTAGTAAAACAGTGTGATTTTTCTCTTTAGTTTCCAAGCATCCCTAACAATGCCATTAACTACTTCTCAAACAAGAAGACACAGATACACATCCCTATAGTTAGTTTACTTTACCTCTTGTAGGGCTCTGTTTCTTGCCATTGACTAGATTGTCCACCTTTGGAAAATGATAAACAAAACAGTAAGTACCTAAATTAGCTGCCATGGTATGAGTGTCCCTCTAAAGATCTGGACTAATGCTTAGAGGGAGAAAATGTTTGTCTAAACTTTGCAACAGTAAAACATTAGCTCTTTCAGAAAGCTGAACTGGCATTCAGTATAGTTTCATGAATCAGAGGTCTTTTCTGTAACACAGATGGGCATTTTTTAGATTAATTCTAACCCTATATTATGAATAGTTCTCTTTATGAGTGGGCCTCAGTTTATTTCTACAGGGAAATAGTATCTTTTCTTTTTTGAACAAGATACTTCTAAGCATAAGGGGAAAGAACAATGAGACAATGTTGAAAAGAAAAAACAAAATGCAAAGTTAACCACAAATTTCCATAATGAGGAAACAAACCACAATGTACTCTGAGATGGTGCCAGCCAGTCCCTCACTAGTTTTTAATATAAAATAGAGGGTAAAATAAGAAAAGTTAAGGGACTTCCAAATGATTTACATGTCCTATTGATTATCCCTATCCTGTCAAATGTATGTATGCAATAGTGTTGCATGCAAAAGCACTCACTTGAATAAAATGACAACAAAATGATGTCCAGTGTATAAATTGTGCAGGCATGTTAACACTTATGCCAGTATTCTGACTTTCAGGAGCTTGCTTAAAACCCAAACACAGCAACTTACTGGAAAGATGGGTTCTACTTTTGTATCTTCAGTAATCATATTGCAAAATATTAGGTTTATAGCACACCACTGTGCTTAAAAGCTTGGTATTTTTAATGTTTTGAGTCAGATTTATATCAGTTGAACTACTTTAATCCTTACTATGTGTACGTGAGAAGACTTTAACTTATTCTTTCCCACAAATACTTGTTCTAATTAAAATGTTTCATATATGAAATATGCAATTTAAGTACATAAATGAAAACTCTCAGAGGTCTTCTGGCTTAGGCACAGTCTGTCTTGGGTCATTATTTGACTACACCCACTGTCAACTGAGTAAATACAGTCAGATTTGAAACCATTTCATTCCAAACCAAGTTCTACCATTTATAAGTCTTACCATTTTTATGTCAAGTCCAGAATCTACAGACTTAAATAAAGTTTGGTCTTTGAGTTGATTTTACTATTCTACACAAACAGTAGATCTAGGTAAATGTAAAATGGACCCTATGTAACAGTTAATTGGACTTGATATACATAAACAAGGATTTCTACTGTATATGGTCACAAGAAAGAAGTCCAGCAGGGGATTCTGTATTTTGACATCTAGACTGACTACTACACACAACCTATCTTTTAAATAAATAAATAATAGAGAAGAATCAACTTAATTGAAAAAAAAATATTTTGGTAAGGAAAATTATTTTAACTCAAATAATCAAATAATCACACAGAAAATGTATTTTTCAGCTGAGATTTAACACTTGTGAGACCCTAAATCAACTCCAAAATGTTGATAAACATTTAATCACAACAGGAATGGTTGTTGATCAGTATTTTCATTGGAAAAACTAATCTGAGAAAACCTGATACTTGTTGGAGACTTTTGCGAACTCTTTATATATAGCCTTGAATGTCACTGACTATATTTTATTTTTGAGGATTTTTACCTAGCAACTTTCTTCTTATTTGCAGAAAACTATAGAAAACACACTGTCTCCTAATTAACTAGCACCTCAGATAGAAAGATGGTCTTGAATTGAGCTTCATTCATAGTATTTCCATGTCATATTTGCTTTCACTGAGCCAAGAAATCAATATTAGTATTACACAACTGTGCACCGAATAACCTTTGAACTGTAATGTTAAGTGCAACAAAGAACAGAAAACCTTCTGTATTTTTCCAGTGTACAAACTTCGAGCTGAGGGAGGAGGGTCTCAGCACCTTGCAAAATAGGGTACTGAATTTTCTTAAGTCAATACATTACCTACAGATTTATGTCACTATGAATAAGTTAAGTGAGTTGAGTTATTACTCAAAACACTGTAACAGAAAGTTGATGCATATGTGGAAAATAAGTAATTAATTTAATTTCAGAACATTTGATATAGAACATTTGCATTTGACTGGGCGTTTTATAGAAATGCAAAAAACGACCTATTACTTCCCATGGAAAGTTATTCAACAGTCCAATAGTTCTAGTGCTCAGGGTGCTTTTTCTCTTATTTTTCTTTATTCTATATTTCATTCTATTAATTCTCATTGCACAGATATTGTTTTAAATAATTCTTATATCCCATTGATACCAATGCCACTACATTTTTAGCTCTCTAGCCTACTGTCCGCAAACATAGCATTATATCCCCCTTTTGCAGTAGAAGAGACAAATAGTCAAAAGCTAATAGTGCAGTTTAGGCTGCATATACAGCTTTTTGCTATCCACAGTGTAGGTGGGCTAAAGCACATGATCACATATATTTCTGCAAGATGTACAGTCAGACCATCAGGGTCCATTTAAACACACGATTCGGACATTTTTCAGCTAAAATTGAGAGCTTAAGTTTAGGAAAATCTTATGTCCTGTGGTGTATGAGATACCCTAGATATACACATTGTTAGGCAGCAGCACATGTCTGACCCTGGAGATGAACAGCTAATTAGAATCAGTGAGATCATATCTGACTGCATGTGTGCAGGGGGAAGTTGATGCTTCTGGCTGAATTTGCATGATAGCCTAATAATTCAGCTGTTTGCCAAAGGACCTCTTTGATCTAGCTCCTCACTGTAAGAGGATTTTCACATCCAGCTTTTGTGTTCTAGGAGGGCATCTGTACCGACAGTCCCTGGAGTGATTTGACCATGACTTAGCTTCTCTTCCTATTATCACTGAGATACATTACAGCCAGAAAGGGAAAGCTGATCAGACCAGATAGTAGGAGTCTTGCCCTGTAAATAGTTGTTTGGGCATTTGGCCAGAAAGGGTCATGTGGGTTCAAGTCCTGCACAGTTTCCTTTCTCTCATTTTTGTCAAAGGCCAAATACTTAAACTACCCTGGGAGCAAATTGGTGTCTAAAAGCAGGAAATTATGTCAGGTCCTTGGAACCTGGAAGTCTGAACAGTGACTACGAAACAGGTGTTTCAATGCAGGCAAGGCATTTTAGGCATACTGAAGATCTCTGGTAGAGTGGGATCATGCATCTTTATGTTCCCCATACTGTCTGCCTTGAATCCTAGTCTAAAGAGCTAATTTTTTTCTCCAGACAATGTAGGACAAGTTGGTTCTCTGACTCAGCTTTATGAATTCCATTTTTTGAATATGCTGAGTGCATGAGTTTTAAGCACTGCAGCACTGAACATTATTATGTCAAAAGCCTTTTGCTGAGTGATTACCATGGTGAAAAACACTCTAAAATTATGTTTCCAGAGTGATAGAAAAGTATTTTCATTACTTGGCTTAATGCATGGCTCCAAGTCTCTCATTTCCTGCTCATTATTTACACCTTTTACATGTGCTACAGGCTGAGATAGCAGACAGTTTCTCAGGCTATAGTCACTACTGTCCAGGTTATTCATACCCATCTTGTGTCCTGTCTTATCTTTTTTCCCAGTTTCCTTCTTAAATAATTTCTAGTTCGTTCCAGTATCTATTTTGTTGTCGTTCTCCTTTGCTCTCCTTCTTCCCTGCTTTTATCTTACTATTTCCTGTTAAGAACTTGTAAGCCAGTCTACTTGCTCAGTCAGTATGAGTCTTTTACCAGGCCTGGCACTCTAACCCTGACCCAATATTCCTCCTAGTTTCCCACTTCCATAACCATCTAGCCTCAAGTAGCAGTCAACTCTTTTACACTCCAGAAGCTGTTCTGATCCACTATAGCCACTCCTCTTTTTGTCTTCCCCATATCTTTGATTGACTCTTTTACACTGAGAGGACAGGCTTTTTTTTCCTGCATTTTGAGGTTGGAAGTCAAGTCTCCAAAAGACCATTCAATGGCTTAATGATAAGACCCTTTGTCTCTTCTTTAATCTTCTTCCAGTGTTTGCAACAGTTGGCTTACGGACATCCTGTACCAAGGACATCCTATTTTATGATGGTTGGCTACAACTCATGAGAACAATTCAGCACATCTCTTCCACTCTTCTGGTGTGCATTCACCCATTACTAAAATGCAAGGGTTTCCTTCTACATCATAGGCAATACACGTACAACATCTGATCATGAGACCTGATGTGTGACCCTCCTCCCTCCCATCTCCCTAATGTTTCTAAATGTGTTATGGTCACACAATAAAAAACTCCAATCTTTCTCTTTGTTTGAGTAACATAATGTGGGAAAGAAGGTTTTGTGTGGCATATGAAGGCTCTTGAGTGTTTCCATAAAAGTCTATCTGCCTGCCCTCCATTTCCAAAAGGATAGACATGGCTGCTGTACCTACTGCTGATGATTCCCCTGAGAGTGGTTCCCCTCACCTTATAATCAGAAAAGGCTGGTATCCTGTGCTCCTCTAAAAGATACTGTATTGAATCTTACCTCTGAAATTAAGTCCAAATTATTAGAATTTCCCCAAGTTATAAATGTCTGAATACAAAGACTTACACCAAGAAAGTAGCTTTAGTAATGCATAGATCCTAACTACGATTTTGCTTTTTGGCCTGCTATTAAGTGAATTTCTCTAAACCCAATATAAACAGCAAATGGAGCCCATGATTTTCTAAGTAAGAATATGAATACTATAAATATGCACATAAAATTTGTGATTTTCTATTTTCAAAGCATAATGCACAGTCTTATTTAGCTGTTCATTGAAAAATTCTGCTGGAGTATGTGTGTACATTTGAATACTTGATTAATGCAAGATTGGTAGTTCCAGTGAAGTCACTTTCTATCTTGATTCCATGAGCGTGGCAGTTGGAGGAGAGCTTCTGACTGGTGAAATGGTTTACTTTCCTCCTGTACAGTGTTGTCTGACAGACCCTTGGGAACATTTTAAAGACTTGGAGAGGTGAATCAACTCTTCAGTTTGCTCTGTGAGTCTGGGGTCTGCTCAGGGATTTGTAGATCCCTGATGATCATCTTCCACTCTCCTTATATATTCCTTCTTAGATGTGCCACGTTCCGAAAGTGAGTATTTTTTCTTTCAAACTGAACAATGCAATCTGCAGGTAAATAAGATCTATCTCTCCTGTGGTAAATACTATATTCCAGAGTCAAGGTTTTTTATTCTTGCTCACCAGGAAATGCTTCTTGCAATTTATATAACATTCTTATCCAAACCTGTGCGTTTTTTTGGTTGGTTTTGTTTGTTTGGGGTTTTGTTGGGTTTGTTTTGTTTTGTTTTTAAATCTCACTGAGCACATCCTTCTCGTTAATCTCTCCATTAAAATCGATGGAATTACTCCTAAGGAGATACACAGGAAGCAGAATGACAGGCATTAGAGGGCTCTAGAGCTCTGCACACGTGATGTATTTTAGATGAACATTTAGTAAAAAACTTAATTACCTTTATAAGTGAAACACAGCTAGCCTTGCTAATAGGTAGAGGTAAAAAATATTGTCTGGACTTCAGAGGAAACCACCCAATCCCTGCAGTAAAACAGGGATTGTTTCATGGTAAGTAGCCCCAATTTTTAGTCTTCTTAAAGTTATCCCAGCTCTTAAACAAATAAAAATTCAGTTGTGTAGGAAATTCTGGAAAGTGCAAAAAAAAAGATAGAAATAACCTCATACACAAACCAATGACTCACTTTTTCTTTCCAATCAACTCCTTAAATGAGATTTTATCATTGAAAATGGTTCACCTAAAAATAATAAAATAATAACAACCTTATTGAAAAGTTCACCCCCACACACCCTAACTTACAATTGGCTATTTATTTTCTTCCAGTTGTAATATAAATTCCCATGGGAACATAGATCCCTTTTTGATTTCAGGCAGGAAATATCATTCTGTCAATATGCTTGTCTAACATACACTAAGTCATTTTTTTCCAAACAGGTGACATTTTAACATCGCATTTCATTTACACAGAAACTACAATATTAAGAAAACTTAATGTAATATTTTTTTTTGTATGAGTAAGAATCCAGATATGAGTCTGGAATGAATTTTTCCAGCAGTGTTAAAGGTAATAATGGTTAGCTTCCTAAATGCTGATGCTTAAGTTTTGGCCTTTCCCACTTATGGTTGTTCAGCTTCTCGAGTAGCTCTGAGCAGCTTTATTTTTCTACTTGATATTGTAAGTTTAGTGAGGACTCAGTCCAACAAAGGTCATAACTAAAACTTCAAGCAGTAAAAAGATCCAGCAAACCATTTACTTATATGTATGCTTTACCCTTTTTTTCTTTTTTTTTTTTTGGCAGCAGGCCCATGTTATCATTGGATATCCTGTTCATTAGCTCCATTGGTGGGTCCCAGTCTGTGAGAACTGTGAATTCAAGAAAGAAGAAAAACACTTAGTGTGTCTTTAAGCAAAAGCTAGACCCAGAGCAGACATGCTATGGTAGTCTATATCAAGATGCAGAACTGAGCTCTACTGTTTATGGCCAATACAATAACTTGCTTATCCCCCTTATCAGACTGTGCTTTAGTCACCATTTTACAGGCATTAAAAAGGCAGTATTAGAATGCAGGACATTATGAAAACATTTGACACTGTGTGCTGTATGTCTGAGAGACGAATGATATCTGAGAGACAAATGATACAAGAAATATGGTTTATATGCATTGTAGCTAGAGACTTGCATACCCTTTAGGTAAATAAAGAGGGCAGTTACTCTGCTGTGCTTTTGGGATTTGTCCACGTGGATGCTGTTTATGTGACACATCTGCTCACTTGGCCAGTTTTATTTTGCAGTGTCTTAATTTGCAGTCCTAGCCCAGTGCCTTCAAGTCACGTATGCATTATGAAATGTGTCTGTCATCAGCACTGCGTTTTCTTTGGGAAAAAAAGCCATTAGTGTTTTAGTCCCACTTCCTAGCTTGAAGTCAGCTCAAAGTTAAGAATCCCAAGTGTGTTCATACAAGTGTCTGCATGTGCATCGGTTTCTAGCTGCCACTGTAATCAATGGAGATGTAGCCAACATCACCAGCTGAGCCTCAAGGTTCCTTCAGCTGACATTAAATCAGGTAGCAGCACCCTGTCAGCTGAATAGTGCTGTACACTTCATTGGTGGGGAGCTCAGTTCAGCAGCCCTCAGCCCCAAAGGAGAGACCTAGCAGGCTCCTAGCTCTGAGACCTAGACTCCAGACTGTAAAGAGTGAGCAGTTTGGCATGCTCTCAAACCACTGCTCTACCGTCAACTTTCCCTTTCAGAAATCTTTGGGTGTTAAATTAGTTATTTAAAGAAGAATGGAAGGAGAATTTCCTACTATTTTTGTAACATATGTTTCAGGGCTTCCAGCAGTGGCCAGGAAGGATTTTTCCCCACCTTTCTCATGTTGAGTAGGATTTTTCCGAGGCACAGCGTGTTGCACCACGTGTTGCAAAAAGAAGTGCTTAAGGTCTTATTGGCATTTGAGAAACTCTCAGAGGTTAGACTGATATGTGTCATTTAGGGCTAAACTGATCTCTGGATTTTGATGTAAGAATGCTTGCAAGGTCAAGTTCACACAGGTCTTTTGGATTTTGCCTCTCATTTTACCTGTGGGCCAGAATACATTCAGTCATAGAATCATAGAATTAACTGGGTTGGAAGAGACCTCTGAGATCATCAAGTCCAACCCTTGATCCAACCCCAC
>JAWWES010000081.1:121777910-121823499 GCA_035583135.1 Lophotriccus pileatus | reverse complement strand
AAGAAAGAAAGAAAGAAAGAAAGAAAGAAAGAAAGAAAGAAAGAAAGAAAGAAAGAAAGAAAGAAAGAAAAAGAAAAGAAAGAAAGAAAGAGTCTTCTATAATTTTTCTGTACTTAATGTGTTAGATCATTCTTATATTTTGAAGCAACATTTTAAAAAAGAATAGTTATAACTGTGTCTGTACATCCTCTGGTTGTGTTTTATCCTACACGTTTTAGAAGTGTTTGGAGATGTCTACAAACCCAAGAGTTTAAAATATTTTAGGAAGTGTATGCAGCTGTAGGGGTGAGAATAAACAGACACTTAGAGAGGACAAGATAAACCATTTCTATGTTACTGAACCACAGTTAAAACAGGTATCCTGATTTGTTTTGTCCAATGAACTGTGTTGTGTAACTGATTTCAAAATTAGGTGATTAAAGAAAATTAACACTTTCCTTAGGTTTGCTGAATGCCACATCATAGACAATTAATTGCTGATATTTCCCCTCATGGTAATGCTTTCAGTCATTTCATGGCACATCAGCACCAACAAAACAAGCAAACAGAAAAACAAACAAACACAATACAAGCCATACCAACACAACTAATTCTATGGAGTTTCAGCAGAAATGACCTGTAACGGGAAAACACCGGTAACTTTTTACTCTTTTCGTATTACAGTTTATTTTTCTTATGTAGAGATGAGGCAAAGTTGTGAGGCCAAACAAACAAAAGATCATGTCTCCATTTGTGGACATCCAGAAGTCTATTGCCATAAATGCAAACTAATGTTATTGATACAAAGATCTTGTTTGAACAGAAAAAAAAATAAAGTGCTATACTCATGAAAATAAATTTTAAAAAAGGGTAAGAAATTAATTCTGTCCGATTTCATATGCAGAGATATTTTAGATATTAAATAATAATCACATTGTTTAAAGTTTATTCAGGACAAAAGTAAATACAGTTTCTGGGGGTCTATATTTTTGGACTTATATCTGCCCATCTCTGAAATATAAACATTTCACATATGTGTACATTTTGTTAACCACCAATTTTGGTAAGAATTGATTTTCTACCTATCTACATTGAAACCAATGGTAAAACCCCCACTGATTGTGTTAAGACTACCTTTTCTATCATCAACACTACTTTGACCAAAGTAAATTATGTCATCTTTTGTCATTGAAAAGAAGAGTATATACACTTTTGTCAAAAGTGTTCCTGTCTATGTTTTGAAATACTGGCTGTTGAAAGCTCCACTGAGGTCTAAACAGAAACGTTTATCCCTTCCTTCCCCCGTACGCACACACACAATTTCCTACACCTCCTATTTACCACCCAGAGAGAAGGATCACGTTTCTACTCCTCCCCTGCTCAGAGAGTGTTTCAGAAGCTTTTTGAAAAATTCTTGACCTCACGCATATGTACTATTACTGAAGAAAGCTCCTTTAGTTTTCCTCTGATACCTACTTGTGGGTAATCTCATACAAAACTGTAATTAGGGTAAATAAAGAATGCTGTCTTTAGAGAACTATTATTTTCCTTGTGAATTATTATTAACAAAAGGTTTAAGTAAAGTGCCTTCTCTCCATGCTTTGTAGGAGCTCTGACCCTCACTGCTACATCTGAAACACCTTGCTTCTCCACAGTAGCCAGGGTGTTTTGGACAATATAAGCACTGTCTGAAAGCGCTGTATTATAAGAGCAGTAAGTTTTATAAGTATGTGCGTCTTTTGGGGGTACTTAGAAGTACAAGCTATTCTGAAAGGCCACCTGGAGGAGGCAGTTGATGAAAGGACCTCCAGCACTGCAAATACCTGATATTTCTTGAAATTGCCCGTATATTCAGGGTAAAAGGCATCCACAAAAACCAGGTAGACCGCTAGTCTTGAGAGTTTGATGCATACCAGTTTCTGCAGCAACAGCACACAAGAGGAAGGTAGCTAAGCAACACAATCATGTTCAATGGCCCAGCCCTAGTTGTTTCAGGAACCATTCAGAATGTTACACATAAGCACTGAACTGATAGGTGGAGAATGATTTTTTTTAACAAGCTGGATGCAAGGTTGTACAACAGAAAAACAGAAACACACAAGGTAATTTCTTCCAGATTCTGACTTCATGGCCCTTTATGCAGATTAATATTTTCTTTAGTCCCCTATATAATCTACAGAATATTCCTCATTCCTTTTCTTCCTGAGCATACGACTTCTGGAATTTTTGGCTATTTTTGGGAAGAAATGTATCGACTTAATGGCAATTTTCCTTTGTATTTTTCAAGTTGAAAAATTTCTTTTGCAACACAGCCTGAAGAACAATTCCTTCTAGAGAGGATGTGGCCAAGCATTTTCCTTCTTCAAAATGGCTGTAGATTCCTATTCTCAGCAGGTCCAAGGCTTCAGGCTGCCCTCAGAGAAGATGGTGACCCCCTTTTCAACATGGTCACCTCACTTCTTGTAGTCAGTGCTCTTCATGGAGTGAGCTTGACAGCCCTGGTGTAGATGGAATTTCCACTAAGCTTCTCAAAGCCCCTATACCTCCAGGATGCTGAACGACAGCACACTCATCTGCCTACACACAGAACTGAGGCATTACAGCATTGGACAACTCTGATTGATTGAATAGACCCCGAGGGCAGGACCCTATTACCAAGCCAATGCTCAGAACTGATTAACCCCTTAGCCAGTGTCAAATACAGTACATTGCTGTAAGAAGACTATAAATCATAGGATAACTGTAGGGTCAGGCCTATTGTGGCCCTCTTATATGTCTTGCCTAAAGCCTACTGTTGATTTTTCTAAACAGAGTGTATTAGTGCTATTCTGGCAGAAGGATAACAGCACAGGAGCTTCCCATCTAGATTTTTATTAATCAGAACAGTTAGCAGCTTGTTTGCTTTTTCTCTTGTTTCTCTGATTTCTTGACCACAGAGGGAAATATAATACCTGAGAAACAAGGTGTATTTATCTTTGGACGGTTGTAGGAAAGGTTTTTAAATGGTGCCAGTACTCTTGTACCTTTTAAAAGCTGTTTTCTGCACCCCATCAGTGACAGCCATTTAGCTTAACTTCATTCAGAATTATCCTGGGAATTCTTAATACCCATGTTTCTTTCTCTGAGTCTGGTCAGTTTTGAAAAGGGCAGCTACCTTACTTAGTGTTTTACAAATGAATCCAAAAATGGATTTAGGTATTTTAAAAGCTAAGTGCCATGCCATCCATGCCCACACATTGCCTTGCAGAATGGAGCCCAGAGTTCTGTATCTGGCTCTTGAGCATCTTGTGTACACTGTTGGTGACATTCCTATTTCCTCAGAATGGGAACCAGAAAGTTGGCTAATTTAGAAAGGAAATGCTTCAAGTTAGACAATGAAAACCACCCTGTTATAATAATATATTTCTACTGGTACTGAAGGGTTAGGAGCCCTGCTCAGATCTCCTGCTTGGGATTCATGTGCTTTTACACCCTCTTGTAAACAGGTGCTTAACTTTTCAGAGAAAGAGTAGGATTTGCACACATGAAAGCAGAAGAGAAGGTCCCTGTGACTGCTAGTGCTAGTGTTTTTGATAGTTCTCTTTTGTAAAGCAGTGCAATGGCTAAGGCACTACCCTGACAGCTGGGAGCAGTTAGGACCCCTGCCCCCACATTCATACCTATATTTGCCACAATATATCACTAGGAAAAAGAAGGAGCAAACTCAAGGAAGGACCAGGATCCATGTTGTCTCTTTCTCCAAATGTGTGCCATGTTTCTGCTTGTTTTCCCTCTCTAGCCCACTGAATTTTGAATTCTCTATTTTTTGTGATAGGATGGCTGCTGCAAAAAACAGTGGATAATGCGCCCTCTCCTGAATAGTGTAGAATATAGCTCAGCTGAGAGTACTGCTTAGGGCATCCTCTTGGGAGGCAGAAGATGTAATTAGAATATCCTCAGACTGAGAAGAGGGCTGATTCCGAGTCATCCACTTCCAGGATGAATGCTTAAAGACAAGTGCCTGCATTATCACCTCCTTATGAAGGAAAATGAAAATGGCCCCTCATCTAACTACACCTATCTTTATCAAGAGAGACACAAAGGGCAAATTTTTCAGAAATGGGTTAGGCCCAGGTCCTCAAAGACATTTAGGCATTTGATTTTCTTTGATTGTAGGGGGAATTAGCTTCCAAAGTGCCTTTGAAGATCTGGACCTTGGAGATTTAAGATACTCAATGTCATTTATCAAATGTGGAATCAGTAGGAGTTGGGCATCTAACGAGAACCCCACAGTCTATATGTTTCTAAATTATGTATGCACTTTGAAAATGCTAAGCCCTTTATCATGCAGGAAATCAGGATTGATGACTGATGATCCTTTCTCATCTTAACATCCCTTATAAAGCTTGCTAAGATCATGTGAGCACTATGATGGACACATCACAGTCATATATATGTCATGCAACCTGAGATATTTTGTATCTATATACACTTGTGATGGACAGTCAGTTTCCTTCCAATATGGCATGTCTTATGATAGGCTGCTTTTTAATTATTTAAATTATTTCTGGATTTTCTGATGCTTAGACCTTTCAACTATATATATATTTCATTTTAAAAAGAAAATTCTGTTTATCCTTAAACTGATTGATGCTTCTAAAACTGCAGTATTTCAGTATTGATTTATTTTAGCAGAACCAATTCTGTGAATAATGTCTATATATTTTATTGAAAGAAAGGGTTTGTTCTGTTTGCCTTGAGTGTTAACTTACTAGGCTGGTAGATAACTTTCCGTTGCAGTTTTTTGTTGTTTTGGGGTTTTTTTTTGTTAGTTTGTTTATTTGAGCAGCAGTAATAGAAAAGATCCTTCTGGTCTTTTAACAATACAGCTTTTAAAATAATCTCCAGTTTTTAAGGGCTTTATGGTAAACATTTGCCTTCTCTCTTGCTTAGGCAATCTAGGCATAAAGGTACTGACTGTAATTATGTGTTGAGTTTTTCCAGAGGGGTAAGGTCTTTTGTTTGTGGTTTTTGTTTGTTTATTTGTTTATTCTATGTACTAAATTGCTCTTAGAATTTCATGGTAATCTGGGAATTTTTTGAGATTGTCAATGCAACGCGGATAACTATCATCACCTGCTCAATGTTAGCCTAGCTTTTAATGATTATTAAAGAGAATTCAGCATCTTAGAAAGTCACATAGACTCCACACCAATACCAAAAGCAAGACTATATCTTTGTTATTCTACACATCTTTTTTCTTAATTTTTTTTTTTCTTTAGGATTGTTTCCTTCTCTAGTGATAAGGTGGTTTGCCACCTTGAGGGCAAGACTAGGTAAGTTTCCTATTATTAGCATGTGATTCCCCTCCTTGATCTTGGGTCCGTTTCAGATATAATAAGCAGTATAAACTGCCTTTATATTTTCTTATCTTCAGCTGCTCTGAGCTGAATCTTCTTCATGCAGTCATTCTGTTCTTAGGTTTCTATAGTTCATCCAGTGCTTTGTAGTAAATCTGTTTTACAATTTCATGTATGGCCTGGCACTTAAGTTTAAAATAAGATAGAGAATGAACTGTTTATGAAATAAGAGGAGAAGTATTTTATTTAAATATCATCAGAGGTATAATAGGAGCACAAAAAAAAAAAAAAAAAAAAAGATCTGGGGATACCAAAGTGATATAATCTGTCTGCAGGTATTAGTACAGATAATTAGGTATTGCCAATAATGCTATCTATTACTGCTGACAGAACTAACTGATGCCTAGAAGTGTGGTTCCTGTAAAGGGAATATTGTATAGTGCATTAAAGTTTGTTGTTAGAAGTCAAATAGGACACCAGAAATTTGAAGTTAGCATAGATATAATGTTAACGAATTACAGTTGCATGATGGAGAACACCATTGTGAAATTTTTGGATTTGGAAAAGAAATGAGGACATTCATTGAATACAGGTTTCTCAGAATTATGGAGAAAGAGGTAAAAACTCTTTGACAACTACAGCTCACAAAAATTATTTGACTTTAAACATACTTGAAGGGAGTGAGTCTAGCAATCACTTTGTTAATGAAATCAATAAAATAAATAAAGGAGAATTAATCTTAAATCTTTCTTTAGGTCATTATAAAAGTACAGCAAAAAAAGAGAGAATGTAGGAATAGTTACCAATGTTGAGTAATTCTCCTCTCAATTTCAAATAGTATTAAGCCAATGGATTCTTAAGAAATAGAGGCTAACAAAGTTCAGGAATCAGGTAATGGAAGAAAGAAATCTCTGTCCACATGTTTAAATCTCTATTCAGCATTTACTTCCCCCTAATTCATTTTTCTTCAGTAAGAATTTTCTGCAACTAAGACATGCACAGGCCTGTGGTTTTCCCCTAAGGAAGAAAACAGGAAAGAATTGATCAACTACAACCAGCAGGTGCACTATCAAGTGGACCCTCAGAAAGTTTGCTGCTGATACCAAGCTGTGTGGTGCAGAGGACACACTGCAGGGAAGGGAGCTGCAGAGGAATCTTGACAGACTTGAGAGATGAGTTCATGCAAATGTAATGAAATTCAACAAAGTGAAGTGCAAGGTCCTGCACCTGGGTCGTGGTTATCCCAGGCACACCTACAGGTAGGGCAGAGAAGTGTTTGAGAGCAACCCTTCAGAGAAAGACTTGAGGGTGATGGTTGATGAAAAACTCAATATCAGCCGGCAGTGAGTGCTCACAGCCCAGAAAGCCAACCATGTCCTGGACTGCATCAAAACCAGCATGGCCAGCAGGATGAAGGAGGTGATCCTTACCCTCTACTCTGCTCTTGTGAGACCCCACATGGAGTCCAGCATGGCCAGCAGGATGAAGGAGGTGATCCTTACCCTCTACTCTGCTCTTGTGAGACCCCACATGGGGTCCTTCATCCAGCTGGTTGCCCTAACATAAGAAAGACATGGAACTGTTGGAGCAAGTCCAGAGGAGGGCCACAAAGTTGATAAGGGGACTGGAGCATCTCACCTGTGAAGACAGGCTGAGAAAGTTGGGCTGTTCATCCTGGAGAAGTGAAGGTTGTGTGAAGACCTCATAACAATATTCCATATCTGAAGGGGGCCTACAGGGAAACCTGAGAAGGATTCTTTGTGAAGAACTGTAGTGATAGGAGAAGATGTAATAGGTATAAATTGAAAAAGGGGAAATTGAGGTTAGATATTTAGATTCTTTACGGTGAGGGTGGTGAGACTGGAGCAGGTTGCCCAGAGAGGTTATGAATGTCTCAACCCTGCCAATGTTCAAAGCTAGGTTTGATAAGGCCTTGAGCAACATGGTCTAGTGGGAGGTATCCCCACCCATCTCAAGAGGGTTGTTAAGGTCTATACCAACCCCTTAACATTCTATAATTATATGATTCTATGACTATATGCTGTGATTGTTGTACATTAGGATGCTCTGACATCTTTCAGATACTTTTATAGTTTAATTGATGATCAAAAAAAAATCTTATTTAATTTTATATTTATAATCAGATTCAGAATGCAAGAAAGAAGAAATGTTCATACTTATCATTCTTCAAAGGATCTGTCAATAGTATGAAACATTTTCTTTTCCAGAATGCAAAATCAGAAAAAAAGGAATTAACCCAAATTTATGAGAAATACATAATAAAAAAAATGAAGTCTGGAGAAGGAAGACAGATGCAATAAAAATTAGTTTATATTTGTTCTTGTATGCCAAAATAGTTAAGGAAATGAAAAGGGATTAAAAGGGTTAAAATTTTGGGGGGGGGGCGGGGAATTGTCATGGAAAGAAAACATTCAATTTCAAAAAATTAGGGTGAAAATTACTTCAGAGATAGAGAAAAATTCTTGACATTCAGTTATCCTTTGAAAGTTCTTAAGTGAGAGGAATACAAAATGAATCATATAACTAGAAAATGATGACATTTTCAAATATACATTGATAAAGACTAGACAATAAAATACTTGGAAAAGTGGTAAATTTACAAATTGTTCGGGCCAACTGTTAGGAAGGCAATTAGGAAATTCATCTACTCTGCCAAAGGCAATTATTTTTGATGAGACATGAATATCTGGGTAATTACCTAAACACAGTAGAGAAAACAAAACAAAATTAGAAGGAACAAAAGAACATTGATTTTGGCAATTGTTTTCTGAAGATTCTCCATATATCCCAGAACAATCTAGTCAAAACATTGAGAGAAAAGAGCTCACTGTGAATTTGCTTACTCAGACATCCCAGTGAGCAGTTCCTATCTCACTCCTCAACTCAACTCTGTTACTCTTTTATGTAAGAAGGCAGAAAGAAGCTCAGGATGGCCTGGCTTATTCCCAAGTTGGGTGTGATAACCTGAGCATTGCCCCTCTGGACCCCTCATCCTGAGTCCTTCAGTTTAAAGCCTGCCCCATAAAGTCAGCCAGCCTGCTGACAAAGATTCTCTTGCCTCTTCAAGACAAGTGGATCCTATTGCTCCCTAATACTCTAGAAGCATCAAAGTTTGTACCATTGTTATAAAGCCAAAACTCTCACATTGGCACCAGACTTAAAACCAAAACTTAATTGGCATTTTATGTCTATTGCTGACTGCAGCATTGCCTTTAACTGGTAAAATGGAAGAATATATATCTATATATTTGAACAATATATATTGTTATATATTGTCCTCTAAATATGGAACATATAAATATTATATAAAACATTGCATTTAATTTATATTAAATATATTTAAAACATTAATGTATTAAACATTACCTTATGGTGTCACATGGGCACCATGTATTGCCTTTCTCTTATGTCCACTCTTTGCAGGATTGATATGAGGAATTATGTAGCCTTTGCAATCTAGCACAACAGAAATAGACAATGAGGATGGATTAGGGAATATCTTGAACCTCAAGCAATCCCAATTTCTACCATTTCTACCATTTCTAAACAGATGGCTTTACACAATTCATAGGAGAGAAAGGGAGAACCAACTGCCAAGTATCCCTTGGTGCAAGAGGATATGATGCCTAGGTGAGAAAGTGTGTTCTTCATAAACAATCCAGCAGCTATTCTGTAAAATCTTGAAAAACATTAGTAAGTGATGAATAGATCATTTATTTTAAGATTCAAAACACTGAGAGTAATTTAAAAACAGTATAAAATAGGAAGGAACTAATTTAAAAATAATTTGAAACACATGTATATGTGTGTGATAAATAATTGGTTTGTGTGAAATATGGAAAATATGTGCAATTGTAAGGAAATAACACTCATAACTCATGAGATTTCAACTAGCCAAAATAGTATTATAAGGCCAGCAAAACCACTCACAAGGGGAAAGTGTAAAATGCCAGTAACAGTTAAATGAACTATTTTATTCATTTATGATTCAGAAAAACCCTCTACTAAATATGACAAACTACATTGTGGTAGCAGAATAATTCAGTGTACTGTGGAAAAAGAAAATTATCCACCCTGTAGGTTAATTTTTTCTAAGCTTTTTCCATCTCCAAAAGAAAAAAAAATGAGAGAGAGAGAGAGAGAGAGAGAGAGAGAAAGAAGGAAATAATAGAAACGTTTTAAAAGGAAAATGGAATATTCTTCACAGAAGACATTCTATACATATGACTTGTAAACAAGTGCCCCAAAGCAACAAAAGCTATAGATTTCTTCATACTACTACCCTTTAGAAGATTTTATAAGTCTCTCAATAGTGAGTGACCCAGAATTTGCTAATAAAATATTACTGTTGACATATCAAAATAAACCTTATTTTTTCATAGAATATGTCATGTTGGAAGGGACCTACAAAGATCATCGAGGCCAACCCTTAGCCCTGCAAAGGACCATCCCCAAGACTCATACGTGACTCATGTGCCTGAGAGGATCATCCAAACTCTTCTTGAACTCTGTCAGGCTTGGTTCTGTGACCGCTTCCCTGAGGAGCCTGTCCCAGCACACAACCACCCCCTGGGTTAAGAACCTCTTTTTAATCTCTAACCTATCCTTTGCACACTCTCTGATAGCTTAATATCTGTCTTATATTGCAGTGCCCAAATCTGCACACAATATTCAAGGTGAAGCTGCCCCAGAGCAATCCCCTCCTTTGACCGGCTGGCGATGCTTTGCCTGATGACCCTCCCAGACACAGTTTGCCCTCCTGGCGGCGAGGGCACTGCTGACTCATATTGAACTTGTAATCAACCAGGACCCCCAGATCCCTTTCCACGTCACTTCATTCCAGCATCTCATTCCTCAGTCTGTATGAACATCCAGGCTTGCCCCATCCCAGGTGCAGAATCTGGCACTTTCCCTTGTTGAACTTCCTATGGTTGGTGATTGCCCAGTCCTCTAATTTGTCAAGGTCTCTCTCCAGGGCCTCCCTGCCTTCAAGGGAATCAACAGCTCCTCTCAGTTTTGTGTCATCTGCAAACTGTGCTTGATCTGTGAGCCAACTGCTCACCCACCACCCCATGTATTTATCCAGCTGTGTGCTGGACATTTTGTCCAGAAGGATCCTGTGAGAGACAGAATCTAAAGATTTACTGAAATCCAGAAAGATTACATCAACTGTCTTCTCTTAATCAACTAGGTGGGTTAACTACTGATAAAAGGAAATCAGGTTTGATTTCCTCTCATGAAGCCGTGCTGGCTGTAACCATTGTCTTTCAAGTGTTTTTGAATACCTCCCAGAATAATGTTCTTCACAACTTTACCAAGCACTGAAGTGAGACTGACAGGCCTGTAGTTTCCAGGGTCCTCCTTCTTGCCCTTCTTGAAAATTGGGACAACATTCACCATCTTTCAGTCAGCTGGAAACTCTCCGGATTCCCAAGACTGATCAGAAATCACTGAGAGAGGTTGTGTGATGACATCAGCCAGCTCCTTAATGATTCTGGCATGAATCCCATCAGGACCCATAGATTTGTAGGGATCCAGCTGGAGCAGCAGATCTCACACAGTTTCAGGTTCAGCTGAGAGTTGATCATTCTCACAGTCACGGTTGTTCAGCTCAGGATACTGAAACCCCCTCAGTCCATCACTGGTGTTGAAGACAGAGGCAAAGAAAGCATTAAACACCTGAACTTGTCTCTGTCCCTGTTTGTGAGGTGACCATCCTCATCCTGGAATGGGCCAATGGAATTTCTACACTACCTATTGACATTAATTATTTGAAAAAACTCTTTTTATTGTCCCCACATTTCTGGCCAGCTGCAACTCCAGTTGAGCTTTGGCCATACAAATTTTCTCCCTACAGTAGCAAGCAGAATCTCTCTATTCTTCCTATATCACTTGGCCTTTCTTCCACTGGGTATACACCTTTCTTTTTTGCCCTTTTTCCAAGAGAAAATCACTGCTTAGTCATGCCAACCTTCTGCCTTGCCTCCTTGACTTCCAGCATTTGGGATTTTGCCTGCTACTGTGCCCTTAGGAGGTGATGATTGAAAAGTGACCAGCACTGATCGACCCCAGCACCTGAAAAAACATTTTCCAAAGGGATCTTACTTACTAATTCCCTGAGCAGCCTGAGGTCTGCTCTCCTCACATCCAAAGTTGAGGTTTTGCTGGCACTTTTCCTCCTGTCAACAGAGATTTTAAACTCAATTGCCTCGTGGTTGCTATGGCCAAGACAGCCTCCAATCTCCACTTTGCTCACAAGATCCATTCTGTTGACAAGCAGCAGATCAAGGAGAGCATTTTTTCAAGTTGGCTTTCTTAGGATGTGTTCCCTAAAGTTACCATCCAGGTTTTTTAGGAGTGTTCTGTCCTGGGTTGTACCAGCTGTGTGATGTTCCCAGTTAATTTCTGGCAAGTTGAAGTCCCCCATAAGGACAGGGCAATTGACCTGGTAGTGTCCCTTAGTTCCTTAAAGAATAATTCATCAACATCATGGTCCTGGCTAGGAGGTTTATAGCAGACTCCCACAGTGACATCTGCACTTGTTTGACCTTTGATTCTTACCCAGAGGCTCTCAACTGAGCCACTGCCCACTGTGAGCTCCATACATCCTAACCCTTCTATTACACACAGTGCCACCTCTCCGCCTCTTCTGCCCTACCTATCCCTCCTGAAGAGCCTGTAACCATCCAGCAGGGCACTCCAGTAACAGGATTCATCCCACCAGATTTCGCTCATGCCAATGATGTCAACTCTTTGGGACTGGGCCAAAGCTTCAAGCTCCTCTTGTTTGTTCCTCATGCTGTGTGCATTAGTGCAGAAACATTTCAGGTGTGATACATTGTAGCCCACACCTCTTGAGGCAGATTGAGGGATCCCATTTCTGCTGCTTTCCTCAACTTTTGGCACACCACCCTGTAGCTCTATCAATGAGCCTCACTAGCTCCTACCCTAAAACTAATTTCCTCCCTCTGCGATAGGTGTCACATGTCAGTAGATCAGGTGTTAAGCAGATCATCCCATAGTCAAAAACCATAATTTGTTCCCAATTACACCAATCTCAGAGCCACTCATTGACCTGGTGCATCTGCCTATTCCTTTAAATATTACTCCTCATTATAGGAAGAATCAAGGGAATCACTACCTTTGCTCCTGTTCCATCTACCAATTTTTCCAGGGCCCTGAAGTCTCTTTTGATTGCCCTTAGACTTCTCTTTTTTATTTCATCACTGCCAGTTTGAACAACCAATAATGGATGTTAGTCAGAGTGCCTTACTAGGATGGAGAGTTTTCTAGTAATATCCCTTATCCAAGCCCCTGGGAGACAGCAGACCTGGGAGTTGGGTCCAGTGTGCATATTGGGCCCTCTGTTCCCATTAGAAAAGAGTCTCTTACTACAACTACCCTTCTTTTCCTGTTAACAGAGAAGATCTTGATGTAGGGTATACAGAAGGTGTTGTTTTAGGAGGTCCCAGAAGGACCTTTTCCCACCTCATCAGTTGTCTGGCCTTCTAGTTCCAGAGCCTCATATCTCTTGTAGAAGGTCCTACCTGTCAAATTCTGAGGAGAAGGAGGAATCTTTCTCCTGGTATGTGCAGTCAACAGCTTCCAGCCTTCACCTGTAACAGACCCTGGAGTAACAGTCCTTTCACTAATTACCTTGCAGGGTTCTGAGTCCATCTGCTTCTCCACTACAACGGGGGTTCAGGACTCCTGAGAGTTTTGAGACTGAAGCATCTCTGAAAATAACCAGTTAATCTCTTGCTCATTTGCCCAAACGCTACGAAGCTTGTTCACTTCTACCCGTAGCTCCTTCACCTGGCAACACAGCTCTTCAACCACGGCACACCTTCTGCAAAATACTGTTTATCTGCCCCAGCCTCATGAAGAGGCATCAGGCACTCCTGGCAACCTGTGACCTGGAGAGCTGTGTCTGCCATCAGCAGGTCTGTCTGTCCATCTGCCTGTGACAGGGCTGGTACTGTGACTCTTGCAGCTACAGGTGGTTGAGCTTTACAGCATGTCGACACCATCACTGAGGACCTTAAACCAATATGCTAATAAGACTGGGGCTGAAAGGATCTTTTTGCTCTTCCTTACCAACTTCTTACTCTGTTTGCTGCCTCTGTTGGCTGGATGGTCTGAGAGGAACTCTTCCTGCTTGCCCTGCCAGCACGAACTGCCCTGCAAACTGCTGGGCTGTGTTCTCACTGATGTGCCATGGCCCTGTTTGCTCACTCCTGTTCTCTGTGCTCTGGGTTGTTCATGCTGCCTAGTGCTGTTTAAATGTCCCTTGGTCGCTCCAGGCACTGCCTCCTCCTTGCCTGGTTGGCTGCCAAGGGCTTCTGGGTCGTGGGGCTGCTGCTGATTTTACTTATCTGAATATATATGTGTTCATATATATATATTTTATTCACTACTTATGTGTAGGTTTAATAACAGAGACTGAGTGCTCCAGAGACAGGGTCTAACCTCAGTGTTAACACACAGTTCCATTTTAATCTGTACATTGAAATGGATGATGGAGAAAACTAGGACAGAAAACATCTTATCACACCCCGCATTTTTGCCAGTTGCTCAGTCAAAAATATATCAGTTCAAACCTGTATCTTTCCACAACTGTCTCAGCAAACCAGAGATGCAAGCAGTGGTTCCCAGTGCCAAAGGCATTTCCAGAAGTAGTGCTTGACAGAAAAAAATATATTGCACAAAACATAATCAAAAACTCATTAAGTAAAAGCATGGCTGAGAAAATAGCTGTCCTTCTAGAAGCATGATCAAGTCAACGTTCTCAGGAAATTCCTTTTGTGTTTTACTCTTTGTCAACCTCACATTACTGTAATTCCACTAAAGACAAGTATTATGGCTAAATTTGGGGAAATGCATTAAAATCCCCTTTTTAGATAACATCAATAATATTTTAGGTAATTTTTTCTTTTTAATATGGGAAGAAGGATAAAACTTTATTGCAGACAGAAGTGTAGCAATCTGCGGTGCTTTTAATACTACAGGATATCTGCACTAGAACAATCTTTTATTTTGGACAGAAAATTCTCATTCAAGTATAGTGGTTTTGGTCTTGGATAGGCATTCATACACTTTAAAATGAACTGGAAAAAAGAATGGCTTCCTCTAATTAGGCAGCTTGATCAATGTATGCATTAAAGACACATTTCACATTTCCTAATGTATTATGAATTGAGATGGGTGAGAGAAAAGTAGGCTTCAACAGCTTTTAAAAATAGCCCAGAATCCTCTGTAATTTCCCCCGACTAACCTCATCTACATTCCTGTGTTACCATAATCTAAAATTCTTCAGCTTTCTACTACTACTAGAAGAAAACCATATAAGAAGTGGTTTAATGAAAAAATATTTTCTAGCTCCAATTGCAAACAAAATGCTAGGAAAGAAAGTGTCTTAAGCAATCTTTATATTTGTGTTGTCTTTTGCAGCCAACTCTTTCACCCAGGCTTTGTGCAAAGATTAAATCCAACAGTGGATATGTAAAGACAGGATTACTGCTCAGTCTTAGGAAAGATGGCAATTATTAAAGCAGAGCAGCCGCTAACCTGCAGGTCCTTGGATCTTCTGGAGTATGGTATGATGATTGATAACCTGACTTACACTTCTTGGATCACTTGGCAGATAGAATTATAGCATCTGCTGTATTCTTAATACAATAAATCACACCACTTTCAAATATTATTTCAATAAATTAAATGGATAGAGCTGTAGTAGTTTGCATAAACTATGTAAATAAGTGCTGTGACTTACATGTTGCTACGTGGGCATAAATTCAGTCTACTTCTTTTAAAAGGCAGAAGTTCAGTATGGATATTTAAGGTGGCTTGTGCAATCATATTAATCTTTCTACTTCATATTTCACATTTTTATGAGAACTTTATTACTAAATAATATATCTCCATGTTCCCTTTTGTAGCTATGCTGTCCATTACTTGCCTAAACTACTTGCTGTCATTAGTTATAGCAGTTTTATGCTTCATATACTACACAGCCTCTGATGGCTGTCTCTCTAATAAATTCTTCATCACCTTCAACATGACCATCTGCATTGCAGCTTCATTAATATCCTTTCATTCCAATTTCCAGGTGGGCAATGTCTTGCTTAGTTAAAGCTTTTTGTAAATTATTAATTATTGCAACCAAGAAACCTCCTCCCTTGGCTCTCACTGGTATCATGAAATAGTGATTTCATGGATATTACAGAAATGTCGCTCATTGCTGCCTTTATCTGTTAGGTTAATGAGGATCATTCTGCTTGAACACAATGGATCAAAATCTGGCCTTCTGTGCACGCAGATATTTCCCATTGATTTCACTGAGCTCATTGCATCTGGAGCTTCAGGCTGAGTAGCCTATTAAAGTAGCATGAAGAGTGCAAAGCACAGAGAGAAAAGTTTATGCTGGTAAATCAGGTGAAGCAGAAAGTGAACAACTCTGAGACTTGAAAGAATCTGGATCAGCACAAATAGAAGGTGAAAAAACCTTAGCCCACTGGGCAGGAGATCCTGGCTGATCTCAATTTCCTGACTGCATAGGAGGTTAAATACAGCTCTTCAGCAGATGGGCTCTATGTTATTTGATTCCTTAGGGAGACACTCTGTTGACTAAAATATTGAGTCAATACAAATATGAGAACAAAAATGCACAACTCATATATTTCATAGCAAACAGTGAGAGCTTTTAATCACATCTTAAAGCTTTTGAGTGTTTGTTACCATATTCTGCAGCTATTTGACTGAAACTGCTCTATTGACTGTTTCAAGACAACAAGTTCTTTTCATCTGTCACTTTGGAGTCAGTTTGATGGGGTCCACCAAAAAAGGAAATGCTTTTGGGCAGACTGTGAAGTTAAACTGAATGTGACCTAGTCAATATACACTGCATGGAGTGGGTTATATAGTTCTTCACCATACGGTTAGGATGAACCGTGCAATAACGAATGAGGTAAACACAGTTTATCCTACATCCTTCTATTGCATCACCTTTTCTCATTCATTTAATTTGTATGTCTGTGTGTGCCCTTATGCAAACTGCATGCGTGCATTGATTCTGCATACACAATTACATTTACTTTTCTTTTTTAAATGTATTAGATGTGTCAGGCTGTATTTTACAGATGTTTAGTAAGGTAAAAACTTATAGATTAAGAAATGAAGATTTAAAACTGTGCATAGTTCCACCCTCCTTTCTTGTGCATGTGCTTTCTAATACCATCCTTTAAATAAATATTTATGTATAATGATTTTTCTTTCTGGGTGCCCTTCTAATTATTCAGACTGTGACCCAGTGCCTTATTCAATGCATTTTGGCAGAATTTTTTTTTTCATATTACCGAGATTGTGATGGTGTTTGCAAGGTTCATGAAAATTAATTTATCTTTGCAACATGCAGTCCCATATCAAATAGGAGACCAACTCTGTGAAGTAGCATAATATGTACTTTAGAAAGCGTGAAAGTCTGGGGATGCTTTGTGAAGTTGAAATTTCTAGAAATTTTGGCTGATGAAAAGGGGAAATAAATGTACCTAAATAGAGATCTTTTTTTCAGAGGATTCTTTGTATTTCTTGCAGTTTTGCAACAGAAATCATATCCTTGTCAAAATGGTCAGTCAGGATGCTGAATTCTACATCTTTGAAAAGTCTTTGAAATAAAGAAAAAGTCACTAGATTATTTTTTATATTGGTGAATCAAATAATTCTTTTACCCTATGCTTGAAAATAGTTTGTCTGGTATGGCTGGATATTTTTCATACCTCTACGGGAAATTGTTAAAGCCTGACAAAGTTAAAAGCAATGCTGAGTTTTTAATACAAAGTTCCAGGCAGTCTTCTCAGGAAAGGTGATGCAATGAACCCTACATATATTACAGCTACATTCCTATCTGTGCAGATTTGGAGGTTTTGCAGTACAATTCTTCTGCAAACCCATTTTAAAAAAAATTTGGATACCCTTAAAAAAATTTCTCCTTTGTTCTATGGCTTGCACTGTCCATATTTTCATTGCATTTCAACTTTCTTCATTTTTTCCCTTCAAATTCTCTTCTTTTTGTCCTCTTTTCTTCTACAGTCTCTGATTTTGTCTTCCCAATTTGTGAACTATATGGGAACTCATTTACACTCAAATTTCAGGATTCAGGCCGATAGCCAGAACAGACACTCAATGTGCCTTCTCAAAGATCCCAAAGTGGTGCTGTCTGATATATGAGACCAGATAGCAAAGCAGAGATTATGCACAAACCTCAAAACTGTCTTCTGAAACAAAGAATGTAAGAAATGAAGAAATGTGTCTTGATGAACCAATAGGAAACCCTCCTTCTCCCTTGGAAATTAAAAGGAAGAGGAAAAACTTGGTTTGGTCTGAAGACTTTCCTAAGGTGATAAGAGCAGCAGTTTTTTTGAGATAAAATGTGAAAAAATGCCTGTAAACCAAAAGGACATTGTCCTTGAAACAGTCACTAAAACATCACGGTAGGACAGAGGGTGCTTTTGAGCCAGGCAGGCACCTGCCCAGCTCTACTGTCAAAACCCCGTATTATTACCCCTGAAGTAACAAGTCTAGTTTTATTTGACCATTAATTAAAAACCACTTAAACTAGGTGGCTGGATCTTGCCAACCAAGAGACCAGCAGATTCACATAAATTTCACTATATAGACTGTATTCACTTCCTTTGCCTAATTTATATAATGAAGTAATCTGTACGCACCAAAGACCAAACTTTCTGTTCTTCTTAAGCATTCTTTGTTTTTCCCTCGTGGGTTTTTTTGTTTGTTTGGTTGGTTGGTTTTTTTGTTGTTTTGTTTTTGTTTTTGTTTTTTTTTTCTTTTATGCTAATCCAAGGTTTAGATGGACTGTGAGGCCCACCTACTGTGGAAACCTTTTCCCCAGTATAACTGTTAATGAAGGCTCCAGCCATTGGAGACAAATGAAAACAAAACCTTATTATCCAATAAAGGATCGTTAAAAGTTCAGCAGCTAACAGTTTTTGGCTGACAAAATTGTTGAACACCCCAAGAAGCAGAAAGCAAAATTGGCTATTTTCTGATCACAGACCTAGTTAAAAATGAACAACTTAACTGTGTGTGCCAATGACTGCAACCTGCATGGTATTTTAATTTCTGAATGTCTTTATATAAAGAATTTCCTGTGAGAATTTTTTTACTCTCTAAATACCTCTGTATGGTATTGACTACAACTGAGGGCCAGGTTTTGTTAAAGAAAATGTCTGGCTTTAATGGTGTGGAAGCTGAATGTATCTGTATATATTTTATTGGGTCAGGTACTAAGACTGAACACCCCAAAGCACCAGTCTTTTGGGTTTGGGTTTTTTTTTCACAAATGTATTTTTAAGCCTACAGCAGCCAGTTGAAAATAAGACAACAAAGGTTATGTGAAAATTGCATGAGGATTATAGGACTTCCTGCAGTCTACCTCAGGAACTGAAATGTTGCCCTGGCAGACTCAGTTGCCTCTCTGCCTATACTCAGTGTAAAACAGGGCAGAATTGGGTTTTATGGGCTACATTCCTTCTTATGTTAACTTCTCTGAAATCAGCATAACTTTTTAAGAATAAATTTGAACCAGACCATTGAGTGCTTCTGCTCTGAAGTCTACAATTACCTGAGTTTCGTGATCAGTTGCCCCGTTTCTTTCCCTGTGTGAGCCTGAGACAAAGGTCTTGCTGAATAAAGCTTCAGTAGATCACAGAGATATAATAAATAATTTAACAGAGTTTATTATAATTGAAGGGTTCTTCTCACAAGCGGATTAAGCTGACCTGGGGGCAAAATTAATTTCCACCTCTGATATCAACTACCAGACAAAGTTGAAGATCTTTGGTAAGTCCTTGTTCTGGAACTGCAGCCTGCTGGACTTTCCCCTATTCTGGCCAGGCATCTCAACTTCAATCAGTGTTGAATCGTGCCAAGACGGAAGATTTGTACACATGGGAATTCAAGGTGCTGGGAAAATTTCCTTTTCCATGCTATCTGGTCTGGTGTTCGGTTTCTGGAAAAAAAAAAAAAATCAATCTTGAATAGGCTCTCAGGTACATTGAAATTATTGTAAATGGCTTATTTCCCAATAGGTACTCCATGATTTCTGAAATTACAAAATTAGAGCAACTGAGCAAAAATTATAGAACTTGTAAAAAGACAGAAAATGAGAAGTGTTCTTTCAACAACTTTCAAAACTGAGCATTGCTGAGTTGCTTCTCTTGTTCATTTAGGTGTAATCTATGATTAAGCCCCTTAAAGTCTACCAGTTATGGATTTCTGTCACAAAAATAAATTGCATAATTTGATGATTTCTGACCCAATAAGGCAGCTTCTTCATGTAATAACATGACCTTACATTTGTGTAACTAAAGAATGCTGCCTCTTCCTGTATTGTGGTGCTACCAAACCATAACAGAATTGGCAAACCCATATATTTTTTACCTGATAAAATATACAGTAAGGTCTAGTTTTGGAGCTGCTCTGATACATAAATAATCTAAAGACTGAGGTAGTCCCACTCTTTTGTCATCAGACAACTAATATGAGCAATGACAGCTATGTAAGCAACTTTTTTACATGTTCAAATCCCATGTACAGATGTACAGACAGTCACTGCATTCAGGACAGCATTCCTTCTCGCAGATGTTACACATGTAGCAGTTGCTCCTTCTTACTATTTTTTTTTCCACAGTGAAGGATTCAAGATTATTGCCAGACTATTCTCTATTATTAACAGAAAAAATACAATGAAATAGGTCATGTACCATTGTTCATGCATGTGCAAGGTGGCATGAAACTACATAACTTTGTGATCTCTGGTTTTATTAAGAGCCACCTACTTCAGGTCTTTTATGACAAATTAAATTGCAGTATACTTTGACTTTGGTCAAGCTCTTGCAGAGATCTGATGAAAAAGTTATTTGTTTCCTTTAAACAACTAAACAGAAATTTTTCTTTTGACTCTATTCTAAAGAACTATGTTGCTAGAAAATGTGGAGTAAAGAGGGGATATAAATCTATTGGTTAAAGATCGCGTATCACCAGCTCAGGTGGCTTGGATGTCACCCTTCTGGTCTTCTGATGTTACTTCAGAAAGACTGTACTGTCAGCAGGAAAATGGGTCTTTTTGAAAAGATTTTCTCCTTTAGCAAAGAGTCTTATGAGATGTTAAGCTCATTAGGAAAGCAGAAGAAAATCCAGCTGAACTTTTAAGTCCTTTTTTACTTTTTTCTCCTGCCCCCCCTTTTTTTTTTTTTTTTTTTTTAACTTTTGGTCATTAAGATTGTGAAAAGGGGCTTAGATTTTTGAGCAGCTGCAGGGAAAGATGGGGAGGGGGGAAAATGTTGAGATCATATGACTACAGTTGTTAATATACAGTGGTGCTACTATTCAAGCTGCGATAGTCAAAGGCCTGTCAGTACTTCCATTTGAAACTCAGTCTTTGTAACGTTTATTTTTCCAAAAAGGAGTCCAGTGTTAGTTGAATTTTAGCATGCAAGAATGCATCCTGGGAGAAAATTCCCTTTGTGACATTTCTAATAGATGGTTTGCATTGTATGTGTTAGGAATAATTCAAAGTGTCCCAGCCCTGAGACGTATTTTTGCATTTGTATCCCGCTGTCAGCCGTTTATTTGTGTGTGTATTCATACACAGAGATCTATGACAGTGTGTTTGTATGTATATGTGTGAGTGTCTATTGTAGTAAAAACTGCAAGAGGACTACCCGTATGCTTAAATGTTAATATATAGGCCTGAACTTTCCACAGGTTAACAGCTCCTTGCAGGATGAAGTCTTTACACCTGCTCAATCAACAGGATGGAGATCCAGCTGTTCTCTCGCCAGGTCAAGCAAGTGGCCCATGTTTTGCACAGAAGTTCCAGTCTTAAGATTAAGTTTTTCATTTTGTGATATAAAATGCATTATGCAGGTAGAGAGAGCAAGAATATTTTCTTCAAAAAAAACGCATTGGCATGATAAAGGAACAAGATTTTTTCAAGAAGAAGGGAAGGAATGGATTAATCCTTAAATTTTCAGGTGAAGGCAATGAAAGGGGAGAACATTTAGAACTGCTGTTGTTTGTAATTTTTGCAGAATAATTTAATCTACTAATTGTTCATTTACTAAACATTACACTTAGATATGTAGAAAGCTATTTTTCCCAGTTTAGGAATGAAAATACTGAGACAAGATAAAGAACACATTGTGTGAAAAAAAGAGCTAGAATCTTGTTATTCATTATGTTATGTTAAGTAACCCAGTTACTTACAGGCTGATTTCTACTGGCCAAAAAAGTTAAACTATGTTGTCAATGATGTAAATTCATGAAATATTGTAAAGTTTTCCTACTGCATTTTGAGAAAGATGTGCCTTGCATGGTTGTAGAGGTGTACTGGGATATAGAATATGTGTTACTGGGTTTTCAGGAGCATAAACCTTTACAAAAGGCCTCACACCCCACCTACTATTTTTATTTCTTGGAAAATTATAGATAATGCAAATAAGTGTATCAGACTTGTTACAGAAATCAAGATTCTCTGCTTGTTTGGTTTGGCTGATCATTATAAGGGAGTAATGCTATTCAGAGCTCTCTGGGTTTTTGCCATGTCATTTGCTTTCTTTGCAGTTCCTAATGTTTCTTCTGCTTTTGTGTGGCAAGAAAGTGAGAAATTAACAGACTATAGTTTAAGAATTTTTTGTAGCACTTATTACTGTCATTAGCAACTTCAAAAGAGTACACCTATCTGAGACCAGGTGGCTCCAAAGAAGATTCCCTGGGAATGGAGGCAAAACTAGGGCAAATGTTTTCTCAAGAAGTAGATGGTTAAGAGTTTCTCTAGGGTGCAGGAGATCATCTCAGTAATGGATGCAGATACTCACCAGAAAACAATATCTGTGAAGCAGGAAAGGGGCAGGACCACTATCCATAACCCTAGTGAGTGGTGAGGCATGCAGGAACCACACCAGAAGCTTACTGTCAAGGGATTTGCAGATGCGGGACCAAAAGGAGAGTGGCCCAAAGGTGAGGTAATAAAGATTGTTTCAACCTATTGTGATGGAACGATGGAGACAGGATCTGTACAAGGTAGCTCTCAGGGGTTCTCTTTTCCTGTGCAAGGCTTGGGATGTAATGTATATATATGAATAACACGAGCACCACGGTCTGGGAGGATAATGTAGTGTGTGTTTTTTCCATCACAATGGAAATGGGGAAAACAGAAAAGATAGCTGCTTGCCTCATCATGGGTGGTTAATTTTTATTTTGTTTGAGATTGCTTGCTGATTTTGAATATTTGAAATATATCCTGTTATCCATTTAGCTATTTTTCCTTTAAATCAATGTCTTCTCAAAACGCATCTCTTGTATTTTCACTAACTTTTTTCCATGGAAATTACGAAAATCAGTATACCTCTGGTTTGGATATCATAATGTTATTGTGTATAAGGCCAAAAAAGGTCATAGATCATTGAATCTGATCTTAGATAAACATTGCAATTTGCTCATGTTCATGATTTACCCCTGTCTGCAGTTTAGATATAGATTTGCCCAAAATTATGGTTCAGAAAGCCATTGAATCTTGATCTGGGGAACTGGAGAAGTTATCAATGTCTTTGTTTCCAAGTTTGGTTTAAGTGTTATTAATTCCTACAGTTAAACACTGATGCCACTTGATATCAATTTTTTGATTCAGCTTTGCTGAGATCCAGTTGCAGAGCTAGGAATCTGATGAAGTGGAGTTACTCTGTTCAGTGTTTGTCTCAATGTTCTGTGGATTTGTTATAAAAATGCTGTGCCATGTTTGTATGCTCAAGGTACAGCATTTAGTTTTATTTTAGTTAGGCTGTATAACAAGGGAAAAAAAAGAAAAGTCTCTTCTAAGTCAATTGGACATAATGTTGCAACATTATCTTTTTATAGAAAGGACGGTGACTTTGTGGGTATCACTTTCTAGAGGATCCTGTCTAATGCAGACTGTCTTATTTTTCTGTGGTAAAACAATATAGCTTTTCTGCTTTTCTTGTACACCTGATCAGGAATCAGTATGAGAGTTAAATAAGTCGAAGGCAGCATGTTATGTCAATGCAGAAGTGAGACCGCAAGACTAAAAGCCAAAGTTTATTGTTCAGCTGGTTGGGAGATTTAAAGACATTCCTACCCACAAACTACTCATATACTACTTCTATTAGCAGAGGTTTTAAATGAACTCTAAAATACTAAAATTAGTGTTTCATCAATGCCTTCAAGAGCAGAGATAGAGTATGTAAATGTACTTGAGGCCTTCAGGTGAGATGAAAAGATTTATGCCATTCTCCTGAGTGATACAATTTCACTTAATACCAACCTTAAAAGACAACATTTAGGCAACAGATTTTTCTAGTTTACTTATTACTTGCTAGAATTATGTTAGTGTTCATCTGATATCATAGTGTTATGCTATAAGGCAAATTAATTTTAACTCAGGGCTAAGAACTGCTGGTAAGAAATAGCTGTTTAATGGTGTTTTTCTTTCCAGTACTGTATTGGCCACATTGCAACCCATCAGTCTTGTTACTGTTGATCTAATTCTCCCCTTACATCCTCTTTCGTCTATTCCTCCTGTATAAAGGGAAAAATAAGGTAGAGGTATACTTCGTTTCACTCTCTGGAGATTTTGCAGTCTATTTTGTGGGCAGAGAACACGTGAAAACCCTTGAACACCAGTGTTTTACATAGAGCTCTGGCAGCAATAATTGGGTCCTTTATTCTAACAGTTGCTGTTTCAGAGGAGGAAGGAATTGTCTGCATTCCTATAGCAGATTGAAAACTTGCTACTCTATCTACGAGTGACCTGTGGTGTGAGGTAATGGGAAGAGAGACCAACTTTGAACAGTTTTTGTTTGGATTCAGCTGAATGTCAGGTGAAGATTCATGCTTTTTTTTTTTCCCCCCCCAAATATTTCTCTCAGCCCAAGATGAGAAGCAAAGTCTCATAGTCCATTGTTCCTTTTTTCTTCCCCACAGCAGCATATTTTAAAGATGGAAATTCAGCTACCTGTATTTCCTTACTTTTGTCAGTTTGGGTCATAGCCTTAATGTTACTTAAACAGTTTCTTTAAAGTAATGGAGCCCTTAATATAGACTTAATAAAGCAATGTAAGGCGGTATGGATTTCCTTCTGTCTAAGGTTCAGAGGCCTTTATCTGAATAATACATTAGATACTTTTATTCACTGGTGAGGCTTCATAACAGGAAAAACTTTGAAGGGAACGTCTATCCTGTCATTAAATTGATAATAGACATGTTCTTTACTTTTTATCCCTTTTGTAGCACATCTTTTACCTCTGACAGGTTTCTCTAGGAATTAAACAGGGACCATAGGATACTTTTACCAGCATATAACAATGTGGTCTCCTAACTTGTTGCAAGCATAAATAACTGTGGTGAGGAAGACCTTATCAAAAGGTTCTTTGATACTTGCAAGTTACTTGTATTGTTATTATATATACAATGTTTTAATGAAAAGCATAATACTTTTTTAATATTCTTTTTTATTGCAAGGGGGATACATTAACATGAGTTCATTTTAAGGTTTAATTCAAAATTTCTTCCATGAAGTTTATGTTGACATTGCTATAAGGAATTCAGATCCAGTTATACCTATATAACTAATATTTTTTCTCCTTGAGTTGAATATCTGTGTGCCTTTCTTCGAAAATAGAAAACTTCTAAAGAGGTTTTAATATGCCAAAATACAAAAACATTTCCAACATATGTATAACAAAAACCCCACATGCCACTGTTTCAACCCAGAATGCTGTACTCTATATCATGTTTTCCTTTGTGTGTGTATATAATCCCAGGGTTAGAGATCTTGCAAATATTCACCAAAGTGCCTATTAATTGTTAACAACCCCTGTTAGCCAGTTTATGCTGTTGGAGAAAACAGAGAATGGTTTGTATCTCCTTCTTTATATTCATAATTCATTTTTCCCTAAGTAATCTGTGTTCAGCTTTTTTACTTCTCATTAAACTCCCTAGGAAAGATGTTTCAAATGAAAAGTTGCCAAAGATGCATTAAATTCTGGACAAGGTTTTAAATATTGTTATTGCTAGCCATTTGCAGATTCTCAACTGGTGTAGGTGAAAACGTGTTCAACTGTGGTAAACTGTTCTGTGTTTGTCATAAAATTTGACCCTAAAAGACCTAATGAAAGTCAATATCTTGTTCTTCTGCTTGTATCTTAGCACTCTGATGTGCATCAAAGTAAAAAATAACTGAATATAAAGCCAAGAGTGTAAGAACAAGTCCAAATTTCCTTGTCCAATCAATCTCTAGAGGCAAAGGAGACAAGAGAAGAAATGTGGATATTTTCACGTTCCACCTGTGATAGTAACAAGTCCTTGCATGGCTTTTAGTGAACAAATGATATTTTGCAAGGACCTCTCCCTGTGAAATGTCTGATTCATGCTTTTTGACATTCAAAGGATAAAGTATTTATGTTTTATTATATTAGTGTAAAGCCCGCATAGCTTGAAAGGAATGCATGGAAATATACTTGATTTGCAATAGGATATGTGATTCTGAACAACACTTCATGTCATTTGTAAGTACATATTTTCATCTGAACTGTGATAAGAAATGTTTTGAACTAAGTCATACACTGCTGCAAATGCAAATTGGAACAAACAATGTTTTGTGAAAGCTGAGGTGGCTATTTTTTGAAAAAACAACAATTATTATTAGGTTTTTTAAAAGAACATAATTTGAAATAATTTATGGTCAAAAACTAGCAAAAATAGTACAGTTCTTTCCATGATGAGAAGTAGCGCCAGTTATTTGTAAAGTTAGGTTGAACAAAACAAGCACATTAGTTGAAGTAATGTATATCATCTGCCTTATTCACTTCTATTTATATCATTAAATGAATGAAATTATTAGCTGCAAATGATCAGATTGTGTTGACCCTAGCGTGCATAATTTTGGTTTTGTTATTATTTGTGTATATTTATTTATTTGTAGCTTTTCTTAGTGGACTCAATAGTTTTTATCAATTCTAGCTCCGTAATGAAATGCATAAGGGAGTGATTGACTTATGAAGGAAATTAAATGTCTTTTTGCTTCTGGATAAACGATTTGCAAAAGTCTGACCTACTACTTTGATATTCCTGTAGATGTCACGTATTTGTAAAAATCCTTCAGTCAGAGGGATCCATGAGAACCTGCTATGAAAATAACTAATACAGTGCCTTTTGCAGTTTGTCATGTAGCAAGAAGTGAGAATATATCACCTAAAAACTAGGAATACACATTAGTCTGTAAGCCTCTGTCTTTTCATGTGTAAAGAACAATTGCTTTTTGCTTTTCAAAATTGTCTTTGAATTTTAAATAAAATTATTTTATTGGATATATAATCTTAACAGAATTTAATCACTTCATATTTCAGTTTTGATCAGCTCCCTACTTCTAACTCAGTAGAACTTTTATAATTCAAACAGAAGTGTTTCTAGAACTGATGTTGACGCTACACTTAACAACTTTTTTTCCAAGGAAATTATTAGCCAAGGAAACCGGAGGTGAAATGGGCTATTATTGATTCCAATGGTAATGAGCTTGATTATTTACTTTAGTCTTAAATTTGAGTCAGCTAACTTAATAATGTCACCAATTTTACAGCAGATCCATAAACATATATTGGGATGGGAAAGTTCAGTCTTTTTTTTTATTTTTTTGAATGGACTTCCCAGGTATCTAGAACATATTATTAACCTTTAGTGTTTCAGCTGCAAATCTAAAGCTAACCAAAAATATTGAACTGATCGCAAGAGAGCAGTTTTGAAATGAGAGGATTAATTAAGGTAAAAGGAGAACTGGGAATACAGAAAGCTATTCCCTCCTTGTAGATCTCCCTACTTTGTGAATCAGAGGTAGCTGAACTCATTGGATATATGAAAATGAGATACAGGAAACAAAACATGGCTATACTGGAGTATATTACTGAACTGCTCAGTACTTCTTGATGAATGAGACTATTATTCTGGGAGTTCATGACAAAAGGTCCTTCCTTTGTTGACAAGGGGACTTTTTGTTGAAAATTCATATTCAGATAAAAAAAAAAAAGTTGGCCAGCTGATGCTTGGCTTGTCAGTAGGGAATAACTTTTGATCATGGTGTGGATAAGATCTGGCTGACACCCAGTCCTCTGGGAAAGAATATATTTATTCAAACAGAACACTGCACTTTCTGGAAGAATCATTTAGACAAAGCCTTTTAAACATGCCACTCCAAAGGATTCTGCTCTCTACCCCCTCAGTCTGCAGCAGTGAACTCCCGAGTACCAGTGAATGTAGCAATGCATTGATGACATGTCAGAGGAGGTAATTTTGCAGCGATTCAGGGCCAGAAGTTCTCGATACAGTTGAACAGATAATCACTAAAACACTTAGAGAAACCCTGTGAAAACACTGAAATTCCAGAATCTGACTGTACGTTGCAATAGTGGAAGGGAAGACTACTAAAAAAAAAGGGGAATCTGGGTCCCTTATTCCCATGTCAAGGAATATATTTGACTTTTCTGGTGTGCAACTAAGTTTTCTGTCACTTGTGTAATCAGTAAAAGGATGTATCAGTTCTCAGCATGGTAACAGCACAAAGATGGCATTCTGGGAGAGAGAGGAAAGGACTTTCTTAATCATACAGATTTCTCCCTACTCCATGACAAAACATTTACTTCAAGTAATGACAATATCTTATGGATCTAATGGGAAATATTAGATAGTTTAAATACAGCAGGAGTCAATGCCTGTTTCCCCTATTGTTTTCTGCTTCTAATGCATCATAAATACTAACTTTCACTCAACAGTGGAAGTTTCTGCACTGTGAAGTCTCTTGTGACTAAAACTTTGCAAATTCAGGCTCAGTCTAAACAACTGAGCATAGTTAAATATCTTACATTATGTGAAGCACGTAGGCTCATTTAAACTTTGTACCTATTTATATGGCTGAAGATGCTAACTTGTCTTAGCTTTTTATTTTGAAGGAAAACCAAATACCAATATGGAAAGCAGTGGTTGTTTCAAAGCTATGAGCTATCTGCATTTTTGTGTACTGTTGTTAGCTTACTATACCTTTTTCAGTTTGTTTTAAAGATTGTGTCAAAAATATCTTTACACCAGAGAAAGAATGCTTTTTACAGTATTCCTAGTTATGAAGGCATTTATTAGAAACTCAGTAGGAGAAGCAGTAAACAATTTATGTTATCGACCCTTAAGTTAAAACTGATGGAGTTAATTACATCCACCTTATTAATAAGTCAACTAGAGCTCACTAAACCCTTGTTGTTTAAAGAACAAATATTTCCTTTTGTTTTACTCTCTTGTAGACCCCAGAGCTTTGCTTTACATGGCTTTCTGTTTGTCAAAGACATTTGAGATAGGGACTGCACTGCAGAAAAGTCAGTCACTTTAGGACAGATCATTTCCCTTTGCTGCAACTTTAGTAGCACTTTTTCTTTCCTCATTTGTTTTCTAGGGGGGGAAATACAAGCTTTTTTCTTTTTTATTTTTTCCCTTCACCATTCTCTAGAGTTATTTAGTGATCAGAGGAACTGATTTATGGGGAATGCAAGATTGCCTGTTAAATCCATACTTAGGTGGGGTATGAAGCCCTAGTTCTAATAATTTTTTGCTATTAAATACCTCAGTATTTAATTGTAATATATATGGCTTTTAGGCCATACTCACACATTGTTTTTGCTTCCAGATTTCACTCTGTGACCTGGGGCAAATCACTTAACCTCCGTGTGCTCCCACTTACTCATCTGCAAAATGGGCAAAATAGAATTAACCTAATAAAGATTCACATTTGTCTTGTGCATTATCGTTAATGGGGATGTGAATCATAATGGTGGAGTGCTTTGATGTCCCCAGATGATACTGTAATCATGAAACTATTATTTTGTATTTGGGCAAAATAGCTGAAAATGGATCTACATAAATTATGCAGAAATAAACTATACATCTAAATAATTGCATGTAGTTGTTAAGCTGCTAGTGGCCCATGGAGAGATTTGTGAAGCTGTTCTTATGTGTAGCTCCCTCACAGCTTGGTTCTTGTTGAGCCTGGCTGTTCCACCTAACAGTTTTATATTAATAAGGCCTAAATAGGCCTAAGCTTCTTTTGTTCCTCATCACTGATTTTCTTTAGCAGCATTAAAAATTTTCAGTTTATCCCATTTGAAAATAAACCTGGGGTGGGGTAAAAGGCGAGAAGAAAAGGTCGATGTGATTTGAGGAGGACACAGAAGCAAGAAGGATCATGTATACATCCTGAGAGCTGTTTGGCACCTTGCTGAGGGGCTGGGAAGGACACGGTGACCTCCCACTGGCAACAAGCTGTTCCATTCCTCCCGCACGCACTGCTACAGCTGAAAGCCTTCCCCACCTCCACTTTATTCCCATGCACATTCAGACACAAAGGAGGGAGGACTGGGAGAGAGGCAGGCTTTCAACTTACCTACTTGAGATGAGAAAGGGGGAGCAGCCAACCATCATTAAAAGAACTAGGGCTCAGGTATTGCTAACCTACAATCATACTATGACAACTGAGAGACATCCTTCTTCCCTCACCCTACCAGGGGCAATAATCAATATTCTCACTTATTTCTTAGGCAACTACCATTTTTCTATCTTGCCAAAACAAGTCAATCATTATTATGTAGATAGAGGGCTAATATTAGTAAAATAATAAATCTCAAGATTATCTTGGAGCCTTCCCATATCTACAGTTCATCACTTTTGCTTTTACATGAGAAACTTGTTTTCTCTAACTGACCAAGATAATAACCAAGCTGAGGCTATTGGCAGGAAGTAAACAATATGCAATTAGCACTTTGACTTGTGTAATTCTGTTTTCCTATGTGTTACCTGCAAACTGCTGGTAATTTCCAGTGGGTAGTTATGGAATAGGGGATTAGATTGGTAGGTATGGAGGAGAAATTTATTATATCAATGCTCTGGACAGCAGCAGCAATAGCTGCAGTCTTAAGAGATGTCTATCTGTTCCTAATTTTTTTTAGTACAGAAGTCTCTTCAGTTTCTCCAGGCAATATTCTGAATTATTCACTATCCAGTCCTTAGAAAGGTTGTTTAAATATTTAGTATCTGACTATTTATTTTTGATTACGTCAGTCATTATGCTTAAGTACTGTTTAGCATAGAAAAATGCTTCAACACAAGCTTGAGCTCTGGCCAGGTACTATATCAAAGAAACATAGATAATGGTAAATGCATCTAATTACCTGATTAGGAAGTAAGTACTTACACACCACTGACTTCATCAGGAGTTTTGTACTTCTAAACACCTTTCTGGACCATAATTATTAATCAAATTGATTGCCACTAGTCATGACTTTAAAATCACACGGAATAGCTAGTCTAAAATATTTGTAGAAAACTGTTCTTACTCATGAAATGTCCTTGATTAAAAGCTTCTCATTGAGCTATTAAAGGAGGAAAGATGTCAGGGTGAAATCATTCAAAGTACTTTTTCCCACTGGAGTGAATTTATAAGCAAAACTTTGGGGCCTTTGCTTAATGCTATGAGTGTAAATATCAATTCTTTTCAAAAGGGCCCTCCATTCTGGAGTGAATTCTGAAGGGACAGAGGATGCTCTGATAGCATTCCAACTACCTGCAGGAAAGTACATTAAAAGTGGAGAGTGAAGGGTGGGAAGTGATACAAAATGCCCCAAATATCATAAAGAGGTAAAATACACTCTCATGTGAATGTTTCTTCCTTGTTTGAGACAAACAAGTATAAGGTACATTGTCCTAGTGTCAAGACATTTCACAGCTCATTTCACTTTTAATTCAATAAATCCCTCCCCTCCTCCTTCCCCGTGACATTAAGGTCCTACCTGGGCAGAGTTCTCCACTCATCATTGTGAGGATAGCTGTTCTGAGCTGATGTTTTGCCATTTTGGGCTCTGTAACCTCATACAGAAGGCTGTCAGGATAGTGAAAGAACCTGATAGGAACAAAATCTACTCTCCTCTATTTCTAAGTGACGGTCACCTCCTACATCAGCTGTTGCCATTTTACTTTCCTGTTTTTTACTGTCTTGACACCAATCAGTGAAGGAGTTTCCTGCAATAACTGAGTATCGTGAGCTTATGTTGAATGTTTCTAATCTGTAATATACTTTGAATACGAAATCCTTGATGTTTAAATTTGTGTCCTGCTTCCAGGCTTTGCTTCACTGCTGATGAGTTCTGTGTTTCTCCTCTCAAAGAGCTGGGACTTTTTCCTAATGCTGAATTCTGAATGGTCTCAGCTACACAGAGGGAAATGCATTTTCCCAAAGATATTAATAGAGACATGTTACCATTAGGTTATAGTCTGGAGTCATTCTGGTTATCAGGAGTGTAAATTCACCTCAGATGGGAGAATCCTTCAAGTTCTCCTTCAAAATAGTGGCCTACATAAGCAAGGTCATATTCACTATTAGACAAAAAACCTGTGTGCATTTAACTGCAATACTTTTTTTTATCCCCGCTTAAGAAGACCCTGGACAATACTGCCACTTAAAAAAGTGTATAAAAATACACTACCTGCAAGAGCAATATTTTTATTCATATATTGTACCCAAGCATTTTAAAAGGTGGTGTGAGCTATCCTTTTCCCAGCACAAATGTGCAATAGACATACCGCTCCTGAAAAAACAAAGCTTTTCCCTTTCCCCCCCCCTCCAGAAATGGTCTCCATCTTGTGATGATGGACTAGTCTTCAGCTCCTCCAGTGTGTTTGAACAGCCCACTCCTCCAAGGCTCTGCTTTGTTTACCCAGTGCAGTGAAAAGTGGGACTTTTTAGCTGGGGAGCCCTGAAATGCTGGTAGGACTTCAACTGTCCAAATTATGAAGTGGTCTTCTATAAGACATAGGCCTTTCAGTTTATTTAGAAGGGGAGCAAAGTCTAGCCATGCAGTGTTATAGCTAATGATCTTTGCAGAGACAATAAGTTCAAACAGGATTGCAGTATGGTTTTCCTATGAAAGTCTGGGATTGTTGAGATCCAAAGATTTGAAACTCTAGTTTCTTCCTCTGATGGGCACAAGGACTATATAAGTGATTATGTGTTGAGGTATATGGTTTGTTTTCAAACAGCTCAAGTCAGCTGTGGAAGAAGGGGTAAATCTTTGCAACTATTTTCGAAAATAATTGTAAATGTGCAAACCTCAGGTGTTTGAGAGCAGCTCTTTTATTAATGCAAGTCCTATTAAGTATATCCCTCTTTTTTTCCCTTCATTACTTTTCAGTGTTCTTTTCTCTCCCACGATACAAACCTGTATGTTTTATGGAAACAGTCCTGCAAAGGATAGCAAAGGAAAAACTGGATGCCACTGAAGAAGGTAGATGAGGTAATTCGGTCTGTAATAAGAAAATGCATGTTTTGGGCATTACTCTACTGCTTTCACTAACCACTCTCCCCCCCAGCCCCCTCCAGAATTTAGTCAATCCAGTGACGTCTATGCTTGCTAAATTACTAAGCTTCATTATTTTCTATACCACAAAGTCTGCTTTTTATTTTTAAAGGGGCTTGGCATAATCTTTTTTTTTTTTAAATGCCAAGAACAATGCCAATTAGGCTGTGGGTCGTGGCGATTAATTGTAGCAGAGCGAAGTCAAATCTGGTCATACAGCTCTTTGTGCACCTCCTGCTTTGCCCTGTGCAGATTGGTGCTGGGTTGGCCAATGCTGCCAACCTGATGTGCAATAATTTACCAAACTCCCTATAACTGACCAAAAGGAGAACATCCAATTATCTTGCAGAATAAGAGGAATGATATATGCATGCATATATATGGTCCACATTTTGCAGCCTGGAGACACAGAGTATATGTAATCAAGCTGTTTTCTACCCTTTTCAGTACTGGCTGGCATTTCTGAATGGAAAGTTTAAAATGCCTGCTCTTCCAAGCAGGACAACCACAAAGCAGTTTATTTCTGCAGCAAGTATTTTTGGAAATAGAGCCCTTCCCTTGCACATTCCTTATGCTAATGTTCTTTAAACACCAGTTTAAATGCACATTGCCACTGGCTTTTTCTTTTAATTAAACTTCCAGCATTTCTAGACAATGTCCTAGTCTTCCCTTACTGTGTGCCACACATTCTTGTATCAGATATTTGTACCCTTACTGGAACAATCTGCTTGCTCCAGAATTATCTGGCAGTCCTGCCTCAGTCTATTTATTCCATCACATGATTGTTTTAGTGTTGTTTGAAGCAGTATTTTGGAGCCAGACATAATCATATTATACAGTTCCTCACCTTATTAACTGACAGAGAACTGTTCCCCATTAGACAATTGATCCTGGGCAGATGAAGCCATTAAAAACAGTACTAATTAGCTGAAGAGTGGAGACAGTAATACAGGCTGCATCACTTCCTTTCATGCTTAGGGAAGTTTATGTTCCAGACAAATAATAATTGATATGTAGTCTTCCTTAATTGTGGTTGTTAACAGCCAGTATTATAATGACAGGCTGACAATCTCTGTCTAGCCTATTGTATGTTTATTTCTGAATCCAAGAACCACTGAATAACATTTTTGGTTTAACTCGAACTTCATAGAATATACTTTAAATGTCAATGTAATGAGAGTTGGGCAGCTAACCCTAACTTATGAGTTATTCCTTACATGTCTCCAGGTGTCAGCTGTTTGTCTTGGAAGACTGGATGGCCATAATTACATGGAATTATGGCATGATACATTAGAATAAAATAAACAGATGGTTTGAGTGGGAATCAAAAAAATCTTGCATTAGATCCATAAGCAGGAATGCTAGGCATCTAACTAAATTTCAGTGTACTAACTGTAGCCTTTACAATATGAAAATCATATAGTCTTTAAACAAAAGAATCCTTTAATTTCTTCTTCCAAAAATGCATTATGTTTTTAAAAATCTACATGCATATATGCACATATGTATGTGTGCATGTATATTCATGTGTAATGCATTTATTACAGGAAGTTGGTAACACTCTCTATAATTTTCTTTGTAAAAACATGTTCATTTTTATCCTCTATCTTCACTTATTATATTTCCTTCTGAGCTGAAAAACCTAAATTGAAGGTGACTTTTTTTTCCTTCAGGTACTTTACCAAAATGCTCAGCTTTCCTGCTATTCAACTAGCTAGAAAAAAACCTCAGTAAAAGCAGAAAACTTAGTTTCAGAAAAACGAATTATCATCTGAAACAGTAAGCATTAAACATCTTTCGCTGATTTGATAAAAAAATTGTTTTTGATAATAAAGAATTTTAGCAATTTTAAAACTGTGCTGATCTTCAAAACTGTTTTATCCTTTCTCAACTGTTTTTTAAAAGAACAGGAACTGAAGAAACCCATCCAAACCCAAAATAACCCCCAAACACCACAACTCTAGTCCAAGAAAATTAAATACAATCAAAGTAATATGTGTGAGAGATTAAAAAATGACACATATTGAAATTCTAAATGTTACTGCTCTGACAATAGCTAACTAAATATATTTGGTTTCTCACCATTTCCTTTTTTGTACTTCTTACTGCTCTTCGGTTATCAAAACTTCCTGTATATTTGGGTTTGGGGTAAGAACTTTGTGGTTTCAGGATAGTGCTCTGAGTTGGTTGATTTGGATTTTACTGCTGGCTATAAAATCTTGCATAGGTCACTGACAACCAAATCTCCCTTACTCTATTTATTTGGGTAGTCAATGAAAATTCTGGCTACACTGAAGTCAGTGGCAAGACTCCAATTAATTTTAAGGGAACAAGGATTTTCTGTTAAGATTCTAGACTTCTATATATTGGGCAGTGTCCCTGCCCATGGGACAGGAGCTGAAATTAGATCATCTTTAAGGTCCCTTCCAACCCAAACCATTCTATGGTTCTGTGATATATCTAAATAAGCAGATAAGCATAGTCCCATCTTGCTCCTCAGATAAAGCTTATCATTCACACTGTCAGTATTCAGGCACAAGGAAAGTTACAACTTCATGACAGTCCACAGATTTCAAGAAGGGCAAGAGCCTGACCTTTGTTAACATCTTGGCATGTCCCAGGCTCTCATTCACGTAGTCTTGATGATTTAAGCACCTGCAGGGAGGGTCCAAACTCTCTGTTATACAGACAACAAATGCCTGGATTTTAGGTCTTCTGCAGTAATGTGAGTTTCTTACCTCTTTAGTTAATTCAGCACCGTGATGAGAAGCTTAACACTTTTTTTTTCTTTTTTTTTCTCCCCCCCCCCCCATCTTATTCAACTGATTTATCAACTTCCCGGATGAAGGGATAGAACGCACTCTCAGCAAGTATGCTGATGATATGGAACTTGGGGGAGTGGCTGATACACCTGAAGATTTTGCTGCCATTCAGCAGGACTTTGATAGGCTGGAGAGTTGGATGGAGAGAAACCTAATGAGGTTCAACAAGGGTAAATCCTGTGCCTGGGGAGGAATAACCCCAAGTACCCAGGTTGAGGGCTGACTTACTAGAGAGCAGCTCAATGGAGAAGGACCTGGGAGTCTTGGTGTATGACAAGCTGACTAAGAGACAGCAGTGCCCCTGTGGCCAGAAGGGCCAATAGTATCCTGGAGTCCCTCAGGAAGAGTGTGGCCAGCAGGCTGAAGGATGCAATCTTCCCCCTCTACTTGGCCATAGTGAGGCCATATCAGGAGCACTGTCTTCAATTCTGGTCTCCACAGTTAAGAAAGACAGGGAGCTACTGGAGATGGTCCAGCGAAGGGCCACAGAGGTGATGAGGGTTCCAGAGCATCCCTCTTATGACTGTGGCATCTGGGCCTATGTAGTCTAGAGAAGAAAAGATTGAGAAGGGATCTCATCAATACAAATAAATATCTCATGGTGTCAGACTCTTTTCAGTGGTGCCCAGTGACAGGATAAGGAATAATGGCTATAAACTAAAAGACAATAAATTTCACCTTAATACGAGGAAGAACTTTACACTGAGGGTAGCAGAGCACTGGAACAGGCTGCCCAGGGAGGTCATGGAGTCTCCCTCTCTGGAAACCTCCAAAACCCACCTGGGCACGTTCCTGTGTAACCTGTTCTAGGCGAGCCTGCCTTGGCAGTGGGAGTTGGACTAGATGATCTCCAGAAGTTCCTTCCAATCCTAACCCTAATTCTGTGATTTTGTGATTTTTTTACCTATTATTACTTTTTCCCTGATGATGCTCACATAGCAATGCCCTTTAATCCAGGGAGAGTTTCGTATTAATCAAAAAGGCCCTTTAATAAACAGTAATTGTCACAATCTGGCCTCAACTGTACAAATCCCATTGAAGTCCCTGGTGTGGCTGTGACCTCAGTGGGTTTTGCATTAGGCTCATATCACCCCAAGATGCTGTTGGCAGAAATAGCTCAGTAGTGAATAGGAAGGGAGAATTATTTATGATACTCTCCTATAATGCAGATGGTCATGATTCATAACATGGGATGTATTCAGAGCCCTTTGCTGTTTAGTACTGCAGTCATGCTCACTAAAACGGGTGACACACAGAGAACTGTACTAATTTGTTAGTCTTCTTTTTTTCTTTTAGGGGATGCCACATAGAAATATTTTGGACATAAAATGAGAAGTGTACCTGTACATATGAAAATATTCTCTGTTGATTTACTGATTTGAACTCTGGTGGTGTCAAAAATTTCACTGACTTTGACAGTATTTCAGAGACATCCACTGACTTTCAAATGGGGAAATAGCTCTAGAGGAAGTGAATTTGTGCACTCTGTATATTCACTTGCAACAAACACCCTTTTCTGTTTTTGCATGCTAAATATAGCTTTCTCAGTGTCCAATCTTTCTGTTTTATTTACAACATGTAAGTTACCAAAACTAAACTAAACATTATATGGAAAACTTTGCTGGAACCAAATTAAAAGTTGCAGCAATCTTCTGCAAACTCCTCAGAGGGCAAAGCACAAGGGACTGTGTGATTCAAGGAAATGTAAGATAATTGAAATCTCACCTGATGTATGTTTAAATTTGTGAATAATTCTGACTATTAACTAAATAGGAAATATGATGTCAAATATAATAATTCAAAAATCCTACTGAACTAATGAGTTGTATAAGACAGGAAAGTCCTTTTTGAAAAAAAGGACTAGAGAACGATACAAAAGCAAGAGAAGATGGTTAATGAAGCACAGGCAGAAAAGCAGCATACCTTCCATGTTAAACAGTTACCTATGCTCATATTTGTTTATTAGGAACTCATGCTAGAGTTCTGCAATGGTCAAATCTTAAAAGGCCCATTTGGAAATTAAGGAAAAATATTTGACTGTATTAAGGTTAGTAACACATAGATATCTTTATTCTTATATCTATGCCTATGTCCATGCAAATGAGGGCAAAATTAGGTGTACAATTTACTGTGACGTATTAGTATTAATATTTAAAAAAATGTACAAAGACTTTATGGATCAGATAATGAAAATTATGGTAGCATCATTAAGGTCACACAAGCAACACTAGCTTATACCTCTAAAAATTGACCTATTGGCAGAACTTGACCATTAGAGGAAGGCTCTGATATGTTTTAATGCATATTCACTGCTTTCCACCATCCCTTACATTGCACTTATTCTGACAGGAAGATCAGAGAGGAAAGAATGCGGAGAACTCTGACTTTTTATAACTTAAAAAAATAGAGGCAAAACTACTCAATGTAATTAAAATGTTTTCCCAGTGACAAGGATTACAAAAACCTCAGAATTCTGTCAGATATATGGTCTCACTGTCTGCGTCGAACTTCTGGGGTTAGTTGTTTCTTTGAAGGAAGCTCATGTATTTGACTTTCCCTCAAGATTTTCTCACATGTTGTTCTGTGTTGTCTTTTTTCCCTCTTTCACAGTTTTAAACTTTTCATTGTATAATAGTCTCCTTTCTGACCCAAATCAACTGAAATGAATGAAAAAAGACAGTTCTGGAGGAAAAAAAGACATTTTTAAAAAGAGATGGTCACTAGGTATAGGCCTTTCACTCTCCCTGTGCTGATGGTGTTGATGGTGTTTTCAAGCTGTCTATCAAACTGGTTTAAGTCTTTTAACATGCTATTTCTCACTCTCAGTCACCCACTATTTCTCCTAGTTGTCATTCAAATTGTTCCACTAAGAGAACAAATAAATGCATGCCATGAAAACTAGCAAGATGATATAATGAATGAGTTACAATAAATGCCCCCAGCATAAAACAATTATGTACCTGCTATTGTCAAAAACATTCAACATTCCCTTTGTTGAAAAGGAAACAGCTATAAATTATTCACTGGGGCACTGAAACTCTTTTCTTTTTTCTTTCTTTTTTTTTTGGTTGCTTCCAATTAATTCTTCCCTGAACATCCCTAGGTATTTAGCTGAGGGTAGAAATTTACATGCAGAGAATTTTAGCTGTTTCTTGGGATTGTCAGACTGAGTGTCCAAATTAAAAATAATAATAATAAAAAAAATATTACCATATTTTCCTGTGTATAATCGAGGCTTGGTTATCAAAAAATGTCATTTAGGATCAGTACAGGTTATATTTGTCCAGGGGTAAAGGCAAGTGGCCTTTTAAACCAGAACTTCTCTCATTCTTCACTGCCCTCAAGTCTAATTTCCATTGCAGAATTTGCTTCTTTCTGTAATATGTACCCCAACATCATGCTATCCTTATTTTCTTAATGACATTTTTTGTGGTATTTCAAAGGGTATAGGTTTCCTGATGATTTGCAAGAAATAATGCTTTTAAAGAGACTTACTGAAGGTACAGATTTGTGAAAACAAAAGAAAGAGGAGCTTTTATATATTCTTCCCAAAAATAAGAAGCTTCCTGACAGACTGCCTTCATTCTCTGAGTGCCAAAGTAATGTCAAAATGCAAAGCTGGTGTTCTGTCCTCACTCAAGAAGCTGTGGAATGAGGTCCAAATGGGCTCCTTGTTCCTTTTTATTTTCAAACACAGAGAACATTCAGCAGGCCATCTGAAATAATAATAATAATTATAATAATAATAATAGTAAAAAAAGATGAAACATTTTATTCAGGAATGAAAGTGTGCTCATTTTATTGTTAGCAGTATTTAATTTTATTCTAAAAGTGGGCCAAGCAAAGGCTTATATTTTGGATGGCACTAAAATGTTCCAGCAAGAAGGTCTCTGGATTTTTTTTCCCGTCCTTGTGCTTTGTACCTATTCCTAGAGAATAACTTGTCCGGGCAAAACCAGGGATGACCAGCTGAATTTTCAGATATTTAGCTTTCCAGGTGTGAAGGGAATGTCTCCAAGGTGGGCCAGGCAAGATGACACAAATGCTGTGGGTGCCTTGACCTACTTCTTCAAGCCAAAGGATGATGTTTGTCTGCCAGGTCCGGTGTGTGGTTGCAAGTGGATTTTGCAGTCCAGCTGTAATTGTTAGACTGGACTGTCTGTAGTATCCCAAGGCTTAAATGAAGAATGGCCTAGGTTAAATGCATCTGGAATGCAGGAACCACATCATTTAGCCAGGAGCACTGCAGCGGCAGAGAAAAGCTGTAGTTTCTTCCAATCAGAATGCTCTTCTCGTTCTCAGTCAGCATCTGAAGATGGTGTAAGAGGCAACCATCAAGGAAGAGAACAGCCAGTGTGAGTGACTCTACAGGCATTACAAGGCAAAAATCCAAAATCCCGAGAAAAAGAAACAGAAAATGGAGATTTTGTTTTCCTATGGTTTTATGAGAATTACTCCTTTTCTATCGTGTTTGAAATAGGTTGTTTATTTGAGATATGCTGGTTAGATAGGTGCTGGTTTATGGGGAATCAGTATCTCTAGGGATTCAAAAAGAGGAAATCCTGTCCTTTAAATTACCAAAAGGAGTTTTGCATTATTCAGAGACATATGATATAAGCCTGGCCCAATAGACATTTCTGATATAACTCCCTTTGTAATCCTGTGATATTGCGTGTGATGAAGTGAGAAGACTATGATCAGTTTAGCAAGGATATTATACCTGGTGGTTGCTTGTGATGCTAGGAGACTATTCTCAATGACCCAGGAGGTCCCTCCCAGTTCTAAGTCCCTGTAATTAAAACAGTTCTAAGATCAGTGAAATTTGGTGATAAGATTAGCACAGATGCTCTAGTTCATTAAACACTGCACTAAAACTGTCCTTCATAAGTTCAGTCAGAACTGCTGTTGGGAAAAGAGCTGTAGAATAGTGTTTGGATTAAAAGCTAGTAGCTCCTATATCAATATCCTCATCAAATCCTCGATCATAAAATTGAACAGCACTGAGTGATCAAAGAACAGAGTAGGCTGCTGTTCGCTGAAAGATAGTAAAAGAAGGAGAAGTGCTGCACAAATCTACTATGCATTGGTTTTTTTTCTGATTTCCTAGCAATACTAAATATTTTGAAGATTTTTCCTCAAAAAAGTGTTAAAAAGAGCAGCTTGGCAAAGAATACTATGTTTAATGAGATTTGTAAGCAAAACAAAAGAAATTAAAAGTTCAGTTGACAATCAGCCTCCTCCTTCTGTTAAAAATGGAAGCTATGTCACCTTGTAAAATTGTCCTGAAAAATCCAAATGTTTGGAAGTAGGAATATATATTGTTGATGTTTTCAATTCCCTCCCCTGCCCCCGTTTAAGCATATTAGACTTCACAGTTAGTCTAATATGCTAATGTGTGTTTAACATCACATATTTCAGCACAGAAATGATTACCTGAAAATTATTTGTTTAGTCTTATTCACTGATACACTCACAATACAGAGTAACAGTTAGAGATATTAAAAATTTGGAATAAATAGTTTGAATGCTATTATGTGTATGCATAATTTCCCATGAATACTAAAATGGTTTTCAGGAAGACCATGGGTATTTGTAAGCTAAAGTAGTTGAATGCTTTGTACTAAAAACCTAAACACAGTTTGGGACCTCAATTTATCAATTTATCTGAGAAAGAGAAACAACAACCAAAAAACCCCAAAACAAACAGATGTATTACTTATGCATCTAGTCTAAAATAAGGCATTAAAAAAAATCAGTATTTCCAGAAATGAAATACTGTTAAAACCAATATTCTGTGCTTTAAAGAGTAGATACTGAAAGTTGTGGGCAGATTAATCAAAGCTACTTTCTAAGCCCCTTCTCAGATTGCTCACTAGTTGTGCACAGCTCAATAAGAAAAGAAAAATCAGAACAGGAGAAGCTTTCCTCAGATGCTGGGTGGGGTTGAGCTGAACTTTTTGCATACACAAGACAGCTTTGGCAACTTTACACATATTAATTCAAAAGCTGATGCCCTGTTTAGTCACGTGTTGGCTCCTTGGCCCCTTGGCTTCTTTATTTCTTCATAAGGATGCCTACATGTGAGTTTTGTAACCATTAAATGTAATTAATAGCAGAACATTGCCAGAAAGTCAGACATAATTGATTTCTCATTTTTTTCTGTGCTAAAGATCAAGGGGCTATATCCTTCTTCCGCCATTATGCATGCGGAGCTATAGGAGAATGGACCCTCTGGGACAAGTCTAATATCCGGTACACTGCTGTCTACCAGATCTTTATTATAAAAAGCTTTCTACTCTGGCCAAGCTGTGAAAAAGCTCATGCTGTAGTGGCTGCAAAATGAGCAACTTTGATTACGTAGTCCCCATCAAGAGTAAGGTTATAAGTTAGCAAATTGAATTCCTGAGCAAGACCTATTCATCAAATAAATCTGAATATCAACTGTTTCCGAGGAGATTACAGACCATTTTGGAGCAGTAAGAAAAGATGATGTGTTTGATGGAGAGTTTGTTCTTGACTGTATCTGTTACTTGTAAAAATTAGAGCTAAGTGATTTTTTTCATAAATATTGGATCGAATGAATTTCAGAAGGGCCATGAGTATTTAGGAACTCAAATGTACAAACAGTGTGTGCCAGAAATAGAAGTTGCATTATTTTAATGCTTTCAAACAGGCAAAGATAAAATCATTTGTTATGAAAACATAGGAACAAAACCTATTTGCTTTCTTCATTAAAATAACTTTTTGACTTTAGCTTTGAGCTGAAAGTAAATAAAAAGTCATATGCCTCATTTTAGGGGACTCCAAGGTACAAAAAAATCCTGCTGTAGTCATTATATTTATTAGGTCCTATATTGAAATACTAAAGAAAAAAATAGTACATTCTAAATGGTGTTTTAAACAACACATTATTATGACATTGATACATTTTGATTTGTTCATAACGCCTAATATAATTTTTTAATCTTCCTGTAATTAAGAAGAAACCACTCTTCGTTTTACACTAACTGGCATGAAAGAATATGTTACTCCATAAATTTCCTTGGTCTCAAAATTTAAAAATTTTGCATTTTCTGATAGGAAAGCAAAACAGATTATGTTGTTGTTAAGCATGAGGATGAAGAAACAGTGACAGTAGAAGCCATTATTTCCAGTCCAGTATAGATTGCTAGCAAAGGCAGAAAGGTGTTGCTTATAGTAAAGGAATTTGATTGGACAGTTGTATCCCTGGCCACCTATGATCTGTGGGGAAAAGAAGTTCACAGTATTTTCATATTAGCCCTACACTACCATGAAGAATGTTACTGAACTCTTTCCTCAGCAACAGCTACCAGAAAGGAAGATGAATTCAGGCATTAGGTAAATGATGGCACTTTGGACAACACTTGGAATACAATGAAGAGCTAATGAGCAGTCAGTATATACTGAAGAGCTAATGAACAGTCAGTATATACTGAAGACCTTTTCCAAATGACAGAAGAGATGAAACTCTTGCTTTCTCAAGGAGAGCAGTTGACCTGTTTTCAGTGGTTTTATTTTATAAATGTTTTATAAATGTTTTCTGTATATTTTCCTTTGTTCCTGAGCACTGGATTCTGGTACTTCCTGGGATAAGTGCTCATCATTCCTCAGCATTTCCTAAACACTGGACTATGCCTCCTTCTGTTCAGTGCATGTGTTTCTGTGAATTCCACTCCCAGGGACAAAGGACCAAGAAAAGCCTCTTCAATGTATTCACCTGCTGTTAGAGGCATTAGGTCTTCAGAAACTCACAAAATTCCCTTCTCAAAGGCATATATTATACCACTATGCCAACGAGAGCACTGATTGTCTGCTTGTGTGGTTTTTTTTGTTTATTTGCTTGTTTTAGAGTAGGATTCTTCAGCTTTATTTGATGTTTACTGACATTGCATATTCATAGACAGAAATCATACTTCCCCTCACTCCTGGTTCTGGTGGGCCAAACAAGTTGAGTTACTTTAATTTTTTCCATATAAGAAATTGTACTGACCACTGTAATGCATTTTCAGTCTTCCTCTTTCAGCTGCAATTAACCTTTTTAGACAGCTATGTTCCCAAATGATAATCAGGATTGTGGACTGGATGATTAAAGAAAAAAAAAAAAAGGGAGCAATACAAGATTTTCCACGTAGCTTTACTACGATTTTGTGATTGTCTTCTCTGGACAGACCTTTAAGCTTATACATCTGTGAGACAGATCTCTGCAAAAGGAAGGCTTTTTCTGAGCACTTTAGCCACTCTCTAAAAGTTCATTAAACTGTTAATTCAATCCAATTCATAATACAAAAAGCCTCTGTTTTCTTCTCTTCTGTTTCAGTCAAATAGAATTCTAGCTTCTCCTGCTTCCAGATTATGAATTGCCTATCACTGAAGCATCAGAGAGGCAATAGGGAGAATAGAGTTTTTCACTGCCCCAGAAAGAACACTAGCTTCAGATCATAAAATCTTTTGACTACCTATGGAGAGGTAAGTGCAGAAAGAACATCAAGCCAAGCTATTCCTGAGGCAGTTTAGCTATTTGTTGTCAAAAGCTTGAAATAATAGAGAGCATTATGCAGAAGGGCCTTAACTGATATACAGAGGCATTGTATCTCAGTGCCACAATTTAGTCTCTCCTTCTATTACAGGCTGATGTGGTTACTTTTGTGTTATTTATGTAGTGAGCTTTCTGCCTTATCGTCTGGAAAGCATGGTATTGAAACATGGGTTTGAGAACAAAATGTTTGGGAGTAACTTTGGGAGTGAATTAAAAGGGACAAATCAAAATCTGTTGGAGTTTTATTCAGCAGTGAATTGCTTATGAACAATTTTAATGGCCCTGCCTGGCATATCTTCATATTTTTAAATAAACATATATGACTTTTTCGTAGAACTCCTTAATATTTTAATAGTGTGTTAGTGATTTTCTGTTTTGTTATTTACTTGCACGGAGGAAATGTTTTTGCATAGAAGATTTTAGCATCTGATTTGGGAAGGCAGCCCATGATCCCAGGATAATTTTTCGTATTTTTCTTTTTCCTCATCCTTTCATCACAAAATATCATCTCTTGGATGATATTTCTTTCTTCATGTATTACATGCAAGGTTATTTTTAATTTTTCTGTAGTGTCTATGCATGGATGTTGAGAAAAGGTTATTTGCAATAATACAAAAAAATTAATAATTAGATATTAGTATTGCATTATTCATTATTTGAGTGGTTTATTAGGAGAATGAATGTTGACCATAAGTAGGTATTTTTCCTTTGTTTTGAAAAGAAATACTTTCAGTTTCAACTAAAGTAGGCGTGAGGTGGAAAAATAGTTTACAGTCATAAGGGAGAGTTGTTTACAGGTCTAAGTCTCCTCGACACTGCAGTCCTACTCATAGCATGTATTTTCAGAATTATAGTGCATCATCAGGACAGGTTGAGAACTCAGATCACACTGTAGTGGTGTTTTTCTTCAAAACAAATATGTCTCATAAATAAAACTGATGATAATGAGGCCAAAACAATATGTATGGTTTCATGTTTCAGAACATTTCATACCAAAAGAGATAGCAAATGCAGAACTTTCGTATGAAACTTGATATGATGCAACAACTGACTAATCTCATCCATCAGAGATGATTTGCTGGAAAGATCCAGCTGGCAATGTTGGTGTCAAGAAATTGAGAAAATAAGGTCTAACCTGTAATCTCTTTTCCTTATGTGACTGTAGAGTTATGCATAGAGTAACAGTTTTGTGAGATTTAAATGCACCTAGGTGGCAAATATTTTGAGACAAATCTCAAAGTTTCCGTGTGATCTCTCAGAATCTTCTCAGACATCATTTGAAGGATGAGAACAATAAACACTATGTGCATTGGCTAATACATTTACCAGTAGGGATACACTCTGGGGGAGTGAAAACATGTCTTCCAAATTGTCACTGTACTGCAAGTATTGGCAAGT
>JAWWES010000081.1:121744159-121771143 GCA_035583135.1 Lophotriccus pileatus | reverse complement strand
ATTCTATTCTATTCTATTCTATTCTATTCTATTCTATTCTATGCTATGCTATGCTATGCTATGCTATGCTATGCTATCCCATAAATATAAATGTATGCATGTAGACACACACATGTATGCACACACATAGATACATGTGTGGAACTCATGAGTAGGAATTGATAAGCAGTCTTTATGAGAGCTTTTTCTTATTGTGGGGTGGCAAAAAACAAAACAAAACAAAACAAAAGAAAAGAAACCAGTCCTTTCTGACCTGACTCATCCTTATCTGCAGTCAACGGAAAGAAAACTGAAGGAAGGAGAGCATCCCACTTTGTAGGGCTATCTCAAGGGAAGCTTGACTGGAAGAAGAGAAAGTGAAATTTAGGGAGAAATGCAGAGGGGGGTGGTGGAGGGGAAGAGGGAGAAGGAAGGAAGAGGTTGCAGTTAAAAGACTTACATGAATGAAGAGAGCACTGAATTCAATCCTTTACACTAGAAATGTTTTTGTGTATACCTGTAGCAGACTTGGGGTGACAACGGCTTCTGAGTGCTCCTCGAATTGTTGTAACTTATTCTTCAATCTTTACATGTCTTTATTTATGGAAAAATAAACATTATCTTAAAGTTTAATTTTTACTGTTATTCAGGTCAACTAATTGCTTAAGAATAAATATGTGTAGATAAATTCTGTTTTTTGGTTTGACAAATCTAGCCTGATAAGTTGGAATAGAAAAGCAAGTGTAATTAGTGTTGTATAAAGAACAGTACTTGCTTCCAATACCTGAGATAAAACCTACAAAAGAAAGCAAATCCCTTCTCTGGTTAGCTACTTTAAAGCTCTGTGTGTTACGCCTTGGCTGTGTCCTTCCATGGGTTGTGATGACAGCACAGGATAGAAAATGCTCCACGATACTCCATGCTGCACAGTGCATCTCATATTGGGTGTGGATTATTCATAACTGAGCTGAGCTTTGTGAAATCTGACTGTAAATGCTGCTTAATTGTGTAAAGAAGTTTGGTATGTCTCTTTTTTTTTTTTTTTTTTTTTTTTTTTTTTAATAGGTTGCTGTTTTTTCATTTAAGATTTCATGCTTCCTCTTCCCTATGGAAATATCTGTGTTGGTGTATTTCATGACTCAGGGTTTCTTCAGCAGTGATGATCATAATGATTAAAAAAAGGAGAAGGTAATGGGATTCTTCCCTTAGCTGCCCATTTCATATTCTAATACATTAAGAAATATTTAAAGATATTCTTAATGTTTTTTTCTTGTTTGTTCTGGAAACAATATTTCCTTGTGCAAAAAGAATAAGCACTAACTGATTGTGTCATAAATAGACAGACTATCTCCAGACTCTTGCTATTTAACACCCCTCCAACACCTCTGCCCCAAATCTAACAAGCTACATAAAGTCTGGGGAATTTAATTGATCTTTTGAAGAATTTATACATAATTTTAAAACACCTGCATCTTTAAAAGGTGTTCAGAAGTTCTTGAAGCATTTGGAATAATGTTTTCAGAGTGTTTTCAGAATGTGTAGTGCTTAGCAGGTGCCAGCTGAAGCAAGTTCTACAGGTATTAGTCTGAACAGTGTTCACCTTGTTTGTGCATTAAAGTAACCCATTATAAGCCAATGTACATGGACTGCATGCTGCTTAAATTGGACTTAAGGCCTAATGAATTGTACATATGCATAATATCCTAGAACTTTTTCCTTCTAATCTGTACTCCAACCAATGACTTGCAGATGTTTTATATGATCCTATCATACTTAGAAGCCAAAAGTAACTGCTTTGTGTTGATATAATTCCAAAGTCAGATGTTTCCTTTGCTTGCAACATTATTAAATCTAAAAAGGGGGAGCCTGCTAAGAGAATTGCTGAAAGCTTTTTTATTGCAATTGCTAAATATATAAAAAATACATTATATATGTAACTAGGTATACATATGTAATTTCAGATAGTGGAAATATGGAGATTTGTATTCAAATTTGTTGGCTTAAATCTGGGCAAAACTACTAATTTTCAAAAGCAAAATGAGTTCTTAACGTTCACAGAAGCATAGCATAGTTGAGGTTGGATGGGACATTTGACCAAACCCCCTGTTCAAGCAGGGCCACCTTCAGCTTGTTGCCCAGAACTATGTCCAGACAAGTTTTGAATATCTCCAAAGATAGTAACTCCACCACTTCTAACAATGTTTTTCATATTTTTCTTTTTCAGAATTAGTAAAATATAATTAACTGAAATTAAGAAAAAATGAGTGCCAAGAGCCTTGTGTGTTTATCTTAGCTCAACCTCTTCTTTGTGTACCTTCTGCAAGTCCATTCATCTTTCCATGTTCCTTCTGTTATTTTTTGAGGACTCTATTTAGATTGCAAACTATTTGGGCTCTGTCTCCCATTCACAGTGGGCCTTACCACCTTAGTTTTTTAGCGTAGTTGTGCAATATTAGTGGGCAGCTTTGTCCCTGTAACTGACACCTTAATGGGAATATTAAGATAAATGGGAATCTAAACTGAAGACCTAACATAGAGTTCACCTGACAGTAGGTAAGCTTCTTCTTAGGAACTTCCTGGAAACGACTGAATCTGTTGTACAAATATAGGAGGACTTAACCAACCAACCAACAACAAGAACAACTTAAAAAAAAAAACCAACAAAAAAACAACAAAAAAACCACAAACCACCAAACCCAAACCGAAACCCTTTTGCCAATTTTTCTTGCTGAGTATGGATCCAAAGACAGCCTGATAGGCTGAGCCTTAGCTCGCACTAGACTAAGTTGATCATATTTGTACTACCTATTTAGGCTGCCTGGATTCACTGTGATATTTCTCTCATGTTGAGAAAAAAATATGATTTTTTTTGTGGGGTGATTAATTTATAATATGCAAAAAAGTGAGGTTGTATTGGCAGCCAAGATCAGGGTCAGATGAAACCAAGGGTACACAGGGGGGCTGTGTCAGGCTACACACCCTGTTATGGTATTGCTGGAGAAGGTGTCGAGGTGAAATCTCACACACGATGCCTTCCAGGAGCAGTTCTTGCTGTGAATTATCCTCGCAAAGACGGCAACCTTTCCCCAGCTCTGATTGGACAGAAGTGCTCAAAGGATGCTTAAATGCCTCACTGCACTAAGCACAGATGCTTTAAACATATGTACAGTGCAAAACACAGGAGCCCGTGTTACTTTTGTCTATTAGCAAGAGTGCCAGTCTCCCAGTCTTTTATCCTTTTACTAATGTCCCTGAATTATCTGGTTACACCACCATCCTAACATTCACCTTTTTGGTGCAAAAAGACTGTGCACTTTGCTATGTTGTGGTTTAGCTTTCACATGTTCACTTGTTCTGTTGCTTACAAATATTGTTGAACATGGCAGTGTTCATTCTACCAGGACTGCTCCTAATAACACAAAAGAAATTCAACTTGGTACATTATTAATCTTGCAGAATTTTTTAATATTTACTAAAGCTGTACTTTGCTAAGTGAAAGAATGATACAATCCTGTGTATCAGTTTCTCAGCAGATATTTTTGAGGGCCATTGTAACTATAAGGAAAAATATGAAATTTAGAATTTCATATGATGTTTTTCTTTTAAAAAAATACGGCTATTATTAACAAGAAAGTAGCATACCTGTTTTGCTGACACAAAGCTCCCAACACGTGAATGTCCTGACCATAAGAATTTGAATCTTAAAATTTGTGGGATGTCCAGAAATACATTAAAAAGTTATATGTACATGGATTTGCTTAGGCCACACAACATCTTCCCATAATCTGAGGGTTAAGTTGCTTAAGAGGAATTTATAATCAAGTGTTAAAACATCCCTCTATGGCTCAGCTTCCCTCCCTGGAAAATGAAAAATGGGACATTTCATTTCTTTCAAAGTAATTTAAGATCTACAGATTAGAAAAGGTAGCTAAGGATTTGCTGTTCCCAGGGAGTTCAGGGGGAGTCCAACCTCTATCACAGAATATTACAGTGAAGCAACTTACTCAGAATATCACTCTATTTGCGGTTCTGATTGGGCCTTGATTTTTTGGTGTCTGTTATGCTTTTCAAGGCCCTCACCAGCACAGTGTGACATCTATTGCAAGCTGTGGTAAAAGGTTTGGGGGTTACTCTGCGTAAGGGCTGTTTTATGTTCTGAGCTGGGTTTTCACCAGTCTAATAAAGCTTTCAGTGGACTTTTATTGTCATTCGTAGCTTTATTAGTCTTTTATCTGACTGTTGCTTTGGCCTTTCTCTTGATTGACTGTGCCTATAGCAGGAATGCTATGTCAGCTGAAATACTCTTCACTGTTTAATTGTAATGCTGCCTTTCAGGGAATAGAATTTCCAGAGAACAAGTCAGCTGCTGTTATGGCTGAACTTAATGCTTTGCTATAAACAGCTCCATGCCAGAATCATCTCAGATTATGTAGGATATTCTTGTGTCAAAATGCTGTTCTTTTATTAGTTAATACAGATATTTATTAAAACTGTCTTACAATGCTTTGCTTTTGAGAAGCACTGGGTTCTAATGGCCCATGCCTTTGTGGAAACATTTTTATACATTTAGATAAGTAACATGAAGTTTGCAGGTGTCTAGAGTCAGAAATGTGAGTCTGCTTGTTCTGCCACACTGTACACATTTTTCCTCACCATGGGCTCCTAAACACCAGCATTATAGCCCTATCATCCAGGCAGAGTGGTTGCTGCCTTGTATGTATCTGTGACAGAGAGCTCTTTGATCAGTGCCAGAGCTAATAAGTTAGCTGTTAATTGCATAATGTATTTGGTGTTGGTTTACTAATCTTAAAATTATATAAGCTTTCTGTTAGCATTTATTGTTCAAATCTGTTTTAATCTTTACTCTGAGGGCTACGTGGGAGGTGCTTCATTCCACTTGATAGAGCCAGCTTTTAGAACTGTTACTGTTAATTCATATTTATTTCTCCAGCACCTCTTCTCACAGAGAACTACCCTACTGAGACCTCTGCCAGGACTCCCTCCATCAGCAGTTCTTATTCTTCCTCCCATCTCGTACTGCTGTTAGGCTTCAGGTCCTATGTCTATTTGGGAAAGCACAGCTCCTGCTGCTCCTCTGCTCATGGTACAAAACTGGATGAAGGGGCTGCTCTGCTTCCTGTCCGTTCCACCAGACCAAGTTCACAATTCAAGTGGGGAAGTCAAAGGGCTCCAAAATTTGGCTCCCTTGTAGATGCTTCTTCCAGGCTTCCCCACTGAGACTCATGATTAGCTCCCTTGTCTTGGAAGAAATGTATCTTGGCACTGGTGGCTTGAAATGATAGCAAAATACAAGATAATTGTGATTTTATAGTTACAGGCTGTATCATTTGGATGGAGGTACTTTGTGACCTTTGTTAGTATATTTTTATGAGATTCCTGAGTAGATTCAGTTAATGAAATCAATTATATTATTTCAGCTGTTCTTTGCAGAAATACAGATGAAAAACTGTATTGGATATTTTAAGAACAGTTCTTGTCTTACATGACCTAACTCTCCCTGATTTACACTGCAGTGTGAGTGATGAAGGACCCTGAAGCAGGATGTTCCTTTACTAACATGGTAGAAATGATGATTGTACCATAATTTCAGAGGTATCATCAAAAGAGGCACATAGTCCTTAATTCTGAGCTTCATGCCTGCACTGTTGCTGTGAGAGCTAAATATTTAGATCTCGGGTTCATATACCAAATATATTGATGAGGCAGGGTAGCCATTGGGAAATAACAGTCAGGGAAGGATTTGAAATACCTTCTTGACAAGATTTGCTTTTGCCAAATGTGTATTCAGGTACATATAATGTATCTGAGTGCAAATGGTTGTATGTTCATATAGCTGATATCTGCATTTACAGTAATTTTTTTTTTTTTTTTTTTTTTTTTTTTTCATTTAAAACCTTTATCTGCAAAAAATTGTCTGGTTACCTTTGGAATTAATGTAGATTTTGAGTGCTCTTTGCCACCAATATCTAGGGCCAACTAGATGGCTTTCACCCCTGAATCTGACTTGTGGGTGGTGCTAAATGCCTTTGTGTGAAAAACTACTTCCTTTGTATTTATTTTTATATATTGCTCTTTTTTTATCTTTTATTTTGAACTCATCACTTGGCACTGTCATTTGATCTCCCTCAGTTCTTTCATTGAAATGACACATTAAATAAAATGCATTTGCATGGCAATAGCAGGCACAAAGCAGCCCTCAAGGGGCTATCAAGACAAGTTCACAAAGCATGTGGATGTGGCACTTGGGGATATGGTTTAGCAGAAAACATGACGGTACTGTGTTAATGGTTGGACACAATGATCCTGGAGGCTTTTTTCCAACCTGAACTATTCTGTGATTCCGTGGTTCTGTGATATACCATGGCCACGTGCATTACATGCCAGCTGAAGCTGAGGCTGGTGTTCTTGGAAGGTGTCACCTACTGAGGTTGTGGGCATCCCCAGCTCATGCTCTGCTCAGCTGGCTACCAGGAGCAGGACAGGTATCACACCGCTGGGCACCTCGTGCTGCACAGTGCTCCCAGACATAGGGAGTGGGGCAGATATGCAGCCCGTGAGCCTGCAAGGAATGGACTTTACCTGTGAGCTGGGAAGCTGCAAAGGGAATTGTCTTTTAGCTGAGCAGTTTTTCAGACCTTCTTTCTTTTTTGTTTTCACCAAGCCTGTGCAATCCTTGCTTTAAAGCCCTTAAAGCAACAGAGTACTCTGGAAATGCCAGAGCAGGATGATATGCAGTGGTATTTGCAGACGGCGTGAGAGAAGACAATGAGATCTCCATATCTTTTGTTCAAAACAGTTGGATAATTTCTTTATTTTTAAATTGCAATCACTTGGAAAAATTCAGACTGAGGCACATTTGGTGCTATTATTAACACATCTGGATTTGGCCCAGCCAGTCAACACACGTGTCAGTACAGTGAGATCATATGGGCAAAAGCCTGAAGCAAGGCATGATATTGTGAACAGTTCATCAGTTTCCTACCAGTTGTGTTAGACAATAACAGTTGTTAGATTCTGCACAACCCTAAGCTCATTTCTGTAATATTTACATTTTCAATTTGTCCACAACACTGGTGCACTAGAGCAGAACTCCCAGAGCCAGTGGTTACTGGATACCAAAATTATGCTTTTGTTTTTGTTTTTGTTTTTGTTTCATTCTGGCACTTAACAGGCAATGCTTTCCCAGAGAAAAGCAAGAGCATTTTAGTAAAGAAGTGCCCTAAAATAAATGCTGTGCTAAAACACACAGACGCACACACACACACACACACACAGAGATGCTAAATAAATTTTTCTTTTAAAGGTGATTCTTTCTTTCCTTGGGGAACAAGACAGCTCTAACAGGTGGAATGTTATTAAAATCGTAAGAAACATGAGCAGGGCACAAATTTGTCCTGCAATATTGTGCAGGATAATCAGAAAAATAGGATAGGTCAAATTCTTATGTTGTTTGACCTCAGGAATTAAGGCAAGTCCAAATACAAGTAGTGCTAAGATTTCAATATTTAGCTCTGTTTGTTATAGGTCAGTTTTTCATTTAGCACAAACTATACTTTACTCAAAATTTGTGTGATTAATGCATTGATTTAGCTTCCCAATGTGCATTGCTGCTAGGCAGATTCAGATATTATTTATTTTTATTAGTTTATAATATGTCAATTTTTCTTGCTTATCTGTCAGCTCCCACAAAAATACATAAATCAAAAATATAGCAATGCGGACACTAACAAGGCATAATTATTGTAGGGTCTGTCCCCTTTTAAAGAAAAATACAATTACCTACCAATATGTTGCTGGGATTAGGTCAGAATTTGCATAATACTGACTCATATTTTCTTAACAATTTTAACATCAGACAATAGGTTTTGCGAATCTATATGCCTTTCCTGTTTTTCAGTTTTATTTTCCAAGCTAAAATAATAAGAAGCTCAGTCAAAACAAGATAATTATTGCAGTCTATCCCCACAGAAAACTTTAATTACTCCATGGCATGTTTCTAGGATTAGGTCAGATTTTTATAAGGCTGATTTTTTTTTTAAATAACAATAGGCAATTAAGTCTGCCAAACTATAATTTATTACAGTTAAATTTATTCATTTTTCCGCTGATAAATATTTAATAGAAATAACTCAATCACTGCAGGAGATTAAAGAAGATTTTTACCTCAATATAATCTTAGAAAAACAGCAGACAGTTTTCTGGTCTTGGCTGTAATACCAAATAGCATCAAGTTAAATGACAAGATGAAAATAGTTGAAAATTTTTAACTTCAGTGAAATAATAGCTGCTAATATATAGGATTATAAACCCCCCAGTAGCAGACTATGTAACAAATAGATCCCTCCTGAAATACTGAAAACTATGGTTGGGATCTAGGGTTAAATAACCGTGATATATTTATAGAGGGCAAGGGATCACCATAAAATAAAGCAGCAAATAGTAAAGAAGTCAATGTAAAAGAGAGGCCGGGGATTTAAGGTATAGAGATCATAAATTTTCATCGATATAAACAGTCCATGTACCTCAGGACCTGAGTTTTAGCTATAATTTCAGGTCTGACCTATAGGCTTTTGGTGTTCACAGTGCATGCACGATCAAGATGCCATCTGAGGAGGTGAAAAAAAATGTTTCAGATCTGTGTGATTTACTCATTTAATCATCCCCAAATCCACCCCAAACACAACAATGCTGTGTCGAATATCAGTACTTGAGAAGATTTTATTGTCCCACTAAATTACATTTAATTCTTACTATAACATCTCATATAAACAAGTATAGTGAATGATTTCCTCCCCAGTGTGTTCTTCAGGAGGCAGGAAAAGATTGTTATATGGAATGCATAGATCTGGAAAAGGTCACCTTTTCTCTATCCCTCAGATCTCCAGAATGCGCACAGATACTTTCAGTTGCAATGGATAGTTTTCTCTTTCTGCTTTAAGGTGATACGTTTTGGTTTAAAATAATAATTATGAAACCACCACAAAGAACCATTTGAGGCTTTTAGCTTTTTACTAATTACTCTGAAAGAGAATTCTAAATGATTTCCAAATGACTTAAATGATTTGGCTAAAGAGCATCTTATTACAAATGGTCTGAATTGAAAACATTGTGTCAGCACTAAATGCGGCTCTTTTTCCCCCCTGCTTTTCTCTAATGGGCAGATCAGAATGTTTAAAGCACCCTCCCTGCAATGACTTTTAAATGAGCTTTGGATCAAGCCTTTATTTAGACAATGTTTTCTTTTTAATGGAATTTACAACACTGCCCTATTTGCCATTACTGCACTCCTTGAAGTATTCTGTATCCTTCAAATCAGAAATCCTTCAAACAATGTGAGCAAACTTAACACCAGTTGCAATAAATACCTGTCCTTCCTACAGCAGATGACTTCAAACCTGTCAGTAGCACTGCTTTGGTATTGATGACAGCTTTCTGAAAAATTTCTGGCTCGGTGTCTGGTCAAGTAACCTTTAAGCAAGGCAGAAATCCTTACACGCATGAATAATCACATTACTTTCATCAAAACCAGTTGCATAAATTACACAACTTGAGTAACAGCCTGCAAGGCGCAACCCAATGCCAAACCACCATTTACGGTCCCAAAGTTCATTGCTTGTGTTATGCCAACGTTTTTGAATTTCTGGGATGCTACTGAAGAGACCTCTTTCCCGTGTCTGTCCTAACTGTGTAACCGAATGACTTGTAAAGCAAGACCGTTTGATGCAAGTACTGTTTTTCAAATACTAACATATCAGCAAAAGATGCCAAACAGCTTTGTGGCTGATCGGCAGAGCTTTTATTGAGGGCCACTAGGTTGCACTGTTGTATAGAGAACCAGCTTTCCTCTGCCGTGCTTCATACGGGCAGCCTCATGCTGTGCAGAAGCTTGTAAATACTGTTTTACAGTTTTCACTAACAACAGAAGTATATAAGATCAAGAGAGGAAGACCGGCACTTGGAAATCTTTGCTTTCTCCTCAAAGGCAGGTCCAGGTCCTGGTTCCAGTTAGGGGTTTTTGTTCTGTGTAAGGTGCCCTAAAGGTAACCATACTATGGAATTGGATTTTTTTTCCCCCTGGAGGGAGGAGAAGCTGCTGGGGGACAGGTTTGGAAGGGGGAGCCCAGCAGTTATTCTTGAAGAATTCTTGACTTGACATACATGTTCCTGGAGACCTGTCTAAAGCTGCAATGGGCCTTCATATAAACCCTGAACACGTGCTTCCCCTTTCCTCCCTGGTTTGGCACTGTTCAGTGGCCCAGACAATACAAAAGCACACATCAATTACTTCCCCATGTACATTACACACTGGGCAATCACAAACATTATATGCTGTTCACGTGTGAATAATTAATTACAGTTATATTATTTAGTCATTCTTTCCACTACTATTGTCCAAAGTAAATTTTTCCTTTAAGAGTAATATGGCTTTAATTTGGGAAGCAGGGTTTCTTTAACCTATTTGACATTATGCAAACCATCTTAAAGGAGGTTTAATGCTATTTCCACTCTGTCTGCTAACATAGCTCCCCGCCCAAATGTGAGCTGTGTTTTATCAAGCAAATTACTTACAGAGCATTTGGTCAAAAAGACATTGGGTTCGTTCCTTTACCCATATTTACTGAGCTCTGGTGTAAATCTTTTTGTATTTTTCTCTGTGGATTAGCACCTCTCTCATCCTCCCACTATCCCTCTCTTTAGGACAGTAAGCTGAGACAACAATAATGAGGAGCAGAGCTGGTGTCTCTCTCCATTTTAAAGCTTTGGGAGGGAATAGGTCATCCCAGAGGACCTGAGTCTGTGCTGGGTTAGTTTAGTTGGCCTAAGTCACACATTTGGGAACTATCTGCTTCAGGTTTCGAATATTTCAGTAACAATGTTTCTGGCTGCCAATTAAATTCCTTACTGCTTCAACACCAGAGAAGACAAGCAAGTTCCTCTTAAAAGAGCACCTAGATGAAAACAAACTTCACTGATTACAAGAACATGTGTTACATATAATTAACCCATTACTGGGTCCTGAAAAGGAGAAAGCTGATCGGAGGGGGAAAAAGGACAAAAAAGAAGTATAGAAACCTAATAGGCTGAAACAGAATTTTATCCACTGGCCTTTTTAATTTGGGGCTGAGAGACTTTTTGCTGCTGGTCAGCTATAGTTGCCTCTCCCATTTTTTCTCAAGTGAAGTTGATGATTCTACTTAATTTCACATAACATTAATATAAAAATAATATAGGATAGATAATAATAATAAAATAGATAATATAATAATAGATAATTATTAATAATATATTAAGAATATTATTAAGAAATATTATTACACAATATATAATTAAATTAATACATAATTAAATTATTATTAATATAATATATAATATATAATAGAATAGAATAATAATATATTATTAGATAAGAATAATATAATAGATAATATAGGATCCATAGGATCACAGGCACACACCGTCCTATACTGCAGAAAATAATTGAGGTGAACAGACATTGCGAATACTCTGCAGCGGTTTTGCCTTAATATTTAATTGCACTTGTTTTCAAATACACACATACAGTTTCATGAGTATTTTACAGTCAAGCTGGTTTGTCTGTGTATTTGTGGAAAGCAAATCTGCAGTTATATTGGCAAGTATTCTCGCATGAAAATTCAAATGTGCAAGTGTTTATCTTAAACTGGATGTTCATCCATCCAGGCAACCAAAAGACTCCTATAATCTCTCTGGCCAAATGTAACTGAGCACTGGGGACAGCCTGGTGAGTACTTGCAGAAAGTGATTTGTGCTCAGCCCTGGAACTTGCCCATTTCTCCAAGGGAAAAAAAAAAAAAAAAAGCTTGATTTGGCACAGCACATAGTCTAATATGTCCAGTTTGAATTGTGGGATGTGTTGTAATAAAACTACATATAAGGGAGGGTATCTGTTTGCCCAGAACTTTTTCTCTATTAACGTGAACAACATAAGAGGACATAGCAGGGTGGGAGATTTTAGCTCTTGGGATAAAAGGAATCTCCTTCAAATTGTGTTTATTTCAGTAGGAGCTGCACATGAGTGCAAGTATCTGTTGTATCTATGTATTTTACAGCTTTCTTCCTAGGAATAAGATCTTTATTAGAAATAGCTGAAGGAATGCACCATTTTTCCTGCCACTTTCACACTGGTCTTTGTAGAGTCAGGTGTTTTATACTTTGTTTGAGAAATCATTGCCCATAGAATAAACTGTATCCTTTTCTTCTCCTGTTCCTGTTTCTGAATGTACAATAAATAAATTTTTTTTCATCCTCCTAGTAAATTTCTTCCTTAAATGGGGAAATCTTAAAGCAGACTGTATTTTAATGGTCACACAACTTTTATAGGTGAATACATTCCTCTAATACAAATACAGAAGCAGAAAGAGCACGTGTTCATAGCCATGTTTATTCAGGGATGAGGCAGATGTCATGCCAAAGTCTTTGTCTGTATATACTGTACTGCAGGAGCTGCTGTGAAGGACAAATCTGAGGTGACGAATATTCCATGCCTCACTCAAACGCAACTTCTGAAAATAAGTTTGTTTGCTTATTTTAATACATACATATATGCATTTAGTGAAAGGTTGCATTTATAGCATGAATGTCTGCAGTGTGCTGCTAGATGGTATCCTGACTGTAAGCACTACATAGCTGCAGTCTCTGCACATTATCTCTTGTGCTATTTGTAGAGTGTTAAGCTGTCATTGTGAGTTAAAAACTGCATATACCTGGTGAGAATGACTGAGATTCGAGCTCTGCCCAAAAGGCAATATGGATGCAACTGATTCAAGGCCCTGGCCTCCGAGAGCCCAGACATAAAACTTTCAAATGAATGTGAGCTTATTCAGTGATTCTCTGTTTAAACAACCCACAGAAGACAGGGTAAAGACATACACAAATACATACTGTTCATTTTCTATTAAAAAAAAAAAAATTGAAGAGAACTAGTTCAGCCCACAATGATCTAGAATTTGTGCTAATTAGCCTTTAAAAGCTAAGGGATATTAGCAATGTATGGGAAACACATCTCAGAATATAATGGTTATGAGTTTAGACTACACCTCCTGCATTTAATGCTGAGGTATTTTTTAATTTCAAAAGTTAGAATACATTTATGAGAATTGGATGCAAGATGTATATATCTAATTATAGTATAATGGAACAGATCATGTCCATTCTCTCCTATTTTTCCAGTTATTTTGATATAGTTTCTCATGTCTGAAGGCAGTTATATTTATTATAATAATTCTTGACCTCTTTTACTTTCATTCTCTTTCAGTTGAAATCAACTGATTGACTGTTAGGGAATTAGCCCAGAGAACCCTCTTTTGTCTTACTAAACTAGTGAGCAAATTTGAGCTTTAACTCCCTCACACAGTTATCATTAGCTGAGCATGGTTCCATCTCATTTTTTAGAGCAAGTTTGTATAAGATGTGACTGCATTTTCATATTAGAATTCAAGAGGGCATATGTGTGTGTATACAGTTCTATATTATATTATGCATACAAAGTTATTGTTCAAAAGGCTTCTATCATCTATTCCCTTGTAACACCTCTATACTTGAAACATGGTGCTGTAATGTGCCTGTACCAATCAGAACACTGAGCAATCATAACCTCTTGCTTACATCTAAACAAAGAATATTTCAACTGTCGCATCAACAGAGTAAATCCCATTTTATTGAGTATACTTGGAATATAAAAATGATAAATGATAACAATTAGATGTGAGTCATGTGTGTTTTGCAGGGCTTTAGAGTCTGAGCATACAGGATACTGTAAGTCTGACCTTCCAGAGTCATCCATGGTATATAGGGAAGAGCTATGTAAGCAGGTTATGGAAATGTGTGATCAACCCTTGCAAAGGTGGCCAGCAAAATGAATGCTTGTTGGGTCTCTCATTAATAACTGGTAAGTCTGACTCACTTAAATATTTATTCCCTCTCCATACAATAAGGACCTAGAAAAGCATTTTTGTCTCAGAAATTCTATACACAGATTTTTTTTTTTCCCCCAAGATTATGTTAATTCAACAGCAGGCAAACATTATCACTGGAAAGCATGCTTTCCTCCAAAAACCAGAACTGCATTTCCAGGTCTAAAAAGAACCCGCAACTGACCAAATCAAGGCACTCCTCAGACAAGCTGTATACCAATGACCAGTTATCCTTCTTTGTTACAAAGCAGACAGACATCAAGGCCTTCAGATGTAGGTAGGAATACAGAGGATGCTGCCATTTTTTTCTACTGATCTCACATGTCACTATCTTGTTCTGCCTGTGACCATCAGCAGCACTGAGAAAATATCTAAATGCTGGGTTTAAAATAACCTCTAGACACAGGTAATAGTCTGTTATTAACAAGAAGTACATTTGATGAAACTTGAGGGAAAAATATTGAGAAATTTGTCTGCCTCACAGGAGGGAACTTTGGATGCTATCCCTGGATCCTGCTAAGCTTCCTTTAGTTCTGTATTATCCACAGGCTCATTCTGTGAAAATTTAATAATGCAAATCTTTATGTTTCAGTAATTCATTGCTAGATAACGGAAGGATCCTTCTGTCATACTCCTGACTGCAAAGCTGTTTCAGCACACTGTGTCGTATTAATGACAGAATAGGGGAGCTAGCTATTAAACAGAGGGGGTAGAAAATCCCTTTATGTACTGGCCCGTTAAGATTTTGATAATTAAACAAATACTTCAGTTCCTTGCATTTGGCCAAAGTGGGGAAAGCCATATATACTCCTTTCTTTCCCCTAAACTCTGTTTTTGGACCTGCTGTGAACAATGTGAGGCCCCACATATAATTTAAAAAGCAGAAGCAGAAGCACACTGCCATGATACAAATTCTCAGTTTTGCTACTGTCTACAAATTCTTTCGGTTTATGTGTCATTTTCCATGCTTGATCCATAGAAGAAATAGGAGTCAGTGTCTGTTCTGATCTGAAAAGCCTGGCTCAAGTCATAAGGATGCATGACTTCAACTCACTCTGCATCACAGCCCAGATGGCAGATGTTCTGTAAAAATGCACAACTTTTAAGTCCCGCATTTTTTAAAAATGTGAAACTTTAAAGAGTGTCTTTAATTTCACCCTTTGGGGCCTGCCAGGCAAGCAGCTGTTGAGACACTTATGCTGCTGCCACCAGGCTAGGATGGGGAAGCCCAGTGTGCAAGCACTGGTGCAAGTCTGCATGTTGCTCATTGTCCTCTGAGCATGTTAGCAAAATCCTTGGATTGTCACAACATACCACAGATACTTCCAAGTAGCACAAGGACAGTAATATTCCAGTGCCTAAAGTCACTCTTCCCACTGAACTGTGCTCCACTCAGAGATGAGACAGGGTTTTGCTGTGTCTGACATGACAGATTATCTCCCTGCAGTGTCTAACAAAAATGCACTGGGTGTCCAGGTTAAGGAACTGGCTATGTCCTGAAACAGGGATCTTTCAGGTCATCTGGGTGTATTGTGGGACCTTCAAGAAAAACTTTACACAAGCAGGAATCCAACTGTCTTTTGAAATACATCCAATCTCGATCAGCAAAATCTTGCCAGTCCAGAGAATAAGGTTTTTTTTATCCCCCCTGTATTTTTATAGACAATTCCCCAAAATCTGAAGATGTTTTCTGTCTTATGGGGGTTAAGGTGCAAGGCTAGTAGGAATCAGGTTGGGGAGGTGATAGATGCAAAAAGGTGGTACTTCTTGTTGAGCATTGGGTAGGGCAGAGAGAAGAAGCTTGATGCAGACTCCAATTTGACTTCTCAGTGAAAAACGTTTTTTCATTAATAGTTACAAGTGAGCTAACTGTATATCCTTTTCTAGATGTCCCTTCATGCTAACATTCTCTACCAATGAATATAAATGACTAATCAGTTTCCCCTAACCACCTCAACATATCTTATCCTGAAATTGAAATGCCTACAGCCAAATTTATTTCAATGCTGACCCCTAACTATTCCAACATACCTTATTTTGAAGCCTAATATGCCCTTTTTTGTAGCTTTTATTTATAGGCTTTATTTTCGATCATGTACTTTTCTGTACCCCAAACAACGCAAAATGCCCTTTTGCATCTGCAATTCTCCCCACTTCATTTGCCTATCTTGGGACACACGGAAGATAAAAGATTTGACTAAGATTCCACAGGATATTAGGAAAAAAATCAAGCTTTCACAGATCCAAAGCTAGTCTCTAGCATTCTTCTGTTTGGAAGCTGGCCTGGTGTAACATTTTATGTAAAGAGTTGTAATGTTTGCTGCTCAGAGGGAAGCTCAAAAACCCCCGAAGCCTATGCTCATATGTACGATGTTGGGCTATTGTGTGTGTGTGTGTGTGTGTGTGTATCCCCAGGGAATGGTGGGGAGGTTATTAGTTAGGCATAATAAGGTATTCATGCTGGAACAGACACCTTTCCAGAAGGAGCAGTATAAGGAAGAGCTGATGAGGAGTTTGGATGAAAGGACTTCGTATGAATGTAAATACAACGACAAGGTATAAGATGACTGGAAAAAATGGAAATACCCTGTGGAGTCTTATAAATACTGTTTTAAGAATGTGTAGTGTTAATGCAGGTGTTGTGATCAACACTAAAGTAGTGGTGGGGTGAAACGTATTTTTTTTCCTTTTTAGGTTAAAAAAATCATATTTCTTTGACAGGATCTGCTTTTCATGAAACTGTGTTGTCTGTGATTGTTCTACCATCCATTAATTCTTTAATGGTTCCATTTTCTATCAGCATGACTTTGGAAAATACTAGTAGTACAGTAACCTGTTCATGTCTGCTGCCTATAAAACTTTCTTTTTCCTTTCTGTAAGTACTAAAAAAGTTCTTTTTTCTTTCCTAAAGAAAAATATATAGGGAAGCTTGTGAATATTTTTTTTTGGGTCTATATTCACCTGGGGGGGGGAGGGGGGGGGACCGGGGAGACGAAGGCTTCCAGTGCCCTGTTAGTTATCCAAAACCTTTTCTTTAGCAAGGTGAGATTTCCAGCCTGAAGAGATTTGAGGCTGCACTTTCAGTCCCTAAGGGAGTAGGTGTATATGCTTGATAAAAACCCTTATGTGAGAACTGCAGCTTTGGACAAAAGTCCCCTGAGGGAAATGTTTCCTCCAGTTCATGTGCCCCTACTTAGTGTTAGAAGTTTTTGAGTAAAGATCAATAACCTGGAACAAAACATGAGGAATTTAGCTTTGTATCAGGTTTTGTTCTATGTACTGAAAATCAAAAATCTGACTGTAGAGCACGGAATACATGACATAAATATGGATTTTATTGTAGCTCACTATTATTTGAAAGAACCCATATCAAACCCCTGCCTTTCTTGGTTTGTCCAGTCTAATTTGGATCAGTAATCAGAGTCTGAATTACTGTTAGTGCTGCTGTTTGGGTTCTTTGTCTTCATTCATTCCTAACACTTCCAGTGTGTAGCTAAATAGAGTCCTCATATGCTGAAAGCATTTGGAAAAGCTCATACATCATTCATCCAGAGAGGAGAAATGAAGTAAGAAGGAAAGAAGTGGAGTGTCTTTGTTTCTTCACAAGGACTGAACACAGTACTGAAAGACTGATAATGTTACCATTTAGAAGAGACATTACTAGAAATGCAAATTTAGACTAGGAAATGGTGAATATCTCTCATTTTAAAAAGTCATATTTTACCAGATTTACTTACAAATTCGTTAGAAATTTAATCCCATTAATGGCACTATTGTTTCTTATGGATGGCAATGACAAAATGCAAACGAAGAGCTTCAGGCCCCTTTTTAAGGAATACAACTGTTTTTTCACCCATGTACTCAGCGCTCTCATTCAGAAAAGATGCATTTATATCATCATATGGCAGAGCCTTGACAACAATAACATCTCAATTGCCAGAATATGCTTACAATGGGTGGCTCAGCTCTGAACACTCAATTAAGTGTATTTTTTTTTTACAGGGTCCCTGTGGTACATTAAGTTTTACTGATATCTAATAGCTTTAGCATCTCTAAGGAAACTAGCCTTGATTTTATTAACCTAAAAGACTGAAGAACAAAAGGCATGTATTGCTGACAGGTTAAAAATCCTTAACAAAGTTGTCTTAATTGCTTTCTTATTTCCCTTAGTATATGCTGTAGCAACCTCCACTGCTCATTCAAAAGGATTTTATTTTGAACTCAGTAATTTTCTGTGAGGGATGTGTTGTTAGGTTTCATAGTTGTTTGGGGTTTCTGAGGTTTTTTGTTTGTTTTGGTTTGATTGGTTGTTGGGTTTTTTTTCAAGAAAGATTTGAGCAAAGTTGTCAACTGTGTTAGAGGTAAGAACCTTTCCCTGTGTTTCTAAAATCACCTGTTTGTCTGCCTCACTCCATCTCTCTGTCAGAGTGACTATTAAAGCCAAAGTAGTGTGTAGTGATACATACGTGATAACCAACAACTTTGGCCTAAGAGCTTATCTGTTAACAGTGTCAAATGCTATCTGATAATCAATATAGCTGCTCTTGTGCTATGTGTCCGTGTTTCTGGAGGCGTGACTGTTTGCAGATGCATGTTCTGCTTTCTATCCTTTTGCCTCTTGGTGGTTGTCAGCCTCCATATCTGTGTCTTTCAGCAGGTTTCATTAAAACCTGTCTCTAGCAGTCAGAAGAAACCTACAGCTTTGGAGGACCCCCAAGCGTTAATGAGCTGTGTAAACTTTGTAAATCTATTTAAAGCTAAGAGTCTCGCGAAAGAACCTCCAAACTTCTGCTCTGTACACTAGGGAACTGCGAAAGAAAGAGATTTCTTTAAATGAATATTCTGCTGTTCTCAATTCTAGTGACTACCCTACAATGGTCCTGATTTTTTATCCTTATCATGCACCTCTGTTTTGCAGCATATAGACTAGGATTCCTTTGTTCTCCAGAGACAGATATAACACCAATAAATTATCCCAGGATAAAAGAATGGGTTTTAGTCTTGCTGATTTTTTAAGATGAAAACAAACTGGTTTGATACTAAAAGCATTTCTCTTTTTTTTTTTCCCTTTTACAATTTTAAGGCACATCTGAGTAAGTGTGTATATTTATGAAAGTAAACATGTTCTATAGGGTTTTCCAGTGGTAAATTCCTTACAACAACACAGCCAACTTAGGGCAGGCAGTTTGAGTGTCAAGGGAAATGTTAGGTATTTCTGATATCACACCTCTGTGTGGGTAATTTGCAGATCTGTATATATTTCAAGTTTCATTGCTTCACTCAAAATCATAGAGCCACTTACATTGGAAAGGATCTTTAAGATCACTGACTCCAACCATTAACCTAAAACTGCAAAGTCCACCACTAAACCACATCCCTAAATGCTATATCTACACATCTTTTAAGGACCTCTAGGGTTGGTGACTTTACAGCTTCCCTGAGCGACCTAAACCAATGCTTGACAACCCTTTCTGTGAAGAAAGTATTCCTAATATCCAATCTAAACCTCCTCTAGTGCAGTCTGAGGCCTATCCTCTTGTCCTACTGATTGTTACTTTTGAGAAGAGACCAACCCCCACCTTGCTACAACCTCGTTTCAGGTAACTGTGGAGAGCGATAAGGTCTCCTCTGAAAACATGTTTTTTCCAAGCTAAACAACCCCAGCTCCCTCAACTACTCCTCATCCGACTTGTGCTCCAGTCCCATCACCAGCTCTGCTGCCCTTTTCTGGACATGCTTCAGCACCCCAACATTTTTCTTGTAGTGAGGGGCCCAAAACTGGACGCAGCACTTGAGGTGTGGCCTCACAAGTGCTGAGTACAGGGGATGATCACTGCCCTGGTCCTGCTGGCCACATTGTTCCTGATCCAGGCCAGGATGCCATTGGCCTTCTTGGTCACCTGGGCACACTGCTGGCTCATATCCAGTGCTTTCAATCAGCACCCCCAGGTTCTGTGCTGCTGAGCAGCTTTCCAGCCACTCTGTAGAGTTGCATTGGGTTGTTGTGATCTCTGTGTTGCAGCTCCCGACACTTGGCCTTGTTGAAGGTCATACAACTGGCCTCAGCCCATCAATCCAGCCTGTCCAGGTCCCTCTGCAGAACCTTCCTGCCCTCCAGCAGACCAGTACTCCCACTCAGCTTGGTGTGATCTGGAAACTGACTGAGGGTGCCCTTGATCCCCTTTTCCTGACTGTTGATAAGGATATTAAACAAACCCGAGCCATGGGAATACCACTTGTGATAGGTCACCAGCTGGATGTAACTCCATTCACCACCACCCTTTGGGCCCATCCATCCATCCATCCATCCAATTTTTCACCCAGCAAACAGTGTACCCTTCCAACCATGAGCATCCAGTTTCTCCAGGAGAGTGCTGTGGGGAATGGTGTCAGAGGCTTTAGTAAAGTTCAGATAGACAACATCCACAGCCTTTCCCTCATCCACTAATCAAGTCATCTTGCCTTCATCTTGGAAGCAGGACCTACGTTTCAAAAACCCAGGCTGGCTGAGCCTTATCCCCTGATGTGACATTTGATAGCACTGAAGATTATCTGCTCCATGATCTTCCCTGGCACTGAGGTCACCCTGACAGGGCTGCAGTTCCCCGGATCCTCTTGACCCTTCTTGACTTAAATATTTCTCCCCTCATCTCTTTTTTTCTCTCTTTGTGGAAGTTTCAAATGCCAAAGGGGTGACTGAGCGGCTGCAGGAGATACAGTGAAACATGAGGAATTCTAAAATTTGGAAAGCATTCTAGAAAACTGTAGAATAGTTCTCTGTCTTTTAACCTGAAGTGATCTGAGGCATGGGAGTCTGATTTGGCAGTGAATGATGCCTTGCCTTCCAAACTTTTAGAACCTAGGAGTATCACCCATCCAAGCTTTTTGCCTTATACACAATTTTGGTTGGGAGAATGCTGATCAGTGCACGGACTGCATGTTACAGCTGTCTAAATCATGACAAAGAAGCTGATGTGCTCAGAAAAATTCAGGTCTGCTGTGTTGTGTAAGTAAGGCTGTGACAGAACTGTGTCTCTTTAAAGCAAAAGTAGAAGTGTTTTGTCTTGCAATAGAGCTGTTTGTTTTCAGGGTTAGGGAATCCTCCTCTTCCTCATTTCGAGGTGCTGTTCATTTGGGCCCTGCTGTCTCATTCTGCACTCAGTAAGTGCTCCTCAATTATTAAAAACGATAATTCTAAGGACTTACTTGACATGAAAAATCATATGACTTTTCTTGATTAAATAAAATGCAGAGGATTAGAGCCCCAGAAAAAACACTTTCTCCTATTTTTTTGAGACTATTATCCTCTGTTTCCTAAAGACGCTTGGAAGCTCGTTATTTTTCTTTAATGGAGAATGGGTACCTTAGCTCTTTTGAGGATGGTGGTGGGACTTTGCTGTAGGTGAAATCCAGGATGCTTTTACAGGGCAGAAAGCAACTTGTGAGAAGGCTGCAACTGGGAGGGAAAGCCTGGGAGGAAAAGTGCTGGCGATGCAGCTGCAGGGCTTGGGAGCTGCCCTGGGCCAACAGCTGGGGAGAAATCGCTCTCTGCTTTCCTCCAGAAACATTTGCTGCAACAAATCAATGTCTGCTCCAACACGTTCCCATGATTAGTGTGATAGTCTTTTAGCACTGACCTCTACTTAGTATTCAGCTTGACATATTAATCTTCACCTAAGTAAAAGTTAATTCTAAAATAAACCTGTTAACCGTTCTATTTTTTGGTCACCTCATTTGCTGCAAATTATTCTGGGACAGATTCTGCTGTCAAGAAGATGAGGGCAGGCCTTGTCACTGGCTGGAACGGGAGCACAATTGGGCTTTTTATGGATATTAATTAGCTTCTCCTTTTGGGAAGGATATTGTAGCATCCCTAACAAAAACAGCTGTACCACAACTATAAAGATGAAATATCTTCAGGTGTGCAACTATTTTAATGTAAATGTTTACCAGTGGTAGAATGAATAGCATGATCCTTGTCTTTTTTCTGGACAGTACATCACCCCTTTCAGTGATTATTTTAACATTAGTACTATAGAAAGAGTTGAAAATTATATTTTAATAGGGTTGAACTAGTTTAGAAAGTGTAGCAGAAAAATATCTTTGTGACTCCTATACAATTAAATGCAATGAATTCAAGTGTATCAAAATGAGGTAATTTTGAAATTTTATCTTTCCAAGTGGAAAAGGCTTTCTGGATAACTTTGGTGGAATTTTATCATTTTCATTCATAATGATTTTATTCAGAATTATTCAGTGAAGCTGTTTTTATTGAAGTTGTTTTTAGTAAAATGGTTTGGGGGATCTTATTGGAAAACATTAGTCCAGAAAAAACACTTCTGATTATCCTGTTATTTGTCCATATCTTTAGAAGAGCCAGGTCCCTTAGAAGAGGGCCTGGCTGCTTTTATGCAAAATCTGTCACTGCTTGTCTTTGTACTTTCGAGATTGCCCTTGGCTTGTTTTTCACTGTTGCATATGGTGATGGTGAAACCACGTTGGCTCTGTTTTTAAAACAGCAAAGCACATGAGCATGTTTGCTCTCAGTCATGGATGAAACAGAGGTGTGAAAGCCTGACTGTTTCAATAGCGGACAAGATAGTCAACAGTTTTCTTCCTGTCCAGCTGAACGGAAAAATATTGACAATCAAATGACTGATTTAATTGACTCTTTCTCCAAACTAAATCAAGTATATACATGAAGCTTTTCACTTTGCTTTCCAGAAAAGAAGTGGCACTACCAAAAACACACAAACAGAAATGTAATTTGTTTTACCTCATCTTCTTGAAATTAATGTTTCTATGCTAACTCCAAAGAAATGTCTGTATACACTGTAACCTCCAGTCTCTCCTTCATACCCTACACTGTAATCTGTATCCATGGTAATGCATTACCCTTTCCAGCAGCCAAGGGGTTTGGGAGAAATTATGGGAAGAAAAATCTTTCACTGTGAAAGTTGTGGTAAAATGTCAGTTTGTCAGAATGATACAACGCTTTTAATATGAAGCTCCAAACAAATTGGAATTTGGGTTGTTTCAGGTTTCCTTATAGACTTTGAAATATTGAACCTAGGCTCATCAAAACATTTTCTTGAGTTTGCTTTTACACAGACCTTAAACCCAGTTTCAAAAGAACCCCGGACCAGTTTTGAGCAGTTTATGGGCTGACTTTAACATAAACCAGATCACAGTTAGCCGACTTGGCTGAAATTCACCCTGAACTTTTAAGTGAGGTTGAACCTGGAAGTGAAATTTTGTGAGTGAAAACCCAAGCAGACTGGAACAACAACAAAAAAAAAGTTAGCAAAATACTGCCCATTGATCCTGTGGAACTTCAAACAACAGGATTTGACATCCTAAGAAGAATTCAATAAAAGCTAAAGAACCAGTTAAACTTTTTATTTCATTTGGGAATTTAGCTTTTATTTTTTAAATAAACAGAGTAACCACTGCATCAAACAAATTATGGAATGCAACCTGAGATTCTTGTGATGCCTGGTATAATTTAAGTGGCAGGACAATGTCATATAAAACCTTTAGGAGAAGATTTTCAAAAGCTCTTAGCATTGATTTAGCTTGTCTGTCTTTAAAATTAATGGGAGATGTATTATTGATGTCTCTAGAAGCAATATGAGCTGAATCTTGGATGTTTGTGGAAATCTCTTGACTACTAAACCAAGGTAGTGGGGTCCTAAATGAAGCACTCTGTGGAGAACTTCTGCCTGAAGCAAGCGTGGTTGCTTTGTAGCTGAGGATGGACCTTGGGTTTCTACCCTAAATGTGAGTCTGATGCTAACTTTTTATTTACTTTCCAGGAGTCACAATTTCTCTTAAAAATGGAAATGCTACATTCTGTTATGAGGAAGACTTTTATGAGAAGCTGGATAAAATCTGGATATATGTGTTGTGGTTTTTTTTACTGTAATGTTACCTGTCCCTGAACTGCACTTTATTTCTACAGTAATAGCCAAAAGATAGGCAAGATCATTAAATGTCAGACCCAGAATTCTTACATTAGGCACTCTCATCAAAGTCTCTATAAGTAGCCTTTCTCATTTTATTTCTTTGATAAAACCGGCCAGTGAGTTAGGGTATCACAGTTTTCCTCTCTGTTTCTCTAGATAGGATTCTCTCAGCCCAACTTGGCACTTATTATTTTTTTTTTTTTACTTCAGGACACCAAACTGTTTCCAATGTTTTCTTTTCCTGCCACACTCTTTTCCTGCTATTGCTCGTTTCTGATATTGATACCTTGCTTCCCCTCTTCCGTCTAATGATGTACATGTCAAAGCAGACCACCTTTCAAAGCTCCCTAGGAAAGAATGGGGGAGGGTGCAAGTCAGCAGCAGTCAATCTTTGAAATATTGAAATACAGAATTGCCTAAATAAGAAGCTAGCAGAAATTGGTATAAAGTGGGTTCTGTGCTTTGTGGCAAGGGGAGATGACGCTTCACAATTTACCACTATAATTTTTTTTTTTAATTCTTATTATGGTTTTTCAAGTATTGCTTTTAATCTTTGTAGTCTAATAGGCAGGTTTTTTTGCATCCTGTCTCCACAGTTGACTTAGTTTCCTTCAAAATAATTTTATTAAGGAATTTGTTAATTGGCTGGCCTTTTGGTTTAGGAACATTTTACTGTTGGAACGCACACAAGGTCATATCCCATACCTTCCAGCTATAAATTAAAACATATGTAAGAGAGACAACTTGTATTTAAAATATAGTTTTAGCATCATGAAATGGAGGGCCCAAGGGCCATATATAATATGCTGTTAGCATACAAGATCACTAGCTTTTGCTTTCTTCAGAAAATAGTAATTTTACAGTATTTTGCAGTTTGGACAACATTAATTTAGAGAAAAACACACTGACACAACTGTTGATAATGTTAAGTCATATTTTAATTAATCAGGATGGAGGACCCATTGTCCTAAAGTGCTGCAAACCACAGGCTCCATACCTGGGGTATTTACTGTCCTGAAATTTGATTCATATGGGTAAAACAGGACTAGTGCAGAGTGTTACTGAAGCCATTTGGGACTACAACAGCCTAGGCAGAAACCTATCCTGAGGCAGAAGATAGGCAAAGAGAAGAAAGATGTGAAAGCTGATTGGCTTCTGAAGTAGCTTTCCTTTGGGAGGTCCCAAATCTTTTGAAATTAGAATAAAAAAATAAATGAGAATCAGAATTAAATCACTTGTCTCTGAGAGCTAACTTTTGTAAATAGCTGTTTTCTTTGGAGTGTTTTCTCTACCTGCAAGTGCAAACCTGGATAGAAATTTGGAGGCTGTAGCAAAGGTTGGTATAGGGAAGGTAAAAAGGGCATTTCTCACTACTAAGGAAGAAAGTTGGTGGAAAAAGGAAAAGCAGAAAACATACTTTCACAGAATCCCACAATCACAAAATAGTTGAAGTAGGAAGGGACCTCCAGAGATCACCTGGTCCAACTACCCTGCTGAAACAGTGTCACCTACAGCTCATTGTCCAGGACCATGTCCAGATAGCTTTTGAATATCTTCAAGGAGGGAGACTCCACAACATCTGGAGGTTGAGTGCAATTGTTGTTACCCTTACAGTAAAAAACTATTTCCTGATGTTCAGAGGGAATCTTATATGTTTCAGTGTGAGCCTCCTCTTCTCCAAGTAGAACAGTTCCAGCTGTCTTAGCCTTTCCTCAATGGAGAGATGCTTCAGTCACATAATCATCTTGATTATGGTCCTTAGCTGGAAGGGCCAATATGTCCAGCATGTCCAGTATGTCCATGTGTGTCTTGTGCTGGGGAGCCCGGAATTGGATGTGGTACTCCAGGTGTGGCCTCACCGGGGAATAGAGGAGGAAGAAGGGTCACTTCTCTTGAGTTTCAGGCAATGTTTTGTCTAATGCACTCCAGGGTAGCACTCATCTTCTTTGCCACAAGAGCACAATGCCAGCTCATGTTCAACTTGGTGTCCACCACTTGTTTTCTCAAACTGTTTTCCAGCTGTGTGGCCCCCAGCATGTACTGGTGTCTGGGTCTATTCCTTCACAGGTGCAAGACTTTGCATTTTCCCATCTTGAACTTCATGACGTTCCTGTTAGCCCATTTCTCCAGACTTTTTAGGTCCTTCTGGATGGCAGCACGATCCTTGGGCATATTAACCATTCCTCACAAGTTTGTGTCATCAACGAACTTGCTGACGATACACTGACACATCCTCCCGGTTATTACTGAAGGTGCTGAACAGGACTGGACACAGTATTGAGCCCAGATTACACTGCTATTTAGTGGCGTGCAAATGAACTTTGTGCCCTTGCTCCTTGGGTCTGGATATTCAGCCAGTTTTCAATCCACCTCACTCTCTGCTCATCAAGCCCATACTTCATCAGAAAAGCAAGTATGCGAAAATAATAAGAATAGTAAATGTCCCACTGTGAACCCAAAAATTGCTATCATGAGTTAAATCAGTCTCCACTAAAATACATACTGGATGGTATGTATTAATTTGAATTAAAGTTATGAATTCTTACAATAGCAGTAGAAAGATAAAGACCTGATAGTTCTTATTTGGACAGCATAGTATACTTGCTCTTACCATCTGGTCCTGAACAAAGGAATTGACTCACATTTTAGTTTTCGTCCAAAAGAGGTTTAACCTTTGATGTTTATCACTACATCATTGTGTAATATGCTATTCATAATAAATTCTCTGAAATTAAAAGTAGAAAAAAAAGTTATTTATCACCATTATTATTCTAGTCTTTATGGTTTTGCCCTAACTGTTCTCTGTCACCCTCTTCTCTGATTGCTTTTGGTCTTCAGACGTTTTGTTCCTCTTCTTTTTTTTTGTAAGGGAATCCTGGGACCTCTACCTTGCTTTTGCTTTTTTTTTCTTGTGACCTTTGCTTCATTCTTCTATTTTCTTTTTTTTCTATTTTTTCCCTATTTTCCTGTTTTTACTTCCTTTAGCCTTTCTGTCTTTTTTTTTGTCTTTCTTTTTTTTTTTTTTTTTTTTTTTGTGTTTGGTTGGGTGGGTGATTTTTTGTTCTTT
>JAWWES010000081.1:121675949-121743124 GCA_035583135.1 Lophotriccus pileatus | reverse complement strand
CGTCCTTTTGCCTTTCTGTCTTTTTTTTTGTCTTTCTTTTTTTTTTTTTTTTTTTTTGTGTTTGGTTGGTTGGGAGATTTTTTGTGCTTTTCTCTTTTTGCTGTTGGCTGTTTTTTTTTTTCTTTACATCACGTTTTTAATTGCTCTTTGGTTACCTTCTTTCTTTCTCCCTTCCTCTGGCCTCCTTTGTTTCAGGTATAGTAAAGTGAGAAGTAGTCTCAGTTCCCAGTAAAGCTCAGTACAAGCTGAAGAAGCAAAACATTGTCCCCTAGTTGCTTATAACCTTGAAGGAAGTTTGCTTTCTAAACCTTAGGAAGTTGATGTATGAGATTATCTTTTTAGATATTTGAAGGTTCTTCAGAAGCCAACAGAGGAAAGAACATTTGGGAGAAATTGGACCAAAAATTGGAACCATATTGCATCAATTCTGCACCGGTATTTAACTGAAAACTTTTTTTTTCTGCATTATTTTAGTATAAATGGATAGTACATTAAATTGTAATTTTACTGGCTTTTATGCAAAGATCTCCACGTGTTTTGAAAAAAAAAATTAACCTCTGAGTCTTTTAGTAGGAGTATTATTATTATCATTTGTATTTCACTGTTGTGTACATAGCTGGAGCCTGTGCTCTGTGTACTATGCCTATAAATCAAGGACATCTGCCTTCTTGCATATTGCTGAGGTGTTAATAGGTTGGGAGACACAGATGGAGGTAGTCACCAGATGGAGGTATTGTTAGCTTAACTGAATACATAGGAAGATCATGGGAAAATATTTGTTATTACTTGTGGTGCTGGTTTTTTTTTTTTTTAGTATATATAATAAGGAGATTAAAAAAGTGATACTCTCTGCCTGACTCTTCAGTTGTTGCTGACTTCAGAGATTTTATCAGAAGTCTCATGATACTGGTATTTTACTTGAAGTGTAGTCCTTGGAATCAATTATCATCTGATAATCTTAGCTTTCATTTAAAAATAAAATTGAGTGTCTGGGCTTCATGAATATAGAAGAAAACTTGAAAACATGGATTGCATGCACATGAAAGGCTCAGAGACAGTAAGTAAAATAATCCAAGAATATTTTTTTAAAATTATGTTTTAAAATAGCTGTATCATCTGAAGGAAGCTGATTTGCAATATTGTTTACCTTGTAGTGTGTACTGACTCTCAAGTTTAGAAAAGGTAGACACCTTAGACACCTGTATAGGTAATGAATAAAATTATATGACAAGACAGAGAAAAAAAAAGAGCTTTGAAAGGAATCAAAATGGATAGTCTTGTAATGGAAAAGATGTTCAGATTTCTCTATTATGTACATTGATTTTTAGCAGAATATTTTCATAGTTAGGTTATGTGGAGTAGTCACATTATGCTTAGCTTGTTTAGGAAAAAAATACCCATGCACTTAGAAAATTATAATATGGTTTAATGGCAGCTACTGTGCAATTCTACAGGTCATTCCCAAGTTAAATAAGACTAAGTTAATAGCGAGATGGAATGAAAAAATGGTTGAATGAGCCCCAGGAAAAGGGATAAGGAATTTATAGGTTGTCCTAAAATGTGTTCCCTGCACTTTTTTCTCTCCCAAATTCACTCCTGAAAAAATCCAGTGTTCATATTGGATTAATTTTCAGCAAAAGTTGCACAATCCCAAGTTCATGATCTGCCCTGCACTCCCATATTGTCTATTTAGACTATCTGGAGCAGCATCCAGTGATTACTGCCAAGCTGAAAGAGAACAAAAACCAGAGACTGGCACATGATTTCAAGCTTCTCTTTGAGCAGTCTGTTTACCGCCTCATTTCTCTGGTGGACCCCAGAATAGCCCATAACTAGAAGTAAATTTGCATGGCGCTCAATTTTGTAATATGTTTCTTGCATAAGGCTGCTGACCAGGGAAAGGGGGAGGCAGAGGGAACCTTTTCATGTTGTTCTTCCTAAGCCTCGAACAGAAAGTGTTCCGTTCAAAAATGAAAGCTTTTTTTTTCCTTTTCTTTACAATGTGCCATATAACAAAGGCAAAACTTTTTTAGTCTGTTATCTCTTATCACTGTAGCACATTGAGGGAGATTTGGGGTCTGTGGACCTCTATAGTATGCTACTCCATCACAGATTGCTGATACTGCTGTAGCAAAATATCTAAATATGGGGAATTTGCATGATCAACTGTTTTGAAAGTTTTCTTTGTGTAAGGCCATGAAGAAAACACCAGACCTTGTTCAGTTATTTTTTCCCTTTAGAAATTAAGGTTAGTAATGAGGAATACGAAGGTTGTCAGTACAGGTTAGTTGCATTCACAGTAGGAATATTCAGCTATTCTCCCCAGTGTACATCTTGATAGTAAAGTTTAATATTCAGAGTAAAAAAACAAAAACAGTGGCTTTTCCTCCAGTTAACGTAAGTCTCTGTTTTATTTTTTTTCATTATAAAGAAAAATATCAAAGAAAAACTGAAACCAAAAAGGCAGTGTATGAAAACGGGGAGACTCCCAGTAAAATAAATTTCTCTAAAATAGGTAGAAAAGTATGACCATGTACTTGTTAGGTTGTTCCCTATGGATTTTCTTTTCTGAATTCTTTGTTATTGCAAGTTAAAATCAACTACTCGAACATTTTATCTAAGAATTTCAAGTACATATCTAGATGTCTTTAAGTAGGTTACCTGTGAACTAAAATCAAAAAAATATATTATCTATAGAACCATGACTTTAAAAATACGGACTAGAGTTCAGATCTTGCAGGTCTGAGCTGCAGTCTTGTTATGAGTGTAGGGAAAAAAGGAACATGGATAAAAGAAATTGAGCAATGATTAAGAGAATGCATGGGTCCTGAGATCCTAGTATTTTGAAAAGTAAAAAAGGTACTTATTTGATCATAGAGGTTAGGCTAGGCAAATGAAACTATCTAAAGGATTACATTTTAACATTAAAACTCTGTAACCTCTGGTTATAAGAAATAATGAGGCCTTGCATTCCTGATATCAAAAGTGGAATCTGCAAACATTTATTTAAAAAGGGAGAATTAGAGAGGGATATTATTACATGACATGCAGCCAGATTAAAATGTTATACAGTTTTGAATCAGTGAAAATATATGTAAGTATGTAAGCTTACAATTTGAAAGAACATGTGTATGTAAGAGGGAGACGAAGGGAGGAAATGCGCTCATGGCTTTCCAGTATGATGTCTGAATGCAATTAAAATCTCCAGTTGTGATGCTATAGCAGGTCTTTGACAGTCAGCCATGTGAATACCATTTTGACAGTTCAGACACCTTTTTATGGTCACGCTATAGGAAAGATCATTGAAAAACAATTATTTTGCACCCATGGCTGGAAAAAAACCCCAAACCAGAATCTCTTCCTCCTCCTGCCAATCTGAATGTTTTGTTTGCTTTGCCGTAATAATTTACCCCTTGATATGTGTACTGGGTAAGTCTTAAAATATTGCCTGCTAAATGTTATATTTTACTGGAACAGCAGAATTGGCAAGGTAAGATTAAAAATATTTGAGATGGGGGGGGAATAGAGCTGTATTGTCTCTAAACTGTTTGTCATGGAAGTCATTTCAGAGGGTCTTAAAAAAAAGACTTAAACTGGGTAGAAGCTTTTGGATTGAGGTACTGAACCTGGTCCCATTGAAATCAGTGGTAATTTTTGCCACTGAAATCAGCAAAGCAGAAGAGCATCCTAAATCTCGCATTGCTGCACACTGAGAATGATTCGTGATGCTCTTCCTAGCCTGATTACCTCTGGTATTATTTTCAACTATCCCATTGGCTGATATCAATGTCGGAAAATAATTGATCTTTTATTATATACTGGTGTAATAGAAGCTCCAGCTCATCAGAGCTTTCACAGAACACATACACTCTTAAGAGGCAAAAAATGACTAGCAAGTATTTCTTGGTTTTCACCTTTTCTAACTATCAGCAATTTGCACTGATACAGTGTCTTTAATGCAGAAACCATTAAAATACAAACATCCCAGAGGTTTGATTTCATCAGTTCATTCTCACTCTAAATACAGACTTCTTACATATGAAGGAAACTGCGCTGTAACATCTAGAAAAGAAAAGACCATAAAATTATAATTTAAAAATGATCAAGAGACTGGATTAAATTTCTTCCATTCCCTTTTCTTGCTGAAGCTTTTGTCACTGAAATACAAATGTCATGAATGTAAGAATAAAACATCTCAAGCATTAGGATTCTGTGATAGCTCATTCACATGACAATGAATGCACTGAGAACAGAACATTTCACAGAATGTAGCCATTCTTGTGGCAAGATTATAATGACAGGGAGAAACGGTGCAAAATTAACCAATTCTTGCATCTTCCAACAGTAATCTAACAAGCCTCCTTGTGTTCTGTAGAATGTGTTATATTAGGCCCAAAGAGAGGGTGAGAGGGTGAGAGAGAAAGAAATGAAATACTGCACACCTTGGGTCATAATTAAACTTATCTGCTTAGCCCAACAGCTTTTGCCTGTGCCCTTGCCAGCAGATGCCACTGTAGCAAACAGGGAAGTACACTGAAGATTCTGGAAGAATTAGGATGCCTCTGGGGCCAAAAAATAAGAAACCTGAGCCAGTCCTAGAGAGTGGTAGCAGGAGTCCCAGGGACAGCCTGTTGAGCAGCTGTGGGAAGGTCACCTTGGCTCTTGTGCCCCAGGTCCCACACACAGCCTGTGGGTCGCTGCACGTGGCTGGTGTTTGAGGGGTGATAGCATGCATGTTGTTGAGTGGCTCTGCATAAGATCCTGGTAAGATCCTCCCCAGGCCTATCCCATGAGCTTTTGTAATTTTTTCAGTACAAACTTCAATCCTGTGTTAGGTTCAGATCATCAGTTAAGACACTGATAACCTAGGCTAGCAGTGGTGGGTTTTCTTTTAAGATACAGACAACTCTGGGTTTTTTGACTGGAGAGTTACAGGGTCACAAAATGAATATTTCTTTTCTCTTGTCTTGGTTGCTTTTTAGCTGTTGGGAGTGTGTTTAACCTTTACCTTGCCAGATTCCTCTAAGGGTGTGGGTTGGCTCTAGGGTGTGCTTGCAGCTGGCTGTGCTATCCTGCCTCCACCTTGGCTCTTGCTGAGGGCCCTGGAGATGCTGATTTTAGTGCATGTGTGTTTCTTTACAGGCATTTCCTGGTTTGGCGAAACATCAGTTGGGGCCTTTTCTGTACAGAAGTTTGGCTTCATTTAGGTATTTTTTGTGAAACCATCGATATTAAATCTTATCCCAGGAGACTATTTCATCCTGGCTGTATCTGAAAATGCTTCACCACAAAAATGCAAGGCTTTAGTAGTCTAACAACCTCAAGCAGGTTTACTGATGTAACTGTACGCCACCTCCGGTCTCAGGGCTCCAGAGTGACATTTTTTATAGATTTCAAAAGGGAATCTGCCCTTCTGTAGTAGAATTTGGGGAGAGGAAAGCTCTGTGTTTACATTCGCTTCTGCATTACTGGAGCCATGAGAATAGCAGGGGAGTGAAACCTTCGCAGGTTTTGAGATAGTGCTGCATCAGTTCATGCAGGAAATTATACAGTGATAGACGCTATAGGAAAACGGATCGTTCCTGTGCTACATTCCTGTAAACAAACTGAAATGCAACCACTGACAGTCAGTTGATTCTGACGTTCGTGTCACTTCTGCAAACAAATGCCCATCCCTGTAACAACTGTGAGCTGCTACACAAGCCACAGATCTTAGTTTTCTGGCATCACAACTCTGACGAAGATTTATTCCTCTTTGCCTTCAGAACTTTATAAATATGAGTTTCACTACACAGAAGTTGCTGTACAATTTCCAATTTCCCATTGCATTAACTTTTAATAGACTTATTGCTCCTTGTGAATAATAGGAAAAATGTTCCTGATGCATAACCTGAATACTTTTTGACCCTCTCCGCAAGTGCTGATGAACACTATCTTTCCCTGAGTCTGCAATATTGCTAATGTGAGATGTACATTGTGCTTTCTCCCCTAATTTTCTTATACCTGCTCTGATGTCTGAGTGGTTTGTGCTAATTGCCATCTGGAAATACTCTGGTGGTAGAGTTTCTACATTGTATTAGTTCCAGGTTTCTGATGTTGCTCTGTTAATGCACATAAATTCCTAACTTACAGGGATTCTTACAAGTCAGATAGGTGATATGTTTAGCTTAGCTGATGTCCTAAGAATGTACAGTTTTTTCTTTGGAAATTCTGGGAAAGGTGACAAGATGACAGTTACCCTTTGTTCCAGTCTAGAAGTCAGTCATTTCTATTAGGTCTTATTGTTTTTTTCTGAGGAACTGACCCATTTTTCACTCATGAAAAACTGTCAGTGAATTTAGTCCCAAAACCGAACTAAAGTAAAAAGATCAAATGGTTTGATGGGAATATCTGCTGTATTGTTTAATCCTCTCTTAAAGCTCTCCTTTAAGTTGCTGCACCTACAAGTCACAACTTGGCAATGGAAACAATAGAAAACAGTCAACTTTTCTGCTCAACCCATTTTATTTTTATTTTTCTCCCTTTTCTAGCCAACCTGAACTTCAGTGTCTGCCTCGTGCACCTGCAGCATCCTGTCTGACAGCTAGGCTTTGAAACCTTAGGGACAGAGATATTTTTCTACCTGTCTGTGTTGCGCCTATCACAAAACAGCACAATTCCTTGGCTGCTACACCATAAATAATGATAACATGACAAACTTTTTTTCCTCCACTCTTCCAGAATCTGTAACAACAGATTTCCAAAGTGAGCAATTGAATGCTCAAAGCTATCTGTGGGCAGTATTTTTTTTCATTTGAATTTAGGCCTAGCTTAACCTCTTTTGACTCCCTAGCAGGGAACTGTCAGAAGGTCACTGACCTTAGAACGTTTCTCTTAGAGTAGCTTGTACAGTTACCAGAGAATTCATGAAAAAGTGAATGTGGTCCCAGGCAATGTTCAGTTTTTCAAGAAATACCATTCATTATATGGAACATTTAAAAGCAAACAAGATAAACCACCCAATCAAACCCCCCAGAACACTGGTGAATTTTTGATTCTGTATGTTTGGCATTCTACAACAGGAATAAAGATTTAAAAAAAAAAAGGGATTCCTTTCCCTCTCTTCTGTATGTTCTCAGGAGACAGAAGTTAGTGTTCAGTGGGATTAGGAACCAAAGCTGACACACATACTCCTTAGCAAGAAGTGGAGAAAAAAATAACATTAAATATGAAAAGATTGCTTGAAATACATTTTATTCATTGAGATAGAAGAGCTGGATATGAGCAGTGGAAAATATACAACTATGTGTTTCAGCTTTAATTCTTTTGCAAGTTTACCCATTTGTATGCTTCAGATTTCCAGGAACTTATGTATGGAATATCTTCAATTAGTTTGGATCTGCCACTATAAAGATCTGGAAAATTGTTTATTTTGAGAGGTTTCTCTGTTCACTTTGACATTTTAGATTTTTTTAGTCCGAGGTTCTCCATAACTTTGAATTTATTCAGGTATCCTTCAGTACAGATGCATAAATACACATGCATGCATGAATTTGTATACATGTAAGCATATATGTGCATATATATGAATTAACATACATGCATGTATGTGTAATTGTATATCTGATAGCCAATATCCTAACTTTTGCTTGCTTTTTGTTGAGAATCAAATTATATTTATCCCAGATCCTCAACAACCTATTTTTCTAGTTACTAATCCTTGGCCTTCCTCATGGTAGAGAGACTGTGTTTTGTTTCTTAGTTCAGTTTAGCTGTTTGTAGTTAAGCTCTTTGGATTTGTGATGGATTACCATAATTAAAAATTGCAGCCCCTTCTACAATGAAGAGACAATGTCATTAATTTATACCAGTTTATTTTTTTAGGTAAATGTTATTCAGTTTCTTTAATATATTTGTAGAATTAGATTAGGAATAGATTTCAGACAAGAATTTTGCATTTTCAGATCGCTGGTGAATATTCAGACAGTGTATATTATATTGTGGACACCTCAAGAAATAAGCAGTGAATGGTACACCTGACTGTTTCTTCAGAAACTTAGAAACTGACCTGAATGTGTTGAATTATCCTCTTATTTTTTAATGTTACTTATGAACTAATCAGTTGTTGCTGATCATTTCTTTCTCCAAATTCTCTTGATGAAAATATACTCCAGCAAAGGTCTTTCTGATGTTATTTCAGACTGCTTTCATTCCATCTTTAATTTCAGCATTCATAAATCAGTTATGTCTTGCTGTATAATCAGGTACCTCAGGGTTAGGTCCAATAGCTGTTTAGATTTATATATTTTGTTGAGCTTATATCACACATAGATTTAGAGCTGGATTCCACTATCCATTACAAATGGGTATTTGAAGTAATTGTAGTGAGATTAGCAAACTTACAATGATTAAATAAGAGGAGAATCAATCCCGTGATCTGTCGAACTATATATATTACGATAAGGTGCAGACCTTTTTCTGCACTTTAAAAAACTGTTTTATAATATCTTTCCAGTATGTCTGTTTGGCTGATTTACAATAATGGAAAGCCAGAGAATTTCTAAAGCTGAAACCATATAAGACAAAATTCCTTTAATTGGACCTTATCCCTGGTCCGTCAACACTCTTCTGTCACTTTCATAGTTGGCAGTTCTCAGATAACATCAGTCCCAGGGGTGGAAACCTTGGGTTTGTGTTTGTCTCAATTCTGTCTCTTCTGGACCATGTAAATATAAATGTTAAACTTTCATGTATAACTCAGAGATATACGAAACCTTAAATAAGTAGTACTTGTTGAGAATAGTTACATGTTAGAGCAGATTTGAAAAGTGCAAGAGAGGATGTTTGGAACATGTGAGTGTTAATATATGTCTGGACAACTAATAATTGCCTTCTAATCAGGTGAATTTCCAGCAGCTTCAGAATGTACTGAGTTACTTCATGTATTTTCTCAACACAGCAAAATTTGATCTATTAATTTCCCTGAACTCATATTATCTATCCATAAAATTTCATATTGATTTTTAAATATCACTTGCAAGCTTCATGCTGTCCATAGCCTGATCTCAGGTGGCTTTGAGAACTAGTGATAGCTTTTGTTCTGCTTCACTTGTTTGCATAGTAGTAGCGATCCTTTTTTTTTAACATTATTAGGGTTAATTTTAGATCTCAGTGGATCTGGATTTCAATGAATTTCCTTCTTCTGATAATTCAAGCAGTTGTGTTTTTCTGAAAAATATCTTAGTGAAAAAAAGGCTTCTGTGTCAGAAGAATGTTTTCATGGAAATAACATTTTAAGTTCATATGGAGTTTCAGGCTAACATGCTTCTGGAATAATAAAATAAAACAGCCAATGATTTACCTATCAGTCACATGTAAGCAAGAAAAGCCAAAATTGAAATACCATAGGTTCTTAAGATATTTGTCCAGTAGATTTGATAAATCCTTATGTGCAAGGGAACTATGTTTGCCCTGCTGGTGGTCTGCAAACAGAAAAGATTAAATTTAGTGGCTATTTTTTTCATGGGTTTTCCCATTCAGATCTAGTAGAGATTGCTTTTTATCTGATGTGTGTTCTTTTAAAAGATTTTAATGGCATAGCTCAAATGAAAAATTTGTTTAGAAGGAACTCAGTTTTTCAATCTTCTCAGTTCTCCCATTAATGCTGGTGTTTTTTTACCCACTAAATTCTTCATGACTTGGGCCTTGCACAATTTAGGTCATTCATTTTGAGTTAAACTTTGGGAAACTATACTCCCCTTTCACTGTCACTCCCTTGCAGTAAATAAAAATACTGGAGAGGCTTGATGACAGCAGTATCCAGCAGAAAATATAACCTCAGCATCATCTGAAATGAAAGCAGATACAGCAAGTAAATGTTCTGGCATTGAAACATTAACATTAAATCCCACTTCAAATACAATTCTTAATTGGGAAACATCCCAAGCACAAAGGCTTTACTTCCCAACAAACACAACTATTATGCTAATTGGTGTGGCCCCCATACAAGCCTTGGGTGGATCTGAAGTTAGCTGTTGTTATTCTGGCCTGACTTTCCAACCACATAAGTTTTGCTAAATTGCATTTCTATGAAAGAGTTGGTTGATATGCTGCAAGTGTTACTAATTCTATTGAATCACATTTTTTCCTTTTAAATAGAAGATCAAAACACCAAACCACTTGCTATTTTTAAAATACTATATTTCCATAAACAAAAGTAGTCATTTGAATAACCACCTTATTAAGATTTGGTGTTCCTGAAAGGGAGTCCTGTTTCTCCATGTTTATTACCAACCACAGAACTAAATTATGCAAATCTTAAAAGTATATTTGAACAAAAGACCTATATAATTTAGCTGGTTGAGATTTTTATTTTTAATCTGTGGGTGTGATTTTAGTGCTGACAGAGGTAAAGATTAAAAATCCATTAAAGTTTCCACAAGGCAGTCAGAAGGGTTTGCTGAAGGCCCAAAACAGACTTGCCAGACCTCTTTGGACTCAAAATCAGTCTCTGAGCTGTGTTCCCCTGGAATATCCTGGAGCAGATTTAAAATCCCACAGGCAGGAAGGATCTAATACTTCTTGAGAAGGACTTGCTTTCACAGGCTTTGGAGAGCCATAACCCTAACAGTGCTGCTTGGAATTGTTTCAGTGGGCTGCCTCTTTCTAGTGGGAGTGGGGAATGCAGTATTATGTAGAAAGACTAATGCATGGAGCTTGTGACAGAGGTAAAAAAGGATAATGCTTCTTGTCTTGAGCATAAATATCCAGTTTACTCATACCAGGACTTTAGAGAGACCATAGTATACTTTAAGTGAGGCACTTGATAGACACCCAGCCCTTACAGGTCCAAACTAGGGAGCCTCTGGCCTCAACTTCTGTGTTTTGGAAAAAGAAGTGATGCTGCTGCTGCCACTAAGTACGCTGAAGAAAATGTTGTTCCATGGTTTGATGCCTTAAAACCAAGTGATTTAACAGCTCTGCTATGTATTGAATCAGAATCTTGGCCACTGTCGCCCTAAGTACAGAATATATCATTCATACATTCCTAAATTCACACAACTTTAGCCTATTTGTGGGGAATAAATCATGAAACAATACTGCACTAACATTTTCCTTACTTTCAATGCATGTTTATTTACTTTCCATCTCCATATTGTAACTCTATTTTTATTCCACATTTTTTTTTCTTTGGCTTTTCCAATTTTTTTCCTTTTTGTTCTTCATCTGTTTCACATTAGATTCTGTTTTTACTTATCTCTTGTTTTGGAAAGGCTTTTCAGATTAATTTTTGCACTTCATCCCATCACCTTTTTGCTTCTCTATCTCCTTCTAATGTCTTTTTTTTTTCCACACCATCTTTGCTTTTACTTCCATTTCTCTCCATTTTCTCACTCCTTTCCCGTTTCTGAATTTCCCTTCTATTCTCCAGAATTACACTAAAACACTGCAAATAAATGTCTTTGTGGGCACTTTTATCTTTGAAAGTGTTTTATAGCCATGAGATGCTGCTCCCCAGCACCCTTGCAGAGATTTATAGACAGACTGTGTGCTCAGATCCCTAAATGCACATTCAGCTGCTTAGCATTCATGTCTGAGCTTTAATAGCTTGAACTTCATTCTTGAGTTAAGTACAAGAAATGACCGAATGTTCTCCTGTACTCAAATCTGCAAACTTTTCTTAGAGGAGAAAGTCACTGGTAATGAACTTCCCTTAGGAAAACAGTTAGAGACTGATAGAGTTCTTTTGCCTGTGCTGCAGCGATCAGGACCCTGCTGTTCTAAGTGTTTTCCATCTTACCTTGCTAAGCCAGCCTGGAAATAGAGAAGGCATTCCTTCATGTCCCCAAGGCCTGTAGAGCTCCTGTGAGCTGGCATCAGTCCCAGGAACCCTGGTCAACTGTAAGGTGGTGGGTGATGTGTTTTTACCAGAATGCAGCTAATCATAATAAGTTAATTTACTGAGCAGGGGGTTTGCAGTGTCTTTGTTCCTTTAACCTGACACCAGAGGAAGGATAATCCAGAAAAGTCAGAATAGTAGCTTTTTGACTTAGTGAGAGAACAAATCCCTCCTCAAGATCTATCTTAGAAGGGGTCTCATCACACTAATGAGGTCTGTCCCTGGCAATCTCTTGCTTCAGAAAATAAATCCTATGTTGTAGTGAGGATTTTTCATCATAATCTCTCTGCATTTTGTGTGTTTCCTTTCAGGCACCTTTCTGTGGTGCTACTTTTTTTTATTGTGTTCTCTGTGTCTCTTCTCTAATCAATAAACAAAATGAATGGTGCTGCATTCTTTGTTTTCTTTGTTTGTTTGGTTTTTTGTTTGTTTGTTTGTTTTGTCATTGTTGTTGTTTGTTGTTTGTGGGTTTTTTTTGTTTTAGTTTTTTTTTTTTTTTACATTCTCTTTAATTCTACTTCTATAAGGCCACTGCTGCTCACCAATTTTATTATGGAGAAAAAACCCCAAACTTTCTGACAGCTGGAATGTGTGGTTTTCCTTCATTATCTTCAACCTGTGGCTGTGTCCAGAAAAAGAGAACTTCAGCGTCTCCTAGAAAGCACAGATCTTTCACCAGTTTAACACTAGCAAATGTCTTCATAGGTTTCCTTAGGAAGTGGGAAATTTCATAAGAAGCTTTGTGGACAGGCAGTGGGTCCTTCATTTGTGGCTAAAATGTTTGTTGCTTTTGCAATTTGCAGTGATTGCTTAAGAAAGGAATGGTTTGTTTTTGGAAAGCTTCTTTGAGTTCAGTGGGTTCTGTGCATAGTTAACAACAATGCTTTGATTTTGTGGTTGGGGTGGTGATGCAGCTTGTGCTTCTTGGAGCCTTTGCTGCATTCTTACAAATTAAATGTTGCAGGAAGCCTGTTTTTGGTTTACTTCAAATTTAAAGTAATCCCCTCCCCCTGCTTTTATTAGACCAGGGGTCAGTTCCAGGAGCTCTGGTGGCAAAAAGCAGCTGAGCAACAAACACGTTTAATCTCTGAAGATTATCTGATAATTCTCCAGTGACTAAGGGCAGATGTTCTGGCCTGTATGCCATCTCATTCCACTGCCTGGGAACTGGGAGTGCAACCAGAATGTGACCATGCTCAGCAGATTTACATTTACCAGAAAAATCTCTTACTTTTACTCATTGTTATTGGAAGTTTGCCTTGTGTAAGGTTGGCACAATGCTAGAAGGATGACAAGTTGGCTAAAAATCCTCTTTTTTTCTATTCTTTTCAATAAAATGTATAGAATAAGAAAGAACTTGATGTCACATTTTTTGTTTGTTTTGTTTTGCCTTAAAAAATCAAAAGAGTAATAAATGGAGTAATCGACAAAGGTATTACAAAGAAGCAGAAAGCTTTGAGATATAACAAACAGGTTAAAAATTGTTCTGAAGTACAGGTGACACAAACACACCGCTTTTGAAGCCCATGCTGACTTTGTACAGCACTACCTCCAGCCAGAGGAGTTTTAACTCTGGGATGCCTGCACCAGACACTGCTGTTGTTCTGGTTTGGTTAGAACTCCCACAACGCTGCACGTGGACATATAATGAAGGCTGAGAGCTTTGAATACACACATGGCAATGTGCTCCGTATGGTAGTATATGTGTTTGTGTGTGTGTGAGAGAGAGAAAATAGCAGTATCCATAGCTATGTCCTAAAGGAAAAACATTCAGTAATTCAAACTGGATCAGAGGTTCTGTTTGTAATAAGGTAGTGTTAAAAATTAACAGGTAAATTAGGCATTTATTTTATTTGTCTGCATAATCACATAGGGAAACAGGAGTGCTGTTTGAAAATATCTAAACTGCTTAGGTGATTAAAATACATAGCTTAAAAGAAGCAAAACTTGTCATATAAGATGTTATAAGTCAATAAAGCTTACTCTACCGTTACAGAAATGAAAACGATGCAACAGCCTTTTTTTAATTTATTTTTTATTATAATTATTTACAAGCTGTTGCTCTATGTTTGTTATAAAATGGTAGGAAATAATAGTATAATGTCCTTATATGGGCTATGTTAATTGTTCACATAATTACATGCTCTACTGTAATTCAAATCACAGGTGACAGGTCAAAATTCTCTTATCTAATCAAGGGAAACATTTTTAAAGACAAGAGGTAAGAAAAAGCTTCTGAATGTTCTCTACTATCTCATAAAGTGATACTCAAGTATTTTGCTGACTTTCCCAGAGATCAAGATGTCTCTTGATGTTATTTTTACATTCCTATTTTTCTTTGTACTTTGAAATAAATTACTCTGTATGAAAAGCCTCCTCCCAGCTGTACTGTTCTTCCTTTCTCAGCAGGGGCAGTCATGTAGTGTAGGACAGTTTTAGGGCCCATTATGCAATGTGAAAATGCTTGAGGCTCAGAAAGCTTCTCCATATTGTCAGGCTCTCCCCACACCCAAGGTATCACTTGCCAACAGACAGTGGATCTGGTCTATAATAGAACCTTAAATCTGAAAAAAACTCTTGGGAAGTCATCCAATCTATTCCCCTACATATGACAGGATTATCTACAGCCATGTCACTTCTGACAGATGTTTTTTTTCCAGCCTACTCTTAAAAGCTTTTAATGATGAAGATGTCACATTCTGCCTTCTTTTCTGAGCAAAATACCTCCAACTTATGTATTCTTTCTTTCTTTTCCCAGCATATTTCCTGGACTTCTGACCTTTCTTTCAGATTTATTCCAATCTTTTTAGCAATGTATTATCCCAGAATCAACATAGTGTTCCAGATGACTCCATTCTAGAAGAGGCAAGCAAGTGAGATTCAATGCCCTGTCACAATCTGACTTTTTGTTGGAGCTACCTAAAATCTGTTTCAATCCATGCCATGCACCTTGAAGGTGTATCTCAGAAGCAAACATATTACCAAATGAAACCAACACATTGTTTTTCAATTAAACATTAGGAGCAATCATGTAGTATCTGCTTTTGCTCAGTCTCAGGAGTTGGAAAGGTTTGTTGACACTGTTACTGAAACCTCAATGCACCCAGTCTCTTATGCAGTTTGCAAAGCTTATATTGTTCTACAGTATTTATCACTATTAAAAACTTGGAAATTGAGGCGTTCATGGTGTTCTCTGTATTCAGCATACACGGCCATAGTGAGGACCTGATTTCAAACTCTGAGCCCATCTAGTGGGCTATAGATAAAGATATATAGCAATCATTAAGCAATGGATAACAGGTCATGGTGGAGAGGACCAACCTGAAAACAAAGGTCAGAGCTACAGCTGTGATGAGATCACACTTGGCAGAGGGTGGAGATGTGTTTCCCTTTTCTGGAGCAAACACAAGCTAAAATATCCACTGTGTAAAGTTCTGCAGCTATTTGAGGATGCAGCTATTTGAGGATACAGCTATTTGAGGATATAGCTATACCAGCACAGGGTGTTGGAGCCCTGCCCTGGCCTTGCTGGCAAGAGCCAAGGCTGCCTTTCCCTTCACCTCTCTGAAAAAGACAGGGTGCATGCCCTGAATAGCTTTTTCTAGGAAAGTACTTGGTCAGTAGAGTGCAAAACCATGCCGGGGTGTTGTCAACACCTGAGCAGCAGGGGTGGCTGTAAGAAAGTGTTGTCACTAAGGTGGGGGTGGACAAGGCAAGGCATCCTGAGCAGTGCTTCTTCCAACTGCATGCTATCTTACTTTCTACCCCTGTCCAAGAGGAGGAACTGACAGGCATAAGGCTATTTGCATCCAGTTTAATACATCCTGGTTTTTCTTTTTCCCTTGGGAAATCTCAGCTCTAGGCTTAAGTGAGCTTTTTGCCCTTTCTACCACTGCAGAGGTAGAAAGATAGTGCAGAGCCAAAGTTCTTTTCATATTTTTCAGCTTAACTAATGGTATGAAATTAAATTGTGGTCTTTTTAGGCCCAATTTCTAGTAAAATAGTCTCTCTGAATTTCCTGGGGCAGACTTGGTTACATCATGCCCAATGACATGCTGTTGGCATATGGCAGTAGACTGTAAAATGGGGAGAAGTGAATCAAAGACATGTTAATATTAATGCATCTATGTCGCTTGCTGCTTGAGGAATGCAGTAGAAAGGGAGTCATATGTAGTTTATAGAAGAAATTAATACATTCCAGATGTTAACCATGCAACCAAGCCTTGTGTATACAAAAAGGGTTTTCCCAGTGCCTATATTTAATCTCCACATAAAGAGACAAATTTCTAAAACCCTTCCCACTACATGTCAACATAAATCAGGGACATTTTTCATCTTGAATCACAAATGTAGTAAATAATACCCATCTACTTTAGTATTTGTTTATTCATAAACATTTATTTATTAATGAGGTACTAAGATGAAATGCTAGCAGAAACCTAATGCAAGTGAAAGTTTGGAACAGAGGTTTCTGCTCTACCCACAGTTTGTGCCATTGGGGTCAGGTAATGTCAGCATAGCAGAATATCACAAGGTATACTTGAAGTTGGATTCTTATCCAACAGAAACGACAATTTAGAGACCCTGCAAGATGAGGTATTTGCACTGAAAAAAAAAGGAAATATCAGCCCTTAGGCTGATGCTGTTGCCTCTTCAGTACTGGAAACTTGGAGTATATATGTTCTGTTAATGTCAATTTGAGTCAGAGGCAAGAAAGTATACTGACTTTGTTCATCAGTGAACAAATTTTGTTCTGGCGGAGCTGTTTTTAACTTTGGCCATATTTTATCTGCTCTTTTTTGATGCTGAACTGGAGGCAGATGAAGCCAAATAAAAATGTTATATGACCTTTATATGTTGACAGAAATTAATGGCTTTAAATATTAAATACTTATGTAGATAGTGTGATATCTGCATTGAGTCTAAAAATATATATTTCAGCTCAAAATTTGTATTTTTCCTGTATTTGCAATAGAAGGTTCACACACAGCCTGTAGACCTGAAACTAAATTAGTAGAATAATGGTGGTATAATTCTGAATGTTCAACAGATTCAATAACATTGTTAGCTGCTTCTAGACAAATTATGAATGAGAGCAGAGGTGAAATTCTTCAAGTTATTCACTGCAAAGCAAAGTATTTGCTCAGATTTTACTGTTGTAGTGGTATTAAAATATGCAATAAACACACGTGGTAAACATGTTAAAAAAATGAAGGAACCAACTTGGAATACAATGTAGTTAAATTAAAAGGCTGGAGAACTCCTGTTCTCTTCTGTATGAAAGTCTATGGAAAGAGGGACTAGTAAGTCAAAAGAGGAAGAAAACTCTGATGTTTTTCCTGCTGTAACAAACCCTCTCTAGGGGGTTTTGGATGAATCACCTGTGGGATAGGTCCCAGACCAGCCCCCAGACTAACATCTCCAGTCCAGGACAGTCAGTCTGAAGCCAGGGCTTCAGAACATGAGGTTTACCATAGCCAGGGTGACTTAAGCAGTCCCCATATTTTCTTCCTCAGCCTGGCCTTTCCAAATGCTGCTACTTACTATGACCTCTCCTTTCTTCGGACATGGAAGCTTGTAGCTCCTTGCTAAATAACAAGCTCAGTGAAATATAAAAATAAAATCAAAAAGTCAAAATGAACTGAAAAAAAGTTTAGAATACACCTGAGAACCTGTATGCTGGCACAGTAATGCTGATGTACATGATAAAAACAAGACTGTAAGAACAGACTGCATACCAACACTGAGGCCAAGTTCCTTATTGTGCTGAATACATCTCAAATCCATGCATGTGCTATCCTCTTCCTCTTAACTCCTGGGATAAGTGATGCCCAAAGTGCCTATGTTGTCAACATCTTAATTTTCATGCAGAAATCACTCTGTGCTAAATTTCTTGGAGTGCGTGATATACGTCCTTCATGATGGATGTTATTCCATTAGATTTGCCTGTGCCTCCAGTGTGTGACTGGGCTCTGGAAGAGTGAAAAAATGGTTCTAGGGAGAATGTGGCAGGCCTTGGCATTATTTCTATGACCGTGAACACCATGTGCTTCTCTCAACATATGTTCTGCCTTTCTGCATTAAATCTGAGCTACAGCTTGCCCATAGGCAAGAGTTGCAGACAGTGATCTCAGATAAACCCACTTACCATATTTAGGACATATACCTGAGTTCTTTGAAGTCAGTCCTTTCAATCAGGATCTGGTGGGAAACACTGGGGATAGGGAGGACCCCTGGGGAGAGATGCAAACCACTCCTATGCAGAGTGAGGAAGACTTGGAGAGGGATGAAGCAATTTCAGAAAAACTTCTCAGCTGCTTAAAAACTGGTCTGTGACTCAAGGAAAAGATAATCTCAAGGAAATGCTGACCTGGGACGTTTGCTTGTGAAATGGCCATATGAGATTAAGGAATTACTATCTCACAAGTGTTTTTTTTCTCTTTGCTTCTCATAGGGCTGATATTTGGCTCCACCTGTTTTTCTAAAACATTTCTCCAACTGTTTTGGACTGAGCAATAACAGCTTTATAAAAGTGTCTGCTTTTTGATCCATAGCATCACATGCCTTCCTGGTAACAATTCTGTCCAGATGGCCTAACTGGATCCTAGAGAGGAGAGCCATGGCAGGATGCCTACCATAGTACTGCCTGGCACCCAGTGACAGCTCAGGTACATCTCACCACCCAGGACCCTGGTGAGAGGTGGCAGAGTCTGCTGACTGTCATGGGACAGCTGTCTGGGGCATTGGGTGCACTGCTGTCTCTCAAGAAGCCTTGGTCTGCACTTGCTGACTTTCTCTTTCCTATGGCTCTGACAGATAGCCCAGAAGTGGATGCTTTTGGGTATGACACACATTATTCATCAGGCTCTCTGACTGCTTAGCACCTCCAGACTTGTCACCACTGTTTAGATTTAAGAATAAATACTAACAATTGTTCAAAGTAAGGGCTGAGAGCCTAAAGCGTTCTATTAAAAAATGTTGTTCAAAAACTGAAGAGAACAGATAAGAGTTAATGGGTGTTTGTAAAACAGGCAGAAAAAAGCTGTCAATTCATGAAACTTCATCAGCAACAACACCTATGCTGGAGGAGCAGAGGTGTTGAAAGGGCAAGAGCCAAAGCCTTTCACTTTAAATGTAGGATTTGGCAGGAGACCAGAAGGGTAGGACCTCAGAGAATTACTAAGCAAATACTCATATAGGAGTTGTGAGGTAAGTAGGTCTAAATTGGGGCATCACTTTGAATGTCACCAATGGAGTTTTGTAGGTAATAGTAGGATTTAATGGGCATCCATGGCAGAACCCAAAGTGCAAGAGTGATACGCTGAGAAAACTCAGTACTGATGCTCAGGCTGCAGCATTCTCTGGGAGGAGTTGAGGCTTCCAGAGACTAACACAGAATTGTGGAATTAAGGAAGCACTGAGGAATCTCAGCAAAACTGCACTCCTCCTGCACTTCCAAATGCAGAAACATCGCATGGCACCAGTCCTCAGTGCCTGCTGCCATTTAAAACAAGTGAAATTTATCTCCTGCTTTATAGAATACTGAACACTTAATTCTTTTTAGTAGCATTTACCACAATGGATATCTTTGTTCTCTCTGGTTTTAATCCCTTGGAACAGAAGATGTATTTATGCTCCCTTAAAGTATGCTGAGAGTTTGCAACTTGCAAACATTCAAACCACAGTAATAATTACATTATTTCAGGCAATTTTACCTGGGATATGGAAATGTTTTTAGAAACTGTTGATCTAGTTTTTGCAGGATTCCCCCCCCAAAGTTTTTATGCAAAATAATGTTAAAACTCATAGCAGTAAAGCCTACTTTTGTCAAATATTTTTATCTGCACTAGTCATAACAAAATATCTTTGCCTGTATCTCAGTGGGTTTCTCTCCCATGTCAATTCTTTCTCAGATGAGATGATTTTTTGTCTATATATAAATAAATAAATCTGCTCAAGGCCCCATCTTTCCTTTAACTGACAGAACTGATAATATTGTATTTGTCCTTCAAAGCCATGCAAATGGAATATTCAGGCTTTAGGTATTAAATGCTGACTAACCTATTATTTTCTTTAAAACAGAAATGAAATTATTACTATCCCCCTCCATTTTCACACCCTTTATAAACTGCTGGCAGAAAAAGGAGAGATAGATAATAAGATACTTGAATGACTTTCTTACTCTGTAATTAGCTCATGAAAAAAAGAACTTATCGAAAACAATAATTCCTTGGTCATTTGTCTTTATTTTAATTTTGCTTTGAAGCCAACATATTTTCTCTGAGATTTCATTAGCAGCCATTTTGTAAATGAGATTTTCACTAGTATGAACCAAATTTGAGTGCTCTACCACATTAAAATTTAACATTTTTCTATGGCTTAATATAAATTCTTCTTAATGCAGAGAGACTTTTCTGCGATGTTCATAGTTTAAAAGTCTGGATGTAATTAAGAACCTAAGTGCCTAAAAGTAGATTGCTTCACTACCTAACTCTGAGGCACCTGGCTTCTCAAATGTAGTCCAAAATCTGACACTACCAAGCCAACGTCTGTGCTTGGTCTTACAAAAAGATTGAAAATATCCAACAAGCTGAAAGAGCAACTTCTAAGAAAGTTTTAAAAGCTCCTACAAGAGCTTCTTAGGACAAAGGGAAGTACCTTAAGGGAATTTTTAAATCTCTGCTGAAGATAGCTCAATTTCCTTAAAATAGTTGTGTTATTCTTTCCTCTTTAGAAGGATCAGTCAATAGGGAAAAAACCCCCAAAAACAAAGAACCCAAAAAACCCCATTAGGAACTCTCTTTGGAATAAAGACTGGAAATTAGGATGGTGTGATGATACACTGCAACATTTCTGCATGTCAGCTAGGAGCCTAAGGTTTTTTTATCTATCTGTGAAACCGTACTGGAAATAATGGCATGCATTTCCACCAGCTTTTGGGAAGTCAGGCGAGGCCCCTGGAAGGTAAGTAAGAAACATGTTTCAATACACCGAGTAGTTTAGTAATTTCTGCCTCTGTACAAAATGGGCAGGACCTGACCTAAGTGTATTTGAAAGAGACAACTGTGAGTTCTGAAGTTTGATGCAAACTTACCTTGTCTGTCTGAGAAGCTTTTTATTTGTAAAAATTTTAGCTGACTATATAAATTCCATCATTTGATTTAGGCCTGAATCCTTATTCTTTGCTCAAAACCTATTTGTTGCATTTCTTTAAAACTAGGGGACAAAGCACTCACTGCACTCTTCTGCTTTCACATCATGGCTCTGGCAACAGAAATGACCCCTAGGATTTTTGGTGATCTGGCAAAGTGAGAAGTGCAAACAGAAGACACGATTCCCAAGCCTGGACCAAAGCAGTGACTTGCTGTTGCTTGAAGATGTGCAAAGATACAGCTTCTTGAGAGTTTTGGAAACAGATGTGTCCACATGGAACTGTTCTAGCTATGTGGGTCCATCCCTGACCAGGTGATTCCCAACGTCCTTGATGCTGTGTTGTTCTCAGCTTTGCTCAGGAGGATTAACGTTGCCTTCTTGCCCCAGGACAGGCTGCAAGATAAACAAATACATAAATAAGTAAAAAATTGCTTCAGAATCCTTTCCAAGAGAGCTTACGGAAGAAAAGCTCAAGCAATCCCTCACTGTGAGGCACAATAAGTTTCTGGAGATTAAATCAGAGCAACAGTGCTACCAAGCAAACTCAGTCTTGCTGTGACTCTGTTACTTCTTTCTTATTCCTCTCTTCCTTGTATTGCCTCTTCAGATGCGAAGGTTTAGTGATACATGAAGGCATAAGCATGGCATATCCATGCATATCCCTGTGCACTGTGAGGAGTACTAGAGGATTCATGTCTTTCCAGGGTTGGACTCTGTCTATAACTTGTAACTATGGATATTTCTGTATGTTGTTTTGCTAAGTTTAAAAATGTAGTCCTACAAGCAATAAGCATTCAAATCACATTGTTATGTGCTCATGGCTGATTAGCTGACTTGGGATGTAAATGTGATCATCAATAAAAAGCATAATGAAAGCTTGTTATTTTTAAACATAATTAAGTCAAAGGGAAAACAGTTCAGCATGACTGTAGAAATAGTAATTGGTTCATTACCTGTAATCATGTTAGCCTGCTCACATTATTGTGAGGCTAATTGGAGAAAGGAGAGAAAAAGAGAGTATATCACTGCACACACAGGTGTGATCTCTGTATCTACATGTGTTTCACTGTATTATATGTATTTCATTAATAACTTTTTAGATAAAACAGTATAGGAGAAAATTTTAAAGGTACGTAGGACGAGCAAGTAAATTTAAATAGAAGTAACTTCCATTGTTATCTAAAAACCCATGAAGGATACCCTGTTTTAGTGGAATTTCTAGTATAAATCATTTTTGAGAGAGGCAAGGTATGTTATCAGCACCTGTCTTCTCTTTGCAAAGAAATGAAGCAGAGATGTAATGGGAAGACCTTTACATTATGTTGCCCAGTTTTATACTACATTTTTCAAAGTCTCATTCTTAAAGTTTCCTTTTTATTTCTATAGAAAATTGATGAAAGGGATTATTTGCCTGAAAATATCCTGTTGGTTCTGACAACAAACCTGGTCTCTGTTGAAGGTTGCCAAATTTTATATAAATATTTCATAAATTGCTTCATGGGAACAGCTCCTGTCATTTGTCTATTGTGTTTACGATTTGGTTTTGGCTCATAGGAAAACATTGTATTACAAAACCTTCTAAACATTGCTAAAAAGGTATTATATGGATTCAACAATAAAGTAATAGCATCAGGGCCGAAAGCCTTTGGGTTTTCTTGTTCTGCTAACATGTCACACAGAGGATAGCCTTGGGGACAGTGCCATGTCAGAGATTTCTGTTCCATCTACTTTGTTCATTGCTATAACATACTATTTCAGGTAAAGCTGAGGTATTTGCATTTCTCTAGGAGGTATATGCCACAGCATGATAATGTCAGGGTTTGGAAAGGGCAGGAATACGAATTGATTGCTGCTTCTTTGTTTATTATTTCACTTTTATGTATTGTTTCTAATGCTGTTGTTATGGGAACCAGTTGAGATAGTTTTATACAATTCTAAGGAGATGGGTTGGAGAGAGGGTGGGAAGAGTGGAGTTCTTTGTTATACACCATTTTTTTTTCTAGGATATGGCAGGAAAAAACTAGGAAGGTTTCCAGCTTATGCAATATTTCTTATGAATTTGTCGAGGGGACAGTATGGCCAAATGACCACCTGACGGTAAAAGGCTGAGCTGTGGAAGACAGACATTTAGGTAAGATGAACCTAGACTTTGGTCTGACTCAGTAGAGCATTTATCATATTCTCTTCTTACAGAGAGGGAGGGATATTAGGTGTAGTAAATTACCAAGGCAATGACAGAGAGGGGAAGACCCACTAAAAATTTATGTATTTGGTCAAACCCCTCCCCTTTGCTTTCTGTGGTTGAACTTGGGGATCTGAAAACCAAATGTCTCTCCAAAGCTTATAGCATGTAAGGTGCATGGAAATTTCCATGGCTATTAGTAAGCTGCAATATTTGAAAGGCCACAAGGACCAAGTAATTTTTGAATAAGGTAAGACTCCTTTTTAACTTGGGAGTATTCATGTTTATTTTCACTGAGGGTTTATAGGAATTATTGCTTCTGTGACCTGCTTGGGAGCTGAGATCAAAGGACCAAAGTTTCGTAGCTCTAACATTGACCCTTAGGGAAAAAACAGAAAAAATAAGGCAGCTATGGAATCCTTCCCATGATATAATTTCCCAGCTCCCAGCAATCAGCATTTTAGTGATTTTTTCTTTTTTAGAGCCAGAGGTTGCATCTGAGTTTTCATGTTTAATAACCAATGATGTACATCTCCTCTATGAATTTGCCTAATGTTTTTTTAAATCCAGGTAAAGTTTTTGTCCTCTGCCTGTTCCTGTAGGCAGTAGGTTTCACAATTTAATTATGTATTATATAAAAAGTGCTTCCATTTGTTTGTTTTAAACCTGATTTGTTTTTCAGTAGAGTGAACATTGACATCAATAACACCATTTTGTTAGTGCAATTGCAGACATACTAGGAGTTTGTGCTGGCATGGATATCATGATTAGGTACACTTCTAGGCTATGCCAAAAAGTACATTGACAAAAATAGGAGATATGCCCTAACTTAGGTAGGCTTCCAGGAAGAACAAAGAAACAACTTGCATTCTCCCCATTGTGAGGGATTTTGGCACCTGGCCTGCACTTGTTGTTGAGAAAAGCCTTTTAATTAGGCTGAATTAGCTACATGATCACTTTTGTTTCAGACCTATAAGTGGATCTTTGCCTTTTTCTTAGTCTCTTCCAGGTGTTTAACTGGGAAAAAATGACTTATACAGTGAACATTATATAGTTCAACTGTTCAACTGTTTGACCATTATTTTACTACTGCTAAGTGAGTTTAACTGTGCACCTTGTCTCCCTTTGCCAATGTACTGAAAAGTGATTTTCTCTCCGGTGGCCCTCCTCAGAAATCTTTTTCATAAATAGATAGATGATAGGGCTGATCTTGGTTCACAGCCACACAGATAAAATAGCAATCATGAAATCATGTGTTTTTTCCTTCACTTAGAATACCTATGTTTATACCATGGTTCAAGATTGACCCATAGCTGAAAGTACAGAAACCTTCTGTACGGATTAAATGCTTCTTGTCCTTCTTCATATCTGTGAAAATTATCTCCTGAGTAATCTTTTCCATCCTGTGAGCTTTGACATCCCAGTTTTATCTTTCACAGGAACTTGGGTTGAGCTAATCCACAGGCCAGTTGGTTTATTTTTTTTTTTTCTGATTAACTTGATTAGATTACCTTGGGGTTTTTGTATAGGTGTTTTTAGCTTTCACTGTTTTACCTCCAAGCCTCATTTTATTTCTTTACTTCACATGTGATCTCTTCAGATTGCCTTGTTTTAGCTCATTTTTATTAAGTAAAAAAATTAAGAATTTTTCTTTATGTACAGTTGCACAGAGAATACTGTGTGTTTATATATGGTGATGGCCTGTTCCCTCTTGAGTCCCTTGCATAGTTCTGGCTACCCTTTTTGAAAAAATGAAAAAAAAAATGAAGCAGTCTGAAAAACAGGTGTCAGGAATTATCAGTCTTGGAAAGTTCTGAATGTGCAAGAAGAAAATGAGGACTGCGGTTACGTTTAGGGAGAGAAAAAAATATGAGGAAACATGACAGTTATACATCAAATAATGGACTGTACATAGAAATAAGATTGGACCCTCAAATTTAGATTTCAGTGACAAAAAAAAAAAAAAAAAAAAAAAAAGAGAAAGAAACTTGGTCAGTAAAAGTTTCTACTTCAATCACTTTTGAATTTATTACCTTTCAGAACATGGACTAATATACACAGGTAATATATACAGGGTACTGTGTGATTTAGAGAATGCTCATGTTTATTGCATGAGTAACAAATGAGAAGGTACATGAGACCACCCCACTGTCCAGTGTAAAGATGATCAGGATTCAAAACCTTGTGGCTCCCTCCCAAACAAATTTGTGTGACTCACGGGGGGACACTACCTTCCTGGTTCACCTCAAAGGCTTTAGAAAGACAATTTCTCCTTTTGGGAGGTTTGTTATTGCACGCACTGGAGTTTGTTAGCATGTGTTTTGAATGGTAGAGGGATTGGGTAGCCTTGTCCATGAAAGGATGCTGAACTATGTCTGTTCTGCTGTGGTCTGAAAATGTCTTGGCTAAAAAAGAAATATTTAAAGGATTTTTATCACTGCAAATGTTAAGTAATAAGTTAAGGAAACAGAAAGGCTTTTTGAATGATGAAGGTGTCTTGTCTGTAAGACAGACTATGGCACGTGCCTTAGCATGCCCTAGTGTTTGTTATGCTGTCAGCTAGACAGCATGTGAAAGAATTACCTTTCAGCAGAACCCGCATGTGTAAGCGAACACACTCAGCTTTCCAGAAACAAGCCTCTGCAACTGTTACCAAAGGCAGTACTTTTTGGATTGTCAGATCAATTTCGTGGGGCTCCTGAATGAATGTCCTGGAAATAACAGTGGTCTAACAACCAATACTTCTGTGATTTCTAGCAGGACTGTATCTGAAGGCAGAATTTCCTGTGTTCCTCTACAGAAACAGAAAACTGGAGAGACTGCTGGCAGAGACAGAGGTGGAGGCTCTGCGGAAAAGCATTTTTAAAGTTGTTTGTTTTTTTTCTTTTTTAATGATTATACTTTCACTGAGGCTAAATATGATAATACCTGGTATTGCAGTGTTCCTGCCAGATAATTTGAGTTACAACATGTATATTCTGAATCAAAAGAGGAAATAATGACACCCTCAGATGGGCTGAGCTTTCTGGATAGACCTGCAATGTACTCTTCTCCATTTGTTTTTTAATGTGAGCTTGTTTTTCCCTTTTTATTTATAGAATAGACATATTGGACCTTTATTGATACTTCTAGACTAGTTGACATAGTCACATTCTATTAGGAGATTGAGAAGCTATAGTGTGATTTTGCCAGAGATCTTCTGCTCTTTAGATCTGAGAACAGGACGTTAAAATAGCAGAAGTCCTGGATGAAATGTCTGTCATTAGCAAAGCTGTCTGCTTCCATTACTTGCATTTGTGTCATTCTTTGAAGTCTTTTCTGAAGAAACACATGCTGTCTGGCTGACAAAAGCACTACTCAAACTTACCATAGTGTTAACCACTTTTACTATATTCTTATTTTGCTCAGCAAATGTATGTTTTTGAAAGCTAAGAAAAAATAAGGTTATAGTAGAGAAGCAGAAATATGCTGAACTGACATTAGTTTTGAAAGGAAAAAGAAGAACTCTATTAGTTCTGAGTGAAAGCAAAGTATAAATATTCAAAGTAAAATTATTCACCCCGTAGACATGTAGCTAAGCAAGTCCAAGAACTCATTGGAATTTAAATTAGAGTAAGCTTTAAATTACTAAACATCCTTTCTTTTCCCCATTGCACTGAATGACTGCTTCTGAAGAATACTTTCAGCTGTATAACTAGACAGATGCCATTCTGGCTGACTTGACCAGAATGAGCAACAAAAAGATCACACTTTGTAGTCAGCCTCTCAAGGTGTCATAAGGAGCTTAACACGGTTTTAACTGTGGATGCTCCAGATGCCATGATCTACACTTGGTGGTCACTATCAGGTAGTCCATGTGATTAAGACAATAGGCAAAGCAGCACCCTTTTATTTCTGACATAGATGTATTATTAGTGTTTGCTTCTAAGGAACCATATGTGAAACCCCATGATGTGAATAATCAGGCATTCCAACTGCTTTTGAGTGATCCCAGCAGTGACAACTGAAAGCAGGAGGATTTTTTTCTCCAGCGTACCACCATTTATGACATCCTGTTATGCAGTCTGAAGTGAGCTTCCATATTCCAGTGAAAGATAGCTAAACATTTTGTGAAGGATCATAGATAATTACTAAGAATTTGGCAAGGACAAAAGCCAAATCCAGGGCCATTGATTTGACAGTCTGTGGTCTCATCCAACATCTAGTGTTCTGGTGTTGCTTTTTTCTTAAATTATGAATATATTCTTGGCCTAGTAGAAGGTACACAGTACAGATCTGCTGAAGCACAGCTGAACTTGGTGAAAAGAAGAACTCTGCTGCAGTTTCTGGTTTTCCAGGGCAAACTCTGCCTACTCAGCAGTTTAGATAATCAGATTTTTTTTTTAAAGCATTATTATTATAGAAAAGCACCTGAGATGTATGCATTCCCAGAGCAAAAACTACACAAAAGGTCCTGAAATAATCCTAGACTTTCACCTAAGATTATATTAGCAAAAGCCTGCTTACAATGGTAGGAACAGATTACATGTTAAGTAGAACACAACTGAAGAAACACACATCACTGGCATTGTGTTTTCCAGGCTTATGTGTACATTTCTGCTGTGTTGATTTATGATAAAAATGTACATGTGGTTGTAAAACTGGCCAAAGCATTCATTGCAGATAAATGTGGAGTTTGAGAATTGATATCAAGCCCATATTTTGATTATATGACCAAAGGAATTTGATGATTGAGTGACATACCAGAAGCATGGTATTTATAGGACTCCAAGAAACTGTTGAGCCAGTGATTCTGCTCTCCTGCTGCCTAAAGTAGAAAGGTCATATAGTATCATTCAGTGGAAGCTGAAGCTACTCATGATTAACATGTCAGTGTTATTTGATCACCTTTCCCTATATTCAGTCTTAGGACTGAAATGCTACAGGGTAGTTTTGCTGCAGGCAGATTAGGTTAGTGTTAATGGCAGTCCTGTTCCTGCCATTCCAAGTTCAAACTGAACAGTCCTCCTTAGGCCAGCATATCGTCAGTTTGTCCAACCTTTCTTTGAGACAAGGCAGTGCCTATTTATGTTCTTGAGCAATCCAGTTTTACACACAGGCTGATTAAATAAACATAACAGTTTCTGTAGGTGGTTGTATTTAAGAAAGCACATGAAAGCTGTAGGATGCAGGAGATAACATGAAAGTGAGAATGTCTGTCTCCTAGAGTAAAGATGTGAAATCTTGTTCAACAGCAAGCTACCTGAAGAGCCCAGCATTATCTCCAAAGGAAGAAATGAGATCATCACAAATTCTTTTGTGCCCAGCACATACCTTCTTGGTAGTTATAGGAGACTAAAACAGGAGGAGAGCTCTCACCATTCCAATTAATACAGAAATGTATTCAGAAAGTATATTGTGATTCCAATCAGCATATTTGATACCTTTAAAATCAGCACATTTCACCTGGTGGCTAGCACTTTGCACGCTTTTATCAAAAATTAGCTGAAGGAAGATCCGACTCAATTTTTTTAAATGCAATAACTTATTTGTTAATCAAAATTGTGTTGGTTTTGGTGACATACAGTACTTAAAGGGAAACACCCACTTTTCACAGTTCTGTCAGTTCTCACCTGAAGATGCATTCATTTTGTTATTCACAGTATTATTTTATTTATTAAGTGTCTAGCATTTCTTTAATTTTTTCCCCTCATTTTTATTGCATACATAATATACATAACATGTGTATGCATTTTACAGGATAAGCACCTGCAAACATTTTGGGTGCAGGAGAAGTAGGTAGTGGAAGGAAATAGAGGGAAGGAGTCAGGTAATAACAAAACTAACTTCACAGCCTTTTGCATGTTTTGGTCCACAGCATGGTCATCAGAAATGCAGCCAGAACTGCAAAGCAGACAGCCACAATAACTGCCATTAAAAAAAAAAAAAAAAAAAGGAAAAAAAAACCCCGTTGCACATATCTTCATGTTATTTATGCATTTATTTTGGAAAAAAAAAAGAGCAGTTTGTCAAACATTTAAGGTTGACAGGCAAGTCATGTTGTTGCAGTGCAGGTAAATGCTGTCATGAGTGACACTGGCTGTGTCACTATGTGCAGCATTAGCCTGAGAATTTGAAAAGACAGGCTCATGAAAAAAAAATGACTGTTGTCAGACAACCCTGCATTTTTTATTATTAAAATCTTGAGTGAATTTAGTGCTCATGAAAGTGAGGGACTAAGCTTCTCTGTACATCCCTTTCAATAAATCTCAGTTCTGACCTGCAGCACCCTTGCTATTCTAGTTATGGGCCTTGAGCAGAGATTGCTCACCATGTCAGATTGTGGTAGGTTTGTGAAATGGATAGCTGAAGACTCAGATGAGGCCATTGAACATATTCTTATTTGTGACCCAACCATGACTTAAGCCCAGGCCTCAAAGATGATGAGCAGTCACAAATTAAGCACGCATCATACTACATGCCCTTGCAGTTAAAATAAAAATTGCACAATTGTGTGTTCAAGGTGCTTTACTTCTACTCGTTGAAGTTTATAACTCCCATTCTGGTAGGAGGTTACTTCTGTGAGTTGGTATTTTGGGGATTTATTAATTGGAACAATTGTCCTGAAACAGCTGTCCAGGAAGTTGTGTCTCTGCATGCTATGGAAACATCTTTTTGCAAAATGTCATCTTCAAAACACGAGTTCTAAGAGCACTTTATTATCCAAGTGGACTCAGTTTCTACTACTAAGCGAACAAGTGTCATTCAAGAGGAATAAGGAGCAAGAGGGGCTGGTGGCTGCATAATGTGGGCATGGGAGACTCCAGTGCCTGCAGACACTCCTGGGAAATGGTTGTAAGTGCTCCTGGCAAGTCTCAGTTTTATGAGTTCAATCTGCTCTGTGACTGTGAGGAAAGTGGACTGCAGTTAAGCCAGGATTAGCAGCATCACCTCTCTTCTTCAAGTGAACACCAAATCCCAGTCCCTTATGAGAGAAAACCTTGAGCAGATGTGTGGGTAGCATTTCAGGCAGCAGCCATGAGATTGTCCCTGAAGAAATCACATCTGGGGGATCACTGCTATAGTTGCTTTCATCCTGGAACAGCAAGCTCTAAGACCCAGCAATGCAGAGGCTCTGGCTCGTACTTTGTGTGTTTCAGTGCAGAGCCTAATCCACTTAGGCAAGCACAGAGTGAAAATATCATTGCCTTAACTGTGAGAGCCGAAGGCTACAGCAGATCTAAATGCCATAGCTCCATCAAAAATAAACTCTCAAAGCCATCTTGACATCGAGGGTATGGAGCTGAGAATGACATTGAGAATGAGATTTTAGGAAGAGTTTATTTCACTCTTCATGCAGATGTAACTGCCCTTTAAAAGGATTCTAGTGCCTTTATACTATTTTTGTAATCTTTGGAAGGTTGAGAAGCTTTTCTTCTGCACCCTGCTTTCTGTGAAGTTGTGAATTCTTAGGACATGATTACTTTTTCTGCAGTGGTAAGCACATAGCTTAATTACAGTGTTCGCCAAATTGGCAAAACAGAAAGTCATCTACCTGGAATACTTCTGACAACTGGCCTGTTAAAGGAAATAGGTACATGTTAGTCTGCATTGCTCAGGGCTAAGTATCTGCAGGAAGACACTTCAGTGTCCTCCTCAGTATTGTCAGCAATAAGAGCAAAAGAATGGAAGGATTAAATGAATGGTGGGACACTTTACGTAGAGTATACTTGTGCGATTTATTTCATTGTAATCCTGCCCTGTCCTGAAACTAAAGGCACAGTACTTATTTCAAATTACATTTCTCTTCTGGGTTTTAATATGTTTATGATTCCAAACATGCCCAAAATAAAATCCTGGAATAAACTGTGAAGAGTTATTTTTACCTGTTAATTTTTGAGCATTTTGAGAAGATAGTGCTAAGTTTTTAAATGAAAGAAACCAGTTGTCCTTGTAAATCTTGCATTGCTTGGCTGTAGTCCACTACTTGCAGGAGTTGGTGCTCTTAGCACCTGATTTATTATTAGTTTCAGAGAAGCTACACTGTTTTGCAATTCTGATTGCTCCATTAGAAAATTGTGATGTGGCATTAAAATTTTAATGTTTGCATTTTGTCCCAATTAGCATCAGAATGCCAGAGACAAGCAAGGAAGGAATATTAAGCATTCATAAAACACTTTCAAAAAAGCTAAAATTCCAAGCAATAAGGAACAGACAAGAATAATGATTAAAAATATTATTTAAAAAAAATCAAACCCCATTCATCTTTGATATTTATTATTACTTGTATTATACTGAAAAAAATTACCATTTTCAAAGTTATAGATTCATGTTTCTGCTCTGTGATTGTTAAGTCTGACCTCTGTCAGCACAGAACACTAAAACTGTCCTAGACCTTGTGAGATTCCGTGGATGTAAATATAATCAAATTCTCAGAAACCATAAATTGTGTTTATACATCACTATTGAACATTCTTATATTTTCACTACATTGTTTGCCAGTCTATCAAAATGTCTGGGGACAGTTTGATTTTTCATTTGATTATTTTGACTCTCAGAATACTTTTTATTTTACATAGCATAACAATTTTTTTTATTAGTTGTTCTAGGTGGGTTAATTTAACACCTGCATAATTTTAAAATTGTTCCTTACAAAGTGACCATAAATGGATATTTTACTCTGAAAAATCTCTGATAAACACATCTCTCACTACCACCGATAGTGATAGAGGGGGTGGAGTGGGTAGACTTTGAAATTTGCTTTTACAAGTCCAAATCCTCAGGCAAAATAAACAATATTATTTGAGATTAAAAGAAAGTACACAGAGAGATGATAAGAAAAAAATCTAATGTGTGTAGAACACTGTGTTTTGGCAAGCTAGGTATATGTTGGTGTGTTTGCTTATTTTTTAAGTTTTCCAGTACCAAAATGCATGTTTAAATGATTGCATTTGACAAAGGAAAGACAAGGAAAAATGGTGCAGCATCTTTAATTTATCAGTTTACATGAGATGCAGGCAATAGCCTGTGGGTACCAGATTGTGATTTTTCTACTCAAGTACATTCTCATGTTTTACTGATGAGCTATATGCCAGACCCTTGTGTTCTGTATAGTAAGAGTTTCATGGAACATCTGCTTCAATTGCTGTATCTCTTGTTTTGTTTTGTCACTAAACTTACTTATGCTACAGAAGCACTGACTATTAAGAAGCTACTTTAATTCAATAGCATATCAAGAAGGTAGATTCTCTAATGCTTGTAATACAGCTATTTATGTCTAAATGCTTTCCATTGCATGAAAAGTGGTATGACAATTGACACAATGTTCTGTCATACTTCACAGGATACCTAGTTTTCTGACCTACCAATATGTTTTTTAACTAGAAAACCTGCATATGCATATATGTATGTGTATCTGCGTGCAGCTGTAGACAGAATGACACACAGGGAGGTGTATCTGCATGCCTGTATCTGCAACTGGATGTATGAGACACTGATGAAAAAACACAGGTAAGTACCAGAATAGTAACATTTTCCCCATTCCCAAAGTCATGTATCACAAAAGAAGACAACAGAGAAAGTAAGTCAAAAAGGTGAGAATATCTTTGACCTGTTACCTATTGTGTGCTTTAGCATTTACATGGTAAATTGCACTGGATGTCTTGTATATATTTAAACTGGAGGGATAAAATGTTTTACAACAACATTATGTGAAAAGTAAAAACAACATAGATCAACTTTTGTCAGTTTACTAAATATTTTTTCTTGTCCTATTGGGTAGTCTTGGCTATCCAGTGCCTGTGAAAGGAATACCAGGATTTAAGGTTTGCAGTTTCACTTTAAATTACTGTATTGTGGTCAATCTTGGATGATAAAAAAAGAAGTTGATTAACTGAATGAAAATGCAATTAAACCCAGGTGTTTTAAACCTGAAACAGGACCTTTGCAATATTCTATAACAGTTGTACAGAATAAATGCAGGAAGGAAAAAAAAAAGGGAGAAGCTTTATAAAAAAAGGACAAATAGGATAAACATACTTCTCCCCACAGACCTTTGTTATATCCTTCCTCATACTTTTGGTTTAAACAAATGCTGAAGATTATGCTGTTGGGCATGATCCTTTTAAAATCTCTAATCTGGTTTGACTATTTTTATTAATTTTAATCTCACCTGTGCTGACACCCAGACTGAAAAATGCTGTTAGAAACAAAGAAACTATGAGCAGAGGCTGAAACCATCTTTAGTTTCAGTGTCATTAGTATTACCGAAAGGATGTGTGGCTTAATTTTATTTTTTTTTTTTTTTTAAGAAATATGGTTTATCATTGTATGTGAATTGCCATTGACAGGCTTGGTAATTAGCCTCATATTATTTTCAGCATAGTTCACATCCACACATCACAGGACAGAAAATGAGAGCCTTAGACAAACAGTATTCTTGTAGAAGATCATTAGGAATCCCACTGTGACATGCCACGTGGAACCTCGTTGATTCAAATTAGTCATCTGCATTGTTCTATATTTCAGACTGCAGGAGGTTTCAACTTATTTTACAAAACCACAATTGTTATACATTTATGGTCAGAGTAACAAGTAATGTTCTGCACTCTCAGAAGACACCAAAGACATTTTAATATGTACTCATTATACAGCTCTGCCTGCAATGCTATTTAGAGTTTCATCAGTGTCTGGGTAACAAGGCTCTGTTTTCTCAGCTCTTTACAACTGAGCTGTAAACATGAAATCTCAGTTAAATACAGCAATGTATAGAAAGCATTATCTAGGACTCAGGATTTTGATTTTCCTTTTTTTTTTTTTTAACTAAAAAGAGATCTTTGACGATATACACCTCTAAAATGAATGTATCCTATTGCTGATTTTTGTGTGTGCAAATGTAATACAGGTTCAAACCTGTATTTCAGCTAAATCCACTGTTGTTTAGCTGAAAAAATACAAGAGCAAAAATATTTTTCTGTCACAGTCTGAATGTACTGTGAGGTCAAATATGTACCTTTAAAATAAAGTTTACAGCAGAATTACAAAATGGTCCTTTATGATGACTGTTTGATCCCATGCATGTCTTTATGCAAAGCCTTCTACCGATATTGCCGATGGCAATATGTATATTTTTTAACAAATATACCTCCCCCAACTAAAATATCTCAAGAATTTAAATTCTTTATTCCTTGCTGATATTTACTGGTGCAAATCCATTTATTTCAGTAGAGGATTTACTCCAACAGTGTATTTAGTCCCACTCAGTATCCTGTCACGAAATTCAGTAACCTCAGAAATACTTGGGCCTGTAGTATGTGTGCTGCAGATACAAATAATCCAAACCTAAACTTGTCCTTGGTAGGGGCATGAACCTTCCAAAAGATCCTAGTCTGAGAAAGGTATAATTAATTTTTGTTTTCTGGGAGGTTGTCAGAATTTTAATGTTCCTAAAATAGATTGCTTTTATGTTATATATTTTTGGATACAAATCCACATACACTGAAGAATTATTCATATGAATTGTCATTTCTTTGTGCCCAGAATCAGGAATCTGACATATTATTTCAAGAGTACATAACACAGCATCAGAGAAAGAATTCAAGGGTAGTGAACAACTCAGGGGACCAGTAATAGAATATGAAGCTTAGGTTGTTGGTTCAAATCTAATCCAGGGTGGAAGTAACAGCAATTATTGCCATCTAATGTCTTTTCAGTGATCTGTATGAAATGAGTTTGTGGTCTCAGTGTATTTCCTAACAGACAGGTGTCTAGATCACAGCTGACACCATTGTTGGCAGACACAATGTAGAGACCAAAGCCCAAACCAGTCTGCAGATTGAACTGCTCTTTGGTGTCAGTGCAAAACTCAACCATTTCAGAAAGAGAATGTGTAAGCCAATGAGTTTTTAGAACCTATTCTGTTGATGAAAAGTATTTCAGTCTTCAGGCACTTGCCCAGGAATTCTCTTAAGATCAGAGAACTTTTCTCAGTTAAACAATAAAGATGAAATCAGTCTCATTACATCCATATTAAAAATTAGCACCCAGAAACACAAGAAGACAGACATAAAAGGCACAGCCACAATAGTTTCAATTCACTTGCTGAAACTCATGTGCTTAAATTTATTCAAGTGCTTCACAATAGAATAATTCCTTTAATGGCTTGCAAATCTCTCCTGCACACTGCGCCATGACATCCATATACAGCATGGCATGTTTCACAAATCACTGATAATAATAGCATTGTGGATACCATTTGTTCCCCTCTACTTGAGGAGAAATCTTTACTAGCTAGGGATACTGCTCAGATGACCCCCTTGATGTGATCATTTGTGCCACTTGTATTACAAAGCCCTCTCTTCTCTCATCCTGTTTGGATATGTTAGATCACAAAGTATGTGCAGAACAGCTTGGTGGTGACTGCTAGACAAGGTTTCACTGGTGTTAGGTATCCCAAAGGATATGCAGAATCCCCCCTACAACTCTTGCTACTACAGCGAGCTGCTAAACAACATGTGGGTTGCAGAGATGTACCCTGTGTCTTCTCCAATTCAAATGCCCATGCAAAATCCTATGGATAAGCACTATGGTCTAAGCAGAAAAAAATACCACAAAAAGATTTAGAAAACAACAATTTTTATGTATCATACAGTTAGAAAAATTAGAGTTCTGAAAATTCATGTTATTTATGGACCTTCCCAAGGGTAGCCATGTTATAAAGGGACAAGGATTTTTGTGTAATAAACACAGATCAGTGTGCTTAAGGCAACTAACTGGCAATTATGTACAGTTTTGATTATGGGAATTTACATTTCCACAAAGGAATATAATTACAAGGGAAGTAATTTTTTTTTTTTTTTTTTAATGTGAGCCTTGTACTTTTTGACCTGGGTTTCAATGTAGCAGAGATCCAGAAAATTTTAATCAACATAGATGCATACATAAATGTTTATATAGTAAGTATCTGTCAGGCAAAAACACTTCTACTGAGGATTATCTGGATCTGGAGTCCACATTATACTAATTACTAGGTAGGGAAGCCAGTGGAGAAGAAAGAACTCCAGAGAGAAAAGCTACCATATTCTACCTGCTAGAGGTTATAGATATTATTTTCCCTATTATTATTTTATATTATTTATGGATATCTCCAAGAATGATGTGTATGAGTTTAATATATTCTTGTAAGATATTATATATATGGGGAGAAAGCCAGAAAACATTTGGGTCAAATTCTTACATATTTTTGTCATGAAAACTGAAAATCAGGAGACTTGAAAAGTAAAAGGAAAATAAAGGGAAAAATGAAAGGACAGAACCCAAAAGCAATAATAGAAAAGAGAAAGAGTGGTATTGTTAATAAATGAAGGATTAAGAGACTCAAACAAAAGGAGACTTTAATATATGATAGAGAAGAAAGAAATGGAAGGACTTTTAAATTTAATAGACAGTTCATAAATTAGAAAATCTGTCATATAGTATTAAAAATCACACTTAGCATTTCACTGAGTAATATATTATTAATTTACATTATGATATATGATTCACTGTAGTGCTAATAATTTATATTTTTTTGTAGAATTTTAAGTCTAGATTTCCAGCTTTAGTAAGCCTCAGAGTTTTGTCTGGCTTTCCTGCCTCTAGGTTTCACGTAGTGATGAGACATTTCTAAAAGAAGCATGAACCCTGTGTGAGAGAATTACAGCAAATGGGCAAGAAAGTTCTTTGTTTAACACAGCATTTGAGGTCAGAACTCTATTGCTGGGTTCACCAAATTATTATCGAGTAGTTATTTGTAGGGATAGGACAACCCTGTAAGTTCTCAGCACTTACACACTCTGAAGCATTTTATCTTTAAATTTCTAAAGCTCTGAGCATGGTTTCAGCCACAAGACTGTGACTGAAATATCAAGAACTCTTGGCTAAATTCCCACACAACATATTGCAAAGGTAATGACTGAGGTGTTGTGGGTTTTTGTGGTTTTGTTTTTTTCTTTGTTTCTTGTTTTTGGGTTTTGAGGGTTTTGTTTCTTTGTGTTTCAGGGTTGTTTGTTCGTTTGTTTTTGTTTAAAAAAGAACAAAAAGATTGAAAGTCTCCTGTGTTGCAAGGCCAGCTTAACCCTTTTTTGTTTCCTAAGTCACTCTACCTGTTTCTCTTGAGGTCTTCACCAAAAACCTGGCTTTGACTTTTCCTACAAACTCCTTTTTTCATTTCTGCCTTACCTGCACCCCTCAACACCTCTCTTCATTTCAGGTATGTCTGTCACAGATATTGGACTGGGGGTGATGATGAGCAAGCCCAAATGAGGATTTCTTCTTTCAATCTGGATTTCTGCTACACATATACTGTTCTCCCTTCTCTGCCTAGTAGCACATCAGTTACAATCCCCTCTTATTCCATCTCCTCTCCTATGGTGTTTGGTATCCAATAACCCAGGGATCAGTAAGCATCACCTTTAAGATAAAACTCTGCCCAACTTCCAACTCTTGCATGGTTACTCAGTCCCAATGGGAATCTGTGTCAGAGAACACAGATCTTTAGTTTTGTGAAGTGTATCTTTGTGTTTTTAAAGAGAAAATGCACTGACAGCTAGAAATTAGCAAAAGAAACCCCACCAAAACAACACAAAAACGAAACCTACGGTGAAATAATCTGTTTGTGGAATTGAAATTCTTCTTGTAATCAGAAGCGATGTGGTGCATAAGTGGGCACGGAATAGACCATTTCAAAAAATGGGCAATTAAATTGAAATGTTCCTTATTTATTTATTTATTTATTTATTTATTTATTTATTTTGTTCTCAGTGTAGTTTGATTGAGGAGAGAGACTGATTAGAATTACACAGTGAGGAATCTCATAATCATAGCAGGATGAGGGAACCCTGTTATCCTCCTTGCTGCCCAACCTCATGACAGCAACAGAGACAGCTCCACAGCTGCTAGGGAGGAACCCAGCCAAGAGAGAAACGTTTGAGCTGTCAGTAGATCCAGATGTCGCTGCCGCTGCTGTTGGAAGGAGATGCACCAGAGATTGTCATCTGGGTAACTGCAACTGCCAGACTTGACTGCCTTTGGCCACAGCTGTTGGCTCTGTTGCTGCAAGACTCTAGAGTAGGAAGAAGAGTTAAAACAGTGCCAGCACAGTGGGGAAGCAGCTACCAAGTTAATGCTCAAGTGGAATCCTTGCAGTTCTCAATTTGCTTTGTAATTGTTTTGCTCGGTAGGAAAATAGATGCACCAATAAAAGCGTAATTTATAACTGTAGCTTTAAGTATATGCATGCAATATGTTAGTTGTGCATTTGTAGATTTATGATGAGTGACAACTAGATGTCTGTGTTATAGAGTACTCAACACATGGAAAAGCAAATATTATACCAATAAACTCTTTTGTCTGCTTTAAGTGGCTAATCAAACTCTGTAACCACTGGATATCATTAAAAGGAGAAATAAGAGACTGACAAGAAAAAGGAATGACATCTTGGCTGGTTAAAGTGTTAGAAAATGTCTGGTTTATGCCTTTTTTTTTTTCCTTGAAAGCCAAAATGAGAACATTTTGAAATATTGCCACATCATTTTGGTATGATATAAAACACTGGATCTAAGATTGCAAAGATTCCCATTGATCAGTAAGACCAGTGCTTTGTTATGCTAGTCATTTTGATGGTTTACTTTCATTTGAAGGCAATTTATATGTGCATCTTCTAACATCAACATTATCTTAATTAGTTTCTTTCTCTCCTTGACATTTATTCTCTTGGTCTGTTTACAGAAGGCATACATATCCCTCCCCTCTTGTCCCTTTTAGCTGTTTCCCATTGCTCCTTTCCACTAGTAGGTTTTATTCTACTTTTTTCTAATAAGCTCAACTCTCAGAGCACAGGCTGCTGTACAGAAATTTTGCCAAAATAGATATTTCTGTTAATACTATGGAAAAACCTTTGTACCCCCAAGATAGCACAGCTTATAAAATAGGATCCCTATATCCTAAGCAGTTCAGTTCCTGCTACATGTAGCTGTTACAACTTAAATTAATATTTTCTTAACATGGGTTATTAGAACCACGAACAGTATTCTACATGAGGAGATACAATTACTTAAACAATATTAAGAATGTTTCCTTGTCTTGATTAGGAATACATCCTAGCATCTTAAACATCTACTTCTGCTCACTTTCATAGACAGAATCTGGCCTTTATATGGCTTTTCCTGATTTTCTGTGTGTCCTTCTTCACGATTTCATCCCTCCATGGCTTATGGTGTAATGGACCCTCTGACAAAGTAGCACTGTAAGACAATCTAGGCAGGGTGCAATGGTGCAAATCTCAAGAAAGAATGGTAGCAGAAAAATACTTTCCTAAAAATCTTTAAATCTATTTTCTATCCTGAATTCCACTGCTGGGACATGGCAAAATCTTCTTCCAAAGCCTCTTCTTAAAAGGAAAATACCTGAGGTACTGCCAGCAAGAAATTAATTGTTATATGTCACATTTCCTGGCCAGACCACCAGTATCAATTCCCTGGTTTGGATCATCTCATGGCCAGCTATTTTGGACTTTCAGACTTTAAATATCTCCCAGATATCCTGAGAAGGTACAAAGGAGCTCAATGAAAAGAATGCTAACCTTCAGAACAGAGGAAGTATATACCTGTATAGAGGTTGTATATACTGAAGAATTGCCCAGAACTGACTACTAAGTATGGAACAATTACTGTAGTGTTCACTTTCCAAATAATAACAAATAAATAATATTAATGAAAAATTACTGCAGAGCATGTTCATGGCTTTGCAAAATATGCGTAATTTCTGCATTCTTTAGAGCATATCCTTTATGATGCTAGTTTCAAAATTACATCAAAAAGAACAATAACAATAGCTGATAATATCTGGGTCACCATGAACAGTCAATTTAATTTTTATGTAGATGTAGAGTTTGAATTTTTAGGCAGACATAATGTTCTTTCTATATATGGATACAAAGGTGTTTTATGCAGATATAAAGTTCTTATTTTACATATCCTAAGTAAAAATTTCTGCAGGGAGATCCTTCAGTGGAAATAAACTAACTTCAGGAAGCATACCAGTTTGAAATGTCCTGGTGAAAGAGAAAGTTGCTAGAAGTTGAAGACTATTAGCAGAAAAGGCAAAGCAGAATGAGGGAAAAGAAATTACAAGGGACTGTAAGAATATTTGAAATGTGCATTTTTCTGTGGTATTTCCTTGATGCTGAAATTACTTAACTCAGGCAAGATATCCTCATCCATTTTTGGGTTAATTACACTTTTCTTAAGGGGCCAGCTGATGGACTCCACTGCTTATTATACAAATATAAAGTTATATGTGGAAAAAAGTGATATTGCCAAAACAGACCAAGAGGCTTTCATGAAAACTACAGAGGTTAAATTTGTCCATGCTTAACTTAAACAGTTATTTTAACTTGTGACTTGGCACTCACTGGAAGTGGAATAAAAGGTGAAAAAAACCCCAAGGGAACAATTTATTTGAGCTATCATAATATTAGCCTTTGTATTGAAATATAATGCAAACATATCTAAATGTTGCTTTAGACTGGGTGTCTGGCCTTTAGTAAAGTGATATAATGTATAGTCATGTAGAAAAATAAGAATATAGTTTCATTTAAAATAGACTGATGATCTTTTAACCCTTTTTTTTAAGTGTCAGTGCATATGTCCGGTATATAGGGAAGTGTTCATAACACCTGCAGACCACTTTTAAACTTCTGCAAAATTTTATCTTTTCCTTTGGATGGGAGAGAGTAAAGATATGTGACTGAGATTTCTTTCAGAAATCCTGATGACGAGGTGTTGGAATTCTGTGTATCCTCAGTGCTGTTTCCGTTGTGAGCTTGAATGCTTTGAAACATTAGAGTGGAGTGTATCTTTTTGTGCTTACGTTGGATATCTGAAACCCTCATTATTTCTGCATTTGTTAAAATACAGCTCTCTGTTCAACATACAGACAAAGCAAAGGGCTTTGATAAAACCTGATCTACATTCAGAGATCTGCTATGATCTCAGCTTTTCTAAAGTGGCACATTGCAAAAGGCATAGGACTAGTAGAAAGTACTAAAAGAGGCTACTTTTAACAGCTTCTCTTTACTTTGTCTTGCCAGAAGTGTTTTCATTTACATACCTGAATCATGTCATTATTGTTGCCTTTGCTCTGTCTCTTCTGGCACTTCAGTGGCTTATCACCTTTTCCATTTTTTTTTTTTTAAATGAACAGTGTGCTCTGTACATCTCTTGTGTTGATTTCCTGAGTTAATATTCATGATTCCTCTTTTCAAGCCATAAGATCCTCTGTTGATGTTTGCTTTACCATACTTCTATCAAACATACTTTTACAAAATAAAAAAGTCTTTTTCCTTTCAGATGCTTAGGTTGGAAAGTAGGCAGTTATCTTCCACATGGCATGTAATACGATCCTGGTTGATTATCTAGTTAGATACAGTTTTCTTCCTCTCCTAAGTTTTGCTATCTATATTTTTAAAGAAACACTGCATCATCCCTATCTAAAAAGATCCACAAAGCAGGCTCACAGGTCAAAACCACATGTATGTGCTGGTTTTTTGATATGTTTTTCTGTATTGCAGCTTATTATTTTTCATTATTTTTTTCCATTTAGAATGAAAAGGGCTACAAATTGAATGCTAAATTTTAAATAGAATGAACTGCGTACATTTCTTTTTTTAAAGGGTTCCCATCGATACACTTCTAACAGGAACAAAACAAAAAAGTGAAGAGCCTTTTAAAGATACAACTGGAAGAGACGCTATTACCTTCTCCATTCCTATCTCAAAGAGAAAAAAAAAACCCAAGTGCAGTGTATATTTCATTCTCAGATTGTTCCATTTCACCTCTGTTTTTCTTTATTATATCTCTTTTTGGTTTGTTTTACTTCCTACACAGGACTTTGTTTCCCTTCTCTAAAATGGTAATAGCAATAATTAAAGAACAATCACTCTACATCTGCATCTCACAAATACTCTCCTACCTCAGTCACAAGAGTCTTTTGACTCACTGATAATTAGCCACTGCATGCATCACAGTTCATTTTTTCTTTCTTTACTTTTTTCAGTCAGCTGGTCCATCTGTCAACCAGACCACTAATATGACTGTTTACAGCAGCAGCCATCTTCCCATTTTACGCATAAGACTACCACCTTCAGCTCCTTTGAAAGGCTTCTGCTTGTTACAGGTTGAGCATAAAACTCAATTTCTACCTACAGTTATTTTATATACATTAAAAATTAATAAATCAAATAGTGTGCTTTTTTTTTTTAAACTTTCCCTTAGTCTGCATTTACTTGTCTACTTACATGTAGACTGTGAACTTTTGGTACCATGAGTTTTCCCTCAACTATATGAGCGCAGTGAACAGCAATGTTTGCAGAGAAAGATGGGGCTTCCTGCTGCATGAACGTGAAAGAAAGGAGGCTTTTATGCACTGGTTATTCTACAGAGATAAAAACAAAATAGGCTTCCTCTTTTTATATTCCCTGCCCTGATCCCCAGCTCCATCATCTCCCCTGCACATACCTCCCCATGCCATTAGGCCTTGTCTCCTAGCAACATATGGCCCCTTACCCGAGCTTCGGCTGACTGCTGCCTGTATGCAATCAGCCTGTCAGTCATTTATGAGTGAAAGTGATTGAGCTCTGTCCTGGATGCATATATTTGCAGCATTTAGACTCTGCATAGGTATGATGATAAGAGGATATGTAGCAATGTGGGTTTGAAGTATGTTCAGTGTAAAGCCTCACTAAATGAACATTGCTCTAAGTAAAACAGAAGACGTGCTTTTGAATTTGTGTCCATTGGGAATAATTCTTTCTACCTCTTCTTTATCTGTGGTACTGACTTTATGACTGTCATACTTACAAAAGGTGAAAATTCTGTAATCCTTTTTAAACTAAAGCTTCCCATGAAACTGTGTAAGCTGTCATTAACTGGTTCCCTGGCATGCTAGCCTCCCCACTCAGTCCAAGTCAGATCAGGAGGGTGTACTGACAAAATTCATATCCCACCTTCATTATCTGTAGTGGTAAAGCACAAACATGCACCATGCATGTTGGATACTTGCATTTATGCAAGCCATTTTCACAAGCAGGAGCAACATGACTTTGACCCCTAGGCCACAGTTGCCAAATGGCCAGTGACTAACTATTTCTGGAGTGATACAACTGATGCAGAATACTTGGTAGGAGATACATCTAACACCTAATGTTAGACATTTGCGTTGTTCATACTTTATTTGCCCCTTACAGTCAATGGATAGAGGTAGGATTTAAGACTTATAGCTAGAAGCCTTCTGAAGTGACTATACAGGCAACATAGACTCCTACCTATATTGTGGTATGTAACATTAAGTGGCTTTTCAGTCATATGTTGTGTTTCTTTCCCTGGGAGAAAAACAGTCTTGATCCAGCAGCTAACTTATGACATACTGCAAAAATAAATCTTGATGCTTAGATCCTGTTGTGAGCCCTGACCAATTAATACACCTTAAATGAGGCAAGGGGGACAGGAGTGTAATCCAAACAGATCAAAAGGATGAAGCACAAAAAAAGCTACTGTGGGAAGTCCTACCTTTGGCCTCTGTACCTGATCCAGTTCTGCCCACAGATCCCCAGTGACAGCTTCCCATTACAAGGCTGCTGCTTGAAATGCTGGCCACAACCTGTCCTTAGCTCTTGCAGCCCCAGGCCTTCATCAGGTTTCCTTCAATTACCTGCAAGGGAGATTTAGGCATATGTTCCAGGAAGCAGTAAGAATTTCTGTACTGTAAGACTGTATAATCAGTACCTTGGATAACCTGCACCTGTTTAAAATTGCTTGAAATTAAATCCTTAGATAACCTGCATCTTTGTGGAATGAGGGACAGCAGCATCAGGGAAGCAGAGATTTTTGGGATAAACTTTTCCTTATGATAGCCCCACTTGTGTGTTCACCTTCACCACTGCCTAATCACAATCTATTTTTTAGTAGATCATTCATAGATCAACCTTTGAAAAAGTGTTGTCTCACAGGCACTTGGATGTAGACCCGACTCTTTCCATTGATTCTGCAGAGAGAGTTAGTCAGTGTTGAGTAATCAGCATTTGGAATTATTCATCTCTTTGGTGTTGCAACAGCAATTAATACTTAAACCAGTGCCAACTGAACTCAGTGGAAAGACTCTTACTGACTTCATTGGGTACTGGATCAGACCATTTATGGAACAGTTCCAATTTAATATCCAGCCAAGTGGATAAACCAACTCATTCTTTCTGTTAATACAGTGTTTAGTCTTCAGTAAACTGGGCACAGTGATTCAAAAAAAAAAAAAATACCAATCCCCTAAAAATGGTTCTCCAGAGACTGTACTTTTGGAAATTATACGTTTACATGGAGTTCCAAGCAGCTAAGTGAATATATCAGCATCAGGTATCTGAATTTGCCAGTTGGGCAAGATTCATGGTTCTTCTTCCTTGTCCAAAACTCAAATCTTTAGCTGTTCATGGGAATGCTCAAGTTAGCTAATAAACGAACTGAGCACATTTCACTTAACAGCAAGCGAAACAGCCATTTCTGATCTGCTGCATTCCAGCATTTGGCTTCTCAGTCATTTCATACAGACTTCTGGTAACAATTAATACTACCATAAAAAGAAAATAACAGGGTGAAACATGCACACAAATTGAAAGCAGATATCTGAATGTTGTTGTCCCACAAATTTAGATCAACCGCATGTCTGCCTGGAAACTTGTAACTAGCATTCATGAGTGATGTTATAATATAAAGTGTGGTGGAGAAATGACAGTGAAGCCTGTTTGTACTTTCTGGAATTAATATATATGTGCAGATAATTAAAAGAATAATAAAAATACACAAGAAGAACATACACAAAGGACGGTTTAAACATCATCCAAACATGTCATATGGTATGGGCCTTAGGGAAATAAAGGCTTACAGGATACTGGCAGACAGTCCTGCTGCTGGTACCAGAATTTAGCAGTTTCACTGCTTGAAAATAAATCCTTTTAGTTAATCCGGCTCTGTGGGTGGAATTACACACGCCACTCCCGTTATTGTTAGACAGGAGTGCAGGCTGAATTCCCATGAACTTTTCTCAAAATGTAACTTGCAGTCTTTCCTATGCAAAGCTTTATTTATTATAAATGCTTTTTAACATGTCATGGTGAAATCTTATCATGGTAACATCAGATGTGGCTTCTATTAGAGGGTGCACATTTCACCCTTGATGTGTACCTGCGACTCTTATTAGCATGACAGGGCATTTACTATGCATATCAAGAAAGGAATATATGAGATCTTGAATTCTTTCACCCAATGTGTTCCAGAGAGAAAAATTTTAGCGGCCAAATGTTGACACCTGGCACAGTAGAGAGTTTGGTGCAGACAGCCAAGGTTATTGAATGGGAATGTAGCTGCACTGTAAGCCTTCCCTTCACCATCTGGTTCATTCTGGAATATGGAATATATATCACAATTATATGAATAAATGAAAAGATATGCAAGTTAACTGAAATGTATGTGTTCTCTGCTTTTCTGCACAATGAAACAGCCATCTGGGAATCAGTATGTCTCACATTTCAAGCACAAATCAAAGTAAGCAGCAATTCACTCCGTGACGTGTGCTTCATAGAAAACTGGACTTCATTATCTCAGAGTTAATCACTGCGGAGTCTTTTTTTCAGGTTCTAATCCCCCCATGCCTCCCCTTCCCTTCTCTATGGATACAAAACAAAGCTATTTTGAAATATAGGGAGAGTACCCATATTAACATTCCGTTTGGAGCAGTGTGGTTGAAAAACAAAAAAAAAGAAAATGGAAGCATGTTTGTTTGCACTCTCACCTCCCAGATCCAAGCTCAGGGGTAAGCCTGTAGAGAGGGAGAAAAGAATTGCTAGATGGATTTTTTTTTTTCACTCCCCTTCTTAACCTCCATTTGTTTTATGTGCATATTTTCCTTTTTCAAATCTATGCAGCACTACTGACTAAAGGAATGGGTGACATGGATCCAAAGCATGTGCTGCTGCAAGCTAAACGTAATGGGAAGTGGAAGGAGTGGGGGCATGCTGGGAGCCAGAGTGTCTGCCAAGAAATCAACCTCTGACCTTCTACCATCTTGTGGGATATATGACATTTGAAGTCAGAATTGCACAAACCACACAACTTTACCCCCTCTGCCCCCATTTTTCTTTTGCTTCTGTGGAAGGTGGGTATGAATTCTTGCAACAGGATTCAGTGGAGCTTTGCTGTGGGAAAACTCTTCTGGGGCTTATCCAGAGGGAAGGGATGCCAGGACTCACAGGAATTAGTAGGCATAGTTTCTGCAGCTACAGTGGTGTGAATCTGAGTATGTACATTAAATGTCATTGCATCCAAAGGCAAAGAATGTGTCTGATATACAAGTCCTGATAGTGCTTTGGGAAAAGCAGTTTTAGAACAATGAATTACCATAGTTTCCTTTCATATATGTCATTTTGTAGCCTTTCTGGAAAGAAAAGCTGTCTCTATTAAACAAAAAATAATAAAAAAAAATTGCTGGAAGAGGTTCAGACACATTTGCTCCTTGTCCAAACTTCATTAATCTCCTTGAACAAAAAAGTTGACTAATTCTACGGGCTTTTAGCCAACTCTTAAAAATAAAAGTTAAGAGCAAATATTTATGATTGCTGCAAGAATTCTTCCTATGCTTGTTCCTCTAGTAACCCTATCAAAAGTTTTAAAAAAATTTAAATACAATGTGATATTAAAGAATTTTTTTTTTTTTTTTTATGCCTGGAAAAAGTGACTAAACATATAAATTCCTTCTTTACAAGGATAAGACTGATTTAGTAATGACTGCATTTTTGGAAATGCTTGTGTGCATTTACAGACTAATGCAGGAATGAAGGAACAAAATTGTTTCTAGAAAATAGCAAACATGAACCTCTGTATTGTTTAACCTCCAGTTGGTCCCGTGGAGTCATAGTCAATTGCCATTGACCTGGGACCAAAAAAAAGCTTCACTTTTCAGTCCTCCAATTTTTGATATTTGAGCATCCTCAGGACCCCCAGAAAACAATGACAATGTGGCTTTTGATGGTGTGGAATCAGACCCTTGAGGGGAGTTGAGAGTCATCCGCCCCTTGTGATTCTAAACTCTTTGCAAGCAGTAGAGGTGGAAGAAATAGCCAAACACAGAGCTCACTTGAACCTCTGTTGTCTGAGGTCATTTCGTGAACATTGGAAGAAAATCTGCTTTGAATATGTTCTTCCTTCTTCAGTTGTCTAAAAAAAACCCTCAGGGTCAAAGAAAGGGCACAGTAAATTCTGAATATCTGAAGAAGTGGAGCTGATGTATATCCACTAAATGCTAACATAATTAAGACATGACATCATCCTTCAAGTATTATGGGTGCTGCATTTTGTATTGTAAATCCTTATCTAGCTTATAATGGTCTGCTGAGGGCTTAAGTTATTTTTTCCCTCTGCACCTCAGATATGTGTATTAAAAATTATAAAAATCAAACTGACTTAATAATTGATTTTTTATGAATGTTATTTGTTTTGCCATGAATATTTCATGAACAATTTTTTCCTGAAGTATAGCATTACAAGATCTGCAACTGAGAGAGATAGATGGCAGTGGGTGCATGTGGGTCTACAGGAAATCAATGTTATCCTTAAATTTAAAATCTTTGATAATATGTTGCATTTTCTATTAAGTGTTTTATCTCTCTTGTCTTAAAATCAAAGTGGAATTTGCCATTGTCTTCAGTAAGAACAGGACCAGATATATTATTGCCTTTGCATTTTTTTTTTTTTTACAGTTACCTTTGTGATTAATTTGAAAAATAACAATGAAAGAAATGGTCCAGAATCGGTAACACTTTCTCCCACGTAAAAACCTTTATTCTCATGAATCATTCCACTGGGTCATTACATAAAGAGGAGCTGCAAGACAGAGCCTACTTTTCTCAGCTATGTGAATTCTGACTTTGTCAAGCTCACATGTGGTGAAGCTGAGGTGATGAAAAAGTGGCTGAGAAGATAAGGAGGGTGGAGACTTTTCAGTTTCCCACAACACAGGATTTCTAGGGACACAGAGAAGAGAAAACGAGTATGAAAAGCCTAACCTTACTCCACAGAGGGCTGTCCTTGAGGCATGATTGCTCTAAACCCATTGGCAGGCACAGGGTGTGTTAGAAACTCCTTTTGAAGATGTTGTGAGTAGATCACGTACAGTGGAGATACTTGTCTGCCACTGAGATTTCTGCTTTGAAACAAAGCCTTGTCTCTGCACTTCTATGCAGGAGGTGGGTGGTGTGGGCTCGTGGGCTGGGGCTCCCCATGCACAAGGTACAGCCAACAGCTTGTGTTGTCTGATTTTGACCATCAGGAGTTCAGCTTTTGCTCTTGGTTAGCTGTTTGGCCACCTTATATGAAGTACCTCCTGAAGGAGTTCATCTCATCCTAGAGTAAGAGGGGTTTGGAAAGGCCTCTCTCTACACTGACAGCAGGATCTAGACAGCTGGCTTAGGACTAACACTTTTGAGAGTGAATTTAGGTGAGATGAAATCTGATAGTGATACTAATGAGCCAAATCCTCAGCATTAGTATCACTATGAACTAAACATAATCTGTGAGCAACTTGTAACACCACAGGCTCCCTCCAATAAGATTTTTCTGCTGCCTGTCCTGCACTGCCACATGCTCGGATAAAGCAGGGCAAGCCCACTGGGTGAGGACAGCATTACCACCCGAGGATTAGCTCTGCAACAGCAGATGTTGAGAGCTGTTAACCTTTTGCTTTGGTAGGTATTAAGAAAGAGGGTAACAAGAATATTCCATCACTAAGGACATATCAGGCAGCATTAGCAATGGATAATTTGAGGGTTAAGAAGTCTGCCCTGTGGGAATTTCTCAAAAAAGTTAATCTTTTATAAAGATTGAAAGTTTCGCAAACACAAAATTTGCCTCAGAGAGATTTAGTTCTTTTAGCCTATGATCTTGATACTTGCCAAAGGACAAACTAAATGTGAATTTGCATCATGCCTCCACATATGTTTTACATATTTTACATGTGGCGTCTAAATGGCTCCTGTGACCTTAGTGTGCAGATCACACGTTTTTCACATATGCTTTGTGTGATTCACATCTGTTTGAAACATTGTTTCTGACAGTAGAAATCATTATTGTTTTACAGCAGGCTGTAATAATTTAATTCAAGCAGCAGAACTTGAGAAGATGCAGAGTGGTTTTGGTTTTGGTTTAGATTTTGTGTTGACTGCTACCCATTATAATTGCATACCAGGGGAGAGATTCACAGCCCAGGCCAGAGTTTTCAATTAGGGTGATCAAGAATTTTTTGTCAACATGAATTTTTTTCTCCAGTGAATAAATACACTGACTCATCAAAGTTGCTTTGGCAGAAAAAAGCCTAATCCAAATACTGTTGTGTTCCGAATGATTTTCTGGGTCTCTGCTGAATTTATTCTGAGAGCTAGAAAGACAATGGTCCACAGGTGGGTACTCACACAGGGTTTGGGGAAGATAAGCTTAATTTTTTATTCTGTAATATTTAGAGCACAGCTTAAACATGGGTCTTTCATTAACTCTTTTGGGTGTCCCAGTGTCTCAGGCTCTGCAGCTAGTTTTTCTCTGCCTCACTGAATTGTTTCTACAAGCTGGAAAATGTCCTGCAGAAGAAACTTTAAAAATGACAAAGGCTGTGACTGAATCTGTAGCTTGATGGTTAGGACAAAGATGTCCTTGATGCACTGCATGTTTAATTATTAATACAAGTAGAATTTCTCCAGTGATCCATTCTGCTCCTGGACAGGCAGGGCTCTTACTAGACCTATCAGAGATGTACAAACAAGTGCTTAATCCAAATGATACCGTACAAAAATTTGAAACTTGGTTTCTTGTGCACCACTTCTGAACAGCTGCTAAAGCAAACAGGTATGTTCTTTAATGGCAATTCTAAAACCATTTGCAAAATAATGAGGGTACTCATGCACTGTGGAGATGTTTGAATTTGTCTGTGGTCCTGTCCCCCATCGAGTGAGCAATACCTGCCATGTATTGAATTTATTCCCTGTGTTCTTTCCCATTTATTTCTATGGACATTCCTCAAAGAGTTCAAACACCTGTCTCCTTGGCTATTACAAGTAGCTTGTTTTAAATTGCAAGATATTTTCGACCTCATGTAATTCTAATTATAGATGGTAAAATATTTCTTTTTTTTTTTTTTTATTTCATGTTTAATCAGTGAAAGATAACCCTTGTACTACAGTTTTACAAGAAAAAAATGCTCTCAAACATGTATTGCCATGCAGTTGCAGGCCTACAACTGTTTGCACCTACCAGGAAGGTGCCAAGAAATAAGAGTAGTTGAGACTATTTCACTTAAAAAAGGGGGCCTTGATATGGATTCAGAAGCGGTCATACAGCATATTGCAGGATAGATTACATGTTTTCAGCCTGAGCAGGGTCTGAACAACCCTTTGGACTTGTTCACTAGTCAGTAACTTGAAGTTGAGCTTTATATTTATGAGCACTTCCAGTGCTCTCCTCTGCTAATGATACTGAAAGATGCTTTTGTTCTGTTTTCAGTGCAGAAAAAGGAACACATAAAGGTAAAGTAGTGTGGTCAAAATAGTAGAATGTAAGCGCATCTTCAGCAGGACAAAATTCAGTATGTGGGCTCTGTTTCTAACTCTGTGCTCTTTGAAAGTCATGCTATGAACAAAAAATCTCAGTTACTTTGGGTGTTATGTCCTGGTGTTTTATATTTTCACCTAATAGTTTATTAGATAGCCTTGTAAGTAAATGTCTCTTATTTATGCACTGTTTTTTGCTTTTTCCTTCCAAACCAATCACACCCTTCCCTCTGAGGGCAGAGGGTCCTGAATACAATGGTTCAGCTAATTGGGGAGGGAGGAGTCATGCAAAGGAAAGGTCATGAAGGGGAGTCCCTGCTGCTCATTCACCGTACTTGATGGCATATGTCTTCACAGCAGATTTATAGGGTTTGAAAGAAAGGGCTGAGTTTTTCAAAGGGACAGGGTCAAGGCAAAAATTAATAGATACCCCCTCTCCCCAAGAGGGAACTGCTGCTGCATCACACAAGCAGCAGTGACACATGTGAGTCTGGAGCGGGTGTGTGTGTGCTTTCCATCCCTCAGTCCGTCGCATATCCCATGCACATGGCCTGTTTGCTCAAGATTTTCACAGGCATGCAGGATTTGGCTCAAAAAGAATGAACTTCAGACACAGAGATGGTCCCTGAAAACATAACATTAAGCCTAAGAAGATGTGATTCTCCTTTCCTCTCCTCCAAATATACTTGCAAAGCTCATTAATGCTAATGACAGTCTAGGAACAAATGAGGCATGTTGTACCACGGCTACTTTATTCCATAGGCAGAGTAGGAATGTGGCACCACTCACCCAACAAGTTACCTAACACAGACTTGGCTTCATGTTGAAAGAGATTTGAAGCTGTAGGCAGTTAAATACATAGCCTGCCCCTTAGGACTGCCACCGTAAATAAGCATTTTAAAAGAATCTCAGTCTTTAATGAAGAACAGAGGGAATTTTCAATCAGTAATCAGAAACAGCTCTCAAAATCAGGGATAGTGGAGCGGTATGCATATTTTTTATTTGGTGCACAGAAAATTCATTGTTTCTGAGCTAGTCCTGTAAGTAGAGTCACTGTACTGTTAAAACCTTAGTGGATCCTGCAGTGTTTGTGATTCTCTGAGTATTAAAGGAATTAAAGAAAGCTTTCTAAGGTAGTTAAAGGCATCACAGTGAGAAATGATTACCCACTTTAAAACCAGCCATGTACAATTAAAAAGAAAAAAAATATAAATGAAAGGGAGAATAGATGCACATAAAAAAGACTAGCTGAAAGAAAGGAAAAATGATTTAAAATATCTGTCTGCTATAATCATTCTAGGCACTGTGAGGCTACATGTGCTGTAAAGGAAGATGGAGAAGTAAAAAGACACTTATCTTATTGTCTGCAAATTACAGTAGGAACTACATTAATGAGGCCTAAGGATATATTCTGTTAATGAGTCAGCAGGATTCTCAGGAATAAATGAAATTCCATGCCTCTGTAGTAAAATGTTCTTTGGACATACTGGAAGGCCATTATTAGTCAGAGAAGATAAATAAAAAAATTGTAAATAGTCAAAACTATAATTGCTGAGGCTCATCCTGAAGCACTAAAACTGTAAAAAAACATAAAAAACCACTATCTACAGTCCTGCAAAATATGATATAGGAAAAATATATATAAAAAGAGACGCTGAGGCCGGAACGCACAAAAACAGGGAAGTGAGAAATTTTTTGTTTAAAGAACTAGATATGAGGTAACATAAAGAACTGTGAGAATTATGTGCTTTGACATCCTATATAATCAGTTTTCTTAGTGTTTCCTCATCTTGTACAATTCTGCTGCCTACCCTTCAGTCCTATGTAGTGGTTATTTCTTATTCTGTCGACTCAAGGGTTTTGGAGAATTCAGTAACTGGCAAAAAACTCAACCAATTGGAAAGAAATCTGTAAAGGATATATTGCCTTTGTCTTGTCACAATTTCATAACTTTTGTGAAACTCTTGGTAAGATTTGAGTTTTTGATTTGAGGGCCAGACTGGAATGAGACAATCTGAAATACATTTTCCTAACAGTAATATAAAACCAGAAATTAATGTCCTATTTCTGGGCACTATTTAAAAAAGACAGGTAAGCAAATAGTTCAGAACACTGAAGTATTGCCTGATATTCATGCCCAAGATGTTAAGTCTTAAATTTAAATTCTAGCTGTGGATTTTCCTGGCTTACACACATTTACTGATGGGGTCAGTAAGTAGTCAGGTAGATCATTCAAGATGGAATAATATCAATATATAATATGAGAATAACCTTACTTAAAAACACATATGCCCTATTGGAGAAGACTTCATTGTGAGAAAGAAGCAAAAATTGTATTTTTAGATCCTCAGAGGCAGATGAGACATTTGAATCTGGTTATGGTTTAGGTCATAAGAGTGCTGAAGTCATAAAAGAAGGGGACACAGACCAGAGCTGAGAATAAATGAGTGTGAAGCCAAATCTTTCTTTAGTCATTAAATTTGTTCAGAAATCAAGTGCCTCAGAAAATCCAGAGCATTTCATTTTGAACATGTTGTAAGCAACTGTTTCAACATTTCTGAAATGTTTTGTCAGAGTTGTCTCATTTAAAACTGGTCCTTCAATCTAGGTAGAACTCATAACCAGTTTTGACTGTTCTGAAAATAAGTTTTGAAGCTAACAAATAATTTACTCCCTGATTTTAGTTCAATTAACCTGAGCAATGAAATATTGGGTATGTTTTGACACATATGGCAAACTATGGGGTCTTTCATTAGTTTTGGTTTGGGTTTTTTTTTTTTTTAAGTGAGAGGGACAGAATTTATTGCACTACTAAAGAATTTTCCATCGGACTTTAATTTCTTCTTCCTTCATGAAATCTGGCAAAATTGAAGGCATTGAAGACAACGGAAATGTGACGGCTCCTAAGAAATCTAAACATGGCCAGGAATGTGCAGTAATGAAGTATCTTAGAACACTCAAGTTTTGTCAGCCAAGGGTAATCTCACTAAATATTACACATACATGTAAAGAGAAAGATGTCATAAAATCAATTCCTTACAGTCATCAACACTGTTGTGAACTGGGGATTGTTCCAAAGTTTCCACAAATCTTTCTTTGCTCCAACTCAAATGACTATCTTCTCACTAGCCTCCTTAAATTTTATTTCCAATTGTTTCTGTAGCATTTTGTTCTGTTTCCCATCACCGAATATATTCATCAGTGTCCTTTGGCCCTGATCCCAAAGCCAACCCTTTTAACCTTCTTCATCTTTTCCACAAGAATTAATTTGAAGTCAAAGGAAATCAGAGCATAATTATTGCAAAGTACATTTTAAAATGTAATGAGTATATGGGTCCAAATATTCTTGGATATATTGCTAATTTGAGTTACTTTTAGAAGGGTTTCTTGATGACATAAATCCCATGTGGCAGCTGTTATGTTAACAAGTATGTTTCCATAAAAGCATACAATTTAGCTGTGTAATCCAAAATGCAAATTCATTTGTTAAAGTTATGTCTGCCAAGACACCTAATTTTTTCAGCTTTTAATTTTAAAATATGTCTGTGTTTTTTGTGCTTGAAAGGTTGACAAATCTGTTTTTCTAATCTATTGTTTTTGCCTTAATGTTGAAGTAGATATCTACTAGTTATAACTGCACTCTGGTATGTGGGATATTGCAGAAGTCAAGGTCTTCTTCAGCCTGAGATCTGTCTTTACTAGACTTCCACATCTCAAGTTATTTGGCTTGGGCATTATTAGTAGTTCTGTCCAGTAACTAAAGAACAAACAGCATAAACAAGAAAAGCTCTAACTCTCAATTTTTGAAATAATTTCTTAATAAAAAAGGATACTCAAATACTCAATAGGTGTGTGCTTTTTAATATTTTTCCTCCTAGAAATATTAATATTTTAAGTGTCATAAATAATGTTAAGTTTTTTGGCTGATTGTTTTTTTACCTCCAGACTTCCCTTGACATGAAAGCAGCAAGCCCTTTTTGAAGTGGAATACACTCAGTTTTAGAGATGTAACTGAAAGAGTTGTGTCAGGGTTATCTGCCAAAAAGTATGCAAGACGACTGGTTCTGTGAACGGTTTGAATGACAAGCATTTCAAAAGGGGAGTTAATTTCCCGGGTTTTATTTGCCCATGTACAAAATATATTATGAGATTAAAAAAAAAAAAAAAGATTTTTGTGGTTAAAAAAAAAAAATAGAACAACTATGTAGAAAAGGTTATAAGATCATGAATATGTAGGTCATAAGACCCAGTCCTGTCTTCTGTGACCAGAGAAGTCAGTGCCCCACTGCTTAGAGACAGTATCAATCAGTTCAAGTCTTTTGCCATCAAAGATATCTGATCAGATTTCTGTCTCCAGCCTGGAAAAATTAGCCTAAGAAACTGTTATGCAGCCTACAGATATTCTAGCCTTGGTTTGGTCAAAAAAGTTTTTATCTTGATATCCTTCAACATCTTGGGCTACATGAAGTTGTTCACCAACCTCTCTTTCTGCTTGACCTCTTAGAATGAATAACGGAAATTTGGCCTTTTAGTGTGATAATTGTGAGTCTTCCTTCAGTAAGCAAGAGCAAGATGAGGGATAGTGTTCCATAAAACAAAGCATATATATAATGAGTGATTCATATTCAACACTGGAGAGCAGTAATGAATTAAAATATGTTTGTGTGTTCATCCTCATTCACACTAGGAAGCCATATGGTAACTTCTGAGGAGTTTCTAATTTGTAGCAACAATTATGGTAATTATTGTTCTGGGGAAATGGATTTTCTGTTTTGCAGAAACACTTGCAATAATGTTTTGGGTAAGACTTCGAGTTCATCTAACTCTCTGCCTGACAGCAGTCCTAGATGCATCTGAGGAAAATGAAAGGAATTCTTCTTAGGTGTACTGTCTAAAATATAAAGCTTTTGTTGAAATTTATGTTCATTTAAAAAACAAACAAATAAGCAACCTAAACAAAACAAACATATGCACCGTTTAACTTATGGTTAGTTTTATCATCTGCATGAGATCAAACTTTAAATTTGTTCTCAGAAGCATCTTGCATGCATAGTTTAGAAAAATATGTCCCTGTCTCAGTTTTTTAATTTGCTGCCTTTCAGTATCCCTGAATGTAACCTTTTTCTTGTGCTATGAGATACAGACAATAAAAATATTCAGCATATCCTCTGTTTCATTCACTAGATACAGACCTTCATAAACCTTTGTTTTGTATATTTCCATTTTCTTCTTGCTGAAATTCCAGTCTTCAACATTTTTCTTCATATTAGAGTTTTCAAGAAGCACCAAAATTTGAAAATCAAAATGTAAAGAGGAAATAAGTGTAGAAAATAAAAACACAGAATATGTCCTTTTTGTAAGACATCTATTAGATTAGGAAAGAGGAGAATCAGAAGAAATGCCTTACATATTATTTATAATTCAGTGATCGAAAATGTGTTCCTTCTTAAAAAAGAAATGTTCTTTCAAATGGTTAGATGAGTAGTGAATGAAAAGTAGAGAGCTGTGTTTTACAAAGCTCTATAATTGATTTCGTTTTTCCTAAATGCTTCATGTGTGCCTATAGATAGTAGATGATTCTGCAGTGAATAGAAAGTTTTAATGACTGATAAGTTTTACAGATGTCATGAGAAAGTAGAACACATTTTTTATTTTATTGAATTACTCTTATCCATGTCATTTTAGTTGCTTTTCATAAAGAGCATAAATAACATAAAAAGCACAGTATTTGTGATTTCAGAATTTAACTCTGTTTTAGCTGTTCTTGGAAAACAGAATTTTATGTTCATTCTTGTCACTATTCAATATATGACAAGGAAATTTCATATTTTAACAAGTCCTGATGTGAACTGTGTTCACTGACACCAATGAAAGCGGAATTCTCGTTCGTTCTCTGTAGTCCTCTCCAAAGAAATAAACCACCATTTATGTATTATAAACAGCTTAACAGCATCTTTCACTTAATCTAAAAGTTTTAGTCACAATGCCAGCTTTAGCTTTGATTTTAATTTTCTGCAGTGCCCAATGGTACAATGGGCAAAATGCCAGGAAACCCAAGACTAGGATGAAATTCCTTTGGGAAAACTTTTGAACCATTTCAATCAGAACACCACGGGCAAGTCATCGAGATACAGCTACTCTGTTTCACTCCGTTCAAATTGCTGATAGATGTTGATACACTGTGAAAGAATAGGAAATATGAACAAACCATTCAGTATTTCATTTGCCACTGGCTAAGAGAGATGGTAGACACTGGGGTGTCCCAGAGGAAAAGACTTTTAAAACACCTATCACATTTCTTCAGTGGGTGATTTCAGTAGGTTTTCATGAAAACACAGCTAAAACTCACCAAAATAATTCACATGCATAAGTACTGCCTATCATTTACAGCAGATGGGAATGCTTGAGATGTTCTACAGCTGCTTGTTTAAACTACATATGAGTGCCAAACAGAGGACAGAGTACCTCTGTGCGTCATATCAGGTTTGCACTCTTTTCTACAAAATGGCCTTGTGTGGAAGTAAATATGGACAACTAGGGAGATACAGTAGTTTCCTAATTTATGTGAGAGCTTTGTTAAATTTCTGGCTTGTGAGAGACGTGGGCAGTGTATGACCAAACTGGAAATCACTTGTCAGGAGGTTAGTGGGATTGGGGATGTGGAGGGGGGTGTCCAAAACCAGCAGTAATTACATCTGTGTACATAGTTTCATCACCAGCTAAACTCTGTACAGTAGCCATACACTCTATACAAAATCAAGAATTGACCTATGTCATGTAATGATTAAGACTCTGCAGTGAAATGCACTCATTTAAGAACGAAACCTCTAAACTAGGTAACCAGAAACCACTGCACCACTGACCACCTTGACCTGTTGGATATGGACAGAGCTCTAAGTTGCACCATAAGGCAAGACGGAATAAGACAAGCAAGGATGTGTGCAGCTACTTCCAGCACTGTTAGCCCTCTGCCAGATTTACCTATAACATAATTTGTGATAGAGGGGGAAGAAAAATATACAATAGGCTGTGTTGGGCAAATGGATAGAAAACATACTCAATACTTTATTAATTTATTATGTATGCCACATATTTTCTTGATTAGTACAGTAATTGCCTATAAACAATTAATAGTGTGTAACTGCATCTATCTTGATTTTTTGAAAGGTCACTTTTGTCAATATAGAAATGTTTTATTCTTGAAAAAAGGAACATAAAGCAAAACTTAAGGAAAAAATTCTAATTAAATAAAAAATAATAATAGAAAAAAGCTGCATCATATCCTTAGTTTTACTCAGCTTCAAGGAAATCTCGTGTAAGAGGAAGCTTTTAACTGCAGTAACCATAGCATAAGTATTCACACAACTATCTGTAAAAAACATGCAGACTTTTGCTCCATTTTGCATAAATGTGTGCACAGTTACATTAAGGTAAATATTTTTTGCATAATATTCCTTCCATCTCCATGAATTCTCATTTGCACTAAGTATGCACTGCAATTTAGTGGTATTAATTAGCCACTGACCAGAAGTCTTTATTGGAAATCCGTTTTCTTGTTTGTGGATTTCTTTTTCTGTTATTTTACTGGAAGATCCTTTAACTTAACCTTAATATATTTATTGTTATTTATTCATATTTGATGTTCTCTTTGTGCACCATATAACCTATGATGGGTTCAGTTACGTACGGTCATCTGGAAATCATCTACACAAGACCTATAGATGAGAAGGGATTTAGGGAAATTATGTTAGGTGTTGTTCTTGCTGTCTTGCCGACATTTGATTATTCCAAGATGATCTTTAGGAATTTTGCCATTGTAACTATCAATATCATTGTAAGGTTTTCTAGGAAACCTTTTCTGTCTGGATGTCTGTTGATTAAAGGATTTCTGTATTACTTCTGCTGTTGATTCATGGAGTGGGTAACGGGGTTTTGGTTTCTTTAGTGGAAGCTTTTTACAGTTGTTATTGGACAATGCAATGCTACGAGTCTTGCATTAAAGGTGGTCAGAGTCCGCCTCTCCAAATGAGAAACATGTAGCAAGGAAAAAATACACTTGCAAATCCGGTTATTCTCTTGTAATCGCTGGGTTTTGTTTTTAAATGGGAAAAAAGTAAAAAACAACAAAAAAGGTCTGATTCTCTTAGCATTTTACTAGAGCGTTAGGAAGTCAAAGATGACCAGCAAAAAGCTGCTGTTCCAGATTATGTTCCCACAGTCATGGAAGATGGTGGTTACCTGAGGTTTTTGTGCATGTTAGTGCAAAGAATTATCTTGGAGAGTTTAGCTAAAGTATAAACAATTCAGATCCATCAAGAGCAAACTATCAAAACTAACCTGATCACCTTTTACAACAAAATATCTTCTGTTGACATGGGGAGAACAGTGGCTATTTTTTACTTGGACTTCAGCAAAGTGTACAGCACTGTTTTCCACAGCATTCTCTTGGACAAACTGGAAAGATACAGGTTGAAACAGTGGTCTGAAAGATGGGTAGAAAATTGTCTCACAGGTTGCACTCAGAGAGTAGTAATGAATGGTTTTCACTCAGGTTGGCAAACTGTAACAAGTGGGGTCTATACTGGGCCCCAAGGAATTCATCTTCATAAATGACACGGATGATGGGATTGAAAGCATCCTCATCAAGTTTGCTGATGACACCAAACTGGGTGATAAGGTGAGAACCATTTTGCAGGTAGACCTGGGCAGGCTGGAAAAATGGGCAAGCACGAACAGCATGAAGTTTAACAAAGGCAAGTGTCAAACCCTTCACCTGGGATGGAATAACCAAAAACCCCAGTTCAGACTAGGCCCGGTGCAGCTGAGGAACAACCTTGCTGAAAGACCTGATGGACCACCTGGGGACATGAGGGTCCTGGTGGACAACAAGAAGCTGAACGTGAGTCAGCAGAGCAGCACTGCAGTGACAAAGGGCAATCAGACCCTGGGTGGCATCCTCGGGACATTTCTGGAAGAGATAGAGACATGATCATTTCACTCTCCTCACCACTTATCAGACTGGTACCCACAAGGCAAGAAAGATACAGGCAAAGAAAGGGTCCAAAGGAGGGCCATAAAGATGATCAAAGGGCTGGAAGAACTGCCCCAGGAGAAAAGATTGAAGGACTTGGGTCTTTGCACCCTAGACGAGAGAAAGCTCAGGGCAGACCTCATCACAATATTCTGATACAAAAAGGAAGATACAAACAGTAAAGAGGCTCTCTTTTCACAAAGAGTCACATGGAGAGGACAAGGGGCATTGGGTACAGGTTGCACAGGGAGATGTTTTATCTCAACATAAGAAAGACATTTGTTACAGTGAGAAAATTCATTCATTGGAACGACTTCCCCAAGGATGTGATAGAGTCCCCATCACTGGAGATTTTCAAGGCATGACTGGACAGGGACTGGATAATCTCATCTATGCTCTCCTTCCCAAGAAAGGTTAGACCAAATGATCTCTCAAGGTCCCTTCCCAGCTGGGTTGGTCTATGATTCTATGGTTCTATGAGTCATCTCTCCCTCACAGGTGGAATCTCACTGCTGTGAGGAAGAAATCGCCTGCTTATCCATTGCTCAAGCTCTGAACAGCACTGATCTGAAGTCACAAAAGAGGAGTTTTCTGGACAGTTTGTTTATATGCAGGATGTGGCTTTGGCTGCTTTTGTTTCATTATTCATATTGCAGAGGCAGGTACATGGTTCTGACCAGTAGATTTCCAGGAAGCAGAAGTTCATTCAGCCAGCTGTGCTGTCTGTCTATTGAAAGAAGAAGTAGTAACAGAAGAAGGCTGTTCTCAGAAGGAATGCCCTGATAATGGATTTATGTCTTCTCCTCTGAATAACTGCACCTCCCTATATCTGATAACACTTGTTGTAGAAGAAAATGGCACTACTGGGGAATGTTGGCCTTTTACAGTTCATCTTCCCATATCATTTAGCCTGGCATTTAGCTTGATAAAGGCATGCAATGACACATCTTTATGTAATCAGATTTCACTGACGTTTAGGCGAGAAAAATTAAGCAAGCTGACCAAATAATTTTGTGCCTCAATAGTATGAAAACTGACACAAACCACATGGAAAGAGAGCACAATTGCCTCTCTTGTCTTGAATTACAGGATTCCAATGCTGTTATAAGACTCATCAGTCAAAGGGTATTCAGCCTCCAGGAGTTTTGTATTTTTCCAGCATGAGTAAATTTCCCAGCTGGTGCCTTTGTTAATTTTTTAAGAAAAAAAATGTCCACAAATCTTTTGTCCTATGGCCCAGTTAAAGCTGTATTATCTTTGTCAGTAATGGGCCACAGACCTTGTGCTAAGTCTATCTTGTTCTAACTATGGAATACCCTATTCCTGGCCTTTTAGGCTTGTTACCAGCTGATTATTGGAACATGCTATGTGAACCAGAGCTCGCTGTGAGGTGTCTCCTAGTGTTAACGTATGGGATTAGCAGTGAAGGCCTTGAAAATACAGGCACAGGCTGAACACAGAGGCCCAGAGCTGTAAAAACCTCACTGGCCTCTGGCCATTGGAGGAACACCACCCTGAGAGATGGCAAAACACTGCTTTGAGCATGGCAAACAAATATACTCAAATCACGATGTGGTATCTGGTTCAGGGCTAGTGGTCAAGGGCTATGGACAGCGTACAAATTCTAATATCAAAGAGTAAGATCTGAAATCTGGGAGGAATCCTCATGATGGGGATCTCTGTCACAGAGTAGTTGTATGGTCAGTGGATCTGCAAGCCCAGCTTGCTCCCCACTGCCTGCCTCAGGGACCCCAGCCCTCCTACGTTCCTTAGAGAGCTCTTTCCTGTGCTTCCAAGAGTCTGCTGACTCCCAGTCCACTGCCCTTCTCCCTGACTGCCTCTTCCACAGCCCCAACTCTTCAGAGGCCTCTTCTGCCGACCACTCACCCATCTACATGGATACTATGACTAGACAGCATGGGTACACTTGTGTGCAGGAGGATGAACTCAGTCCCCTTCAGGTTCTGCAGTTTTCTCCTCTGCAATGCCCTGGCTCCTCAGAAAAGACCTCCTGCCCAAAATCTCAATTTGGCTAGTATTTGTTTTTGGCAAAAGAACATACGATAAGAAAATAAAAATAGGGTGGCTTATTTGTAATTCTCATCATAGGAAATTTTTGCCAAAACTTTAGGAACTGATCCTGTCATCTGTAAAAAGATTTTTCTGATTTTCTATGATTCCTCTCACCTGTATTATATTAACTGGACATTGAGTCATGCTCTATCTTATCAACGAGTCATATGGAATAGAAATGATCAGATTTAAAACTTTCCTTAGCAGCTGCTGTGGAGATCACTATGGTCACAGAGAAAAAAAAGGGGGTCCTGATCAGCTAAAAGCCAAATGTTTGCTTTCCATGCAGAGTGGATGTGGTTTGGGACACACTTGTTATCAAGGCACCTTATCCAAACCCAGACATTCCTCTTTTCAGCAGATCAGTTCTTAAACAATTAATGTAATGCTGGAGATTCATTTGCTTATAATGCAAAGATCATTTGCAACAGCTCTGTTGATGGCCAGTCAATGGAGAAAAAAACACCTTCATTTATAGAGAAATTTGTAGCAGACTTGATAAAAATTGCAATCTTCTTCATGTTCATCTCCACAGACAACTAACTTAGAACAAAGAAATCCAGACCTCCAGTTTTACTCATAGCTATTCCACTTTACTACAGTAGCTTATAAAGATTTTATTTCAGCTGTGCTCTGAGTAGTATCATTGTCACTGATATGATATAGTCTCTACTATAATTAATGTATACTCACAATGTAGAATTGTCAATAAAATATACTGTAATTGATCAAATATCTGTCAGTGATTGTCCATCATGCCTGTATGATAATATGCAGTGATAATATCAAAACATTGGAATATATTGTCAGATCTAGACTCACTGTTATAAACAACCATTACAGTCATGTCAATTACATCAGATAAGATACAGATATTAGGGCGCATATTTGGGGGAGGGGGGGCTGAAAATGAAATTATTCCACCTAATGTCATCTGTGAAGAGACAGCAATAACTCTCATAACAGCTGAAGAATCAGAAGTCCCTGATTGCTAGATGCTGAAATATTCCCCAGTGACAATTCTTTTTGGAATAATAAGAGACAGAAGTGCCACATCCAATTCTGTGCTGTCAGCCTGTAAGGCCGAAAATCCTGTGGGTACCATAACACTTCCATTTTGCTGAGAATTTCCTTAACTTGAGAGTTAAGGCACCCTTCACAAAGTGATGGGATTTTGTCTTTTCTCCAGAGGGACTGGGATTTCCTCTTTGGTGCACTGCATTTCAGGTCTACGTTTTAAGGAGAAAAATAAAAACAAAACCCTCAAATATTAAAACAAATTACAAAATATCAAGTCATATTTGGGATTTCAGCTCTTTTTGATTTCTGCAGAATGGAAAGGCAATGTGATAATCCCAGATGACAAAATTTAATAATGACTTTTAAGCTGGGATATATTGCTGAAGATAATGTAATACAAATGTTTGACACCTACAGAAACACAAAACATCTGTATTACATGCTGTAACATATATACATACACATACATACGTGTAGATAGTATAACATGCTGCCTCTGTACCGTTAGAAATTAGAGAATTATTTTGATTCCAATTTCTTGCCTCCTGTCACTCACATGCCTCTAATTCCAGGGATCATTTTCTCTCAGAGGGACTTTGTGGGAAGTTGCATTCCTAGGGATGCCAACAAATAGGTAACTACACTGTATAGAAAACACATCTCAGCGTTTTTGTGGAAGCTGCATAAGTGGAATTGATTTAGATAAAAATATGCCTGTAAATTGATATGGGAATCCAGGAAAGCAGAAAAAACCCAAAGCTTTCAAAAGCATTTTTGATACTGCTTCTCTACACGACCAAATATAAAGTGGTAACATTTTTTTGCTGTAATTTTTCCAAAGTCAAACCAAAAAATGGGCTGTATTTATTAAAGACCCCATAAAAATGATACTGAATTATAAAATGTCTAATAATATAGAATTTATAGTGATAGCGTGACTTACATTTGCAATAAAACATGGAATCCATCTTCAAAGAATTGAATGCTTGGTTTTACAATAAGAAATTATACAAGTAATAAAAAAATTCATTGTTGAGGGATTTGTTAAAACCAGATCATGGGTCTCAGCTCTAAGCGAATTTATTTTGAACCTTCTGAAGCAGACATTGCAAATTTTTACATTCTAATGAGTGAACTAAAAACATATATTTCAAAGAAAACAGCACTCATAAATTACATTTATGACACATGAGGTTGCTGACTGCTGTGCAGGGAGCACAGAGTAATGGTGCTAATATGCACTCTAGCTTGATTTTCTCAGTTCCCAACATGCTCTAATTCTACACTACAAATCTTTAAATGGCAGTTATATTTTAATTAATATGATTATGTGCTGCCATTAGCAAACCCTCCCCCAGCACATTTCTCCTGCCAAACCCATGAATGCCAGTAAACCATTAACATAAAAGGGCTGTTTGCTTATTAAATTCATCTACACAAATAGGCAAGGGTTGCAATTGTTGATTTGCCATTGAAAGAACAGAACATGAGCGAGTTGCACAGTAGCTGGCAGTTGCAATTATCTAGTGTAATTAAGTCTAATTTATAAGCCCCCCTCAAATGAGAAAGTAACAATTTTTGTTAATTAACAAGAGCATTTGTAAAGCTCGTTAACTCCATCATTCACCATCTGCCTGGATAGATGGGAACATGGAGTTATTATTGTGGGACATGTTGCATATGTGTATTTGTGTAGTAATCTATTTGGAAAGTCTAATGATTGAAATGGGAGATAGAAATGGATGTTATATTACAATGAAAAGAAGATCTACTGTTTTCATTTATCTTTACAGCAATGCAAGTGCTTTGTCATTATCTTGTGCATACGGTTTCATTATTCTGATACAGCACTCTGTTACATTGCCTCATACCATCATCCCTACAAGCCTGCAGGGTACAAGAGCACTTATCTTTCCTGATGACTGTTGAATCATTTAAAACAAGTTATTAGTGAAACAATTAAAATGATATTGGTTCACAATTGTATTGATAGCTGCCAGGCATAATGAAACATTCTGAATAGCAGTTGGGGGTTCTCAGAATGGATAGAAAATGCTGTTAATCAGAGACAAGGGAAACCTCTAAAGAAAAACTAAATTGCAAGAACACATTAATTGTATTGGAACATTTCATTTAATTGAGAACAAAGGGAAGGTAAAAATCATATTATCAATGTTTTATGAACATGAAGGAATAAGAAAATTACTATGTCATTTGTCACATATCTTCTGTCGGAGGCATAAATTGAAAAGGCTGTATTTAACTTTAACAGGAGCAGGCCAAATACATCATGTTGTTACACATTTTGTTTTTCACTGGATTGCAAAAACTGAAAAGAATAGGGTTTTTTTCCCTACTAAAAAGTGACTGTGAGTGAGTAAGCAATAATCAAGTTACAGTCTGCTAGTCAGCCATGTAAGGGAACAGGATATCTGTGCTGTCCTGCTCGTTCGTAGGAGTCTTGAGAAATTGCCACTATAAAATCAGATATGAACAATGTACAAATGGCACAGCACACGCACTTCTTTTTCCTTTTCATATTTTCTTAGGAAGAAGATCATGATTCATGGAATTGTAATGTTCATAAGAGGTGGACATTTAATACTTCTGGTTAATAATAGGCATATTTGCCTGATCCAATGCTCTATTGTAGTTACTGGAGAGGCTCAGATCAGATGATTCTCATTTATACAAAAGACCTTAATGTGGTTGCAAATGTATGTAATTTAAAGCCTCTTACCCTACACAATGTTATAAAGGGCCTCTAGGTAAATGGGAATGGGGCCCAATGAGTTGACTGAACACTGGATAAATTTATCTTAATCCCACCCTCCATCACTACTGACCTCTGAATGTGAGGTAACATGGAGAAAAGTTGGCCATTTATACCAGGTTACTGGGTGGCAAGAGGGATGAACAAATGGTATAGAAGTTGGATATAATCCTTTGTTTGAAACAGTAATTGGTATGAAAACATATGAAAACCATTGACAAAGAAGAAAAGTCTGTCAGCTTAAATATAATTAAGTTAAAGTTTTTATACTTTCCTTTTTTATTTGTTCTGAAGATTCTTGGTATGCCGTGAACAGAGAGGAAAACTGCCTTTTCTCCAGCTTTCAGCCTGGACTCTGGAAGACAGTAAACAAATTCTGTATATGACAATTTTATTACTTGGTTTTGAAATGTTTTAAATTTGGCGTAGTTAAAACATGTATCAAACTATTTTAAAGCACTGCTAGAATTGCCTTTGGTTCACAAATTATTGGGTTATGCACATCTTTCTATTACCTTTCATTGTTGAACAGATAGTGTTTGCAAATGTATGTGAGCTGTGAGCATTTCATGAGCCCAGAAAAACTTCTGGAAATTTGTGTCTTCCTCTGTCCCTCCCTCTGTCTCTCCTTCCGTCCCTCCCTCCCTCTGTAATGGACATTCAACTTGCACAGTACATTCCTTTTTTTTTTTTTTTTCAGCAGATTGCCTAACCTTGACAAGTGAATGCTACCTTACCTTGGAACTTTTTGCCTCAGTTCCATAGCTCCCTGGCTTTCTATTTATGTAGCATCCCTTATCTAGTCTTCAGCTACTAACCAGATTCAAAGGTGGAACACTTGACTAGTTAGCACTGAAAACTGTTCACATGGCTATTCATATATTTGTAATCCCAAATAAATCGAAAACACTCCACATATTATACTGAGTTATAATTCAAATTTATGAGCATGGAAATAATGCACATTGTTGTAAATTAATAAAAGGTGGAGTTTATTAAAACTGTTTCTATTATGGAAAGTGTTAAGCTCAATTCTTTACCTTTAGGATGAGAATCAAATTAGTATTAAAAATTTTTATTACTTAATAGAGAGATGGAAAATTCAGAATTCATCACAAACAGTTATTTTGACAGTATTTATGAAAATGAAATGTTTGTTTTCTCAGTCTCCTGAGAGTAGAAAAAGGAACGACAGACTCATACTGGGATAGGTTTAAGGCCAAACCCTGTCTAACAGAAGAGGAGAAGTAGCATTTTCTGGGTACATTGGCACAGTGACAATGGCAGGTGGATGAGGTTAGCTTTGTGAACTCTCAGAGAAAGGCATGCACATTTTGTGAGTGATTCCTCAAAAGATCAGCCTCTAAAAACTGCTGAGCACCTGCAGTTTTTAATGGCTTTAACTGGAATTCTGTG
>JAWWES010000081.1:121650715-121672548 GCA_035583135.1 Lophotriccus pileatus | reverse complement strand
CCCTCCCCTCCCCTCCCCGTCCCGTCCCCCTCTCCCCTCCCCTCCCCTCCCTCCGCTCTCATTTTTTTTCTTTTTGTAATTCCCCCCCCAATAATCGTCAGTTTGTTTAATGTCTGAGATTTTCCTAAAGCAGGAAATTTAGAATTCTGTATTTGGGATTCTTTATTTGCATTTTTTTTGTGTGTGTGTTTCACCCCTTAGTTTTACTTCTGCCTTAATTAAAGAGAAATTTATTTCTTTGACTTTTGCATTGTCCATATGCCTTTTGCAGTTGTGTCAACATCAACTCATTACAGGAAAATTAAGTTTGGGGTTTTTTCCCTTTCTGTTTCACTTTAGACTTTTAGAAATATTTTTTTTTTTAATGTCCCCATGGATATCACACTTTCTTTTCTTTCTTCTTCAAATTCAAACCAAGGAAGAACAAACTGTTCTTTGTTTTAACATTCTTTATCAGTATGAGTTTAACTTGGCTCTTAGCAACTTTTTCATGTCTCTAGATAAAAATGGAAAGATTTTACCATTCCCTGAAGGCTTTCTGTTTTTCTGTATATTTTTTCCTGGTGTGATTATTCCTTCAAATGTCTTCAGGAGCTGCATTCTAGAGGTGTTTTTCCCTTGCTTTGGATACAGAGTCTGATATCTTAGATTTGAAGACTTTCCAAACTTCCTAAGCAATTATGTCTCACTGATCCTAGGTGTACCTGATCTCTCTAACTACTTCCCTTAATATATTAAATTTTGCCCTGTGGAATCAAGAATCTTAGCAACCTCCAATTCTTTTCTTTCTTTTTTTTTTTTTTCCCCCAGTTCTTCTACTGAAGTAGAACCAGATCTGTCCTTGATCGCTCACCATTAGGACAAAATTGTGAAAGAACTTTCCCAACACCTGACAATGCACAGTTTTCATTCTGTATTTTACTCTGTAACATAATTTACATTAGCTGACAGCAATTTTCAGTTGCAGCGGTTTATACAGTAGATAATTTGGATTTGCTTCTGAGTAGCCTTCTTTCAAAAGTTGAGGGCGAAGCCATCAGGTCAGGAAAACCTTGAGTACAAACATTTGGTTTTATATTGGGATAGAGTTAACTTTCTTCATAGTAGCCTGTATGGTATTTTGGATTAGGGACCAAATCAATGCTGATAACACACCAGTGTTTTGGCCATTGCTGACCAGTGCCTGCACAGCATCAAAGCCTTCTCTTTTTCTTACCTTGTCTCTCCAGAGAGTAGACGGGGGACTGTCAAGAGTCTGGGAGGGGACACAGCTGAAGCAGCTGAGCTGAGCCGGCTAAAGGCTGTCAATCTCAGCAATATAGACTGGGAACTTGGTCTTTGTTTAGAGATTGCTTGGGCACAGGCCTGTTTGGAAAAGGTGGTGAGTGAGTGATTTTGCATCATTTGGGTTTTTTGTGTTTGGTTTATTGGTTTTTGTTGGTTTTTGTTTGTTTGTTTGTTTGTTTGTTTGTTTTGGTTTTTTTTTTTCCTAGATTTTTTTCACCTTTTCCCTTCACTTACAAAACTCTTTTTATATCAACCAATGAATTTTCTCACTTTTTCTCCTCCTATTCCTTCCCCCATCCCACTGGGGGTGGTGACTAGGCAACTATGTGGATGCTTAGCTGCTGGACAGGGTCATCCCACTATAGCTCTTTACTTATGATATGAGAGAGCCTAACATTTACAGGAAACTTTCTATGTCTCATGAGTTCAGAAATATGCCAGTACTGTGAACAACATACAATAGGTTTCAAGAGTTCTATTTTGATCAGATATAATTAAACCACCACCAATGAAATGATATGATAATTGTCCTTTTCCACAGTATTCTATTACCATAGCACATACTTGGATTATTTATAGGACAGATAAACAAAATGAAACTTCTTCTATTTCCTTAAATTGTAACAGAGTAGCTGAAGACATTTTTTAAGGTATGGTATATTGAAGTTTCACTGGGAGGAAGAAGCCTCCTGTGTTCCAAAACCTCTGTGGATATCTTATATTTCCCCTTGTTAGAACAGTGTACCACAACAATTTGGTGCAACTGGAAAGAAATCTTAAACATAACCACTTGGCAGTGTTAAGAAGGTGCAGCCAAGATGAATTACCTTTCAGGCCCAACCAGGATGAGGTGCTCCATTAAATTGCCCCTGATTTGCTCTAGCATTTATCCTGAAGTGGTTGGCTTGATGGGAACCTGAATCGTAACACGCTGCGGCTGGACTTTGTGCAGCTGGAGAAAGCTAGCATGTAACAACTGCTGGGAACAGTTTTTGCTTACATGGGACGTACTCCCAGCCTCTGCTTTAACTCTAGTGATCTATTCTCCCACATCAAAAACTGGCAAAGAACTTGGCAAGTCAGGAAAAAAAAACAGGTTTCTGAATTTTGGTTGGCAAGCATGGGAGCTCAGTAGCTACTGAGAGTATAAGAAGCTCAGGGCAGGAGACCAGCAGTGATTCCTGAAGCACACCATGTTTTTCTGTAAATATCATACTGTCTGTGACAAGCCTTTGCAGAGAAATTTGTCCTGCTGATACCTACACATGCTCACAAATACTTCCTTTTGTTTCTCTGTCTGACATGGGACCACCAGGCGATGAGTATTTAGTGGTGCTTGTACTTCAATTAGAAGCGCTGGTCTCAGAACTTAACAAAGCTGTTCCTAACATCCTCGCTGAATCAAACCTTTTCTCTTGCAACTCCCATCCACTGTCAGGTAAGTTCAGCAGATAAGAAAAACGTGCCTTTTTCAGCAGAGAGAGCATTTCTTCAAAGCACTTCTTTCTGCATGTTGATCTATTACATGTATGCCCAGTTAACCTCATTTTAAAAGAACATTCTTAACCTTTGACTGGGATTCTGAGGACAACAGCAGCCTCTGCTGTTTTGACAGACTGTCTTTGTTCAAGTGGCTTTTTTGGAACTTGCGTTTGGTATATTAACCATAGATGTGCTCATTCTCATTTGTCTAATTCATACTGTGCTTAAGTCAGCCTGGCTAGTACGTTATGCATCCCTTTGTACACTGCAGGGCACTGTATTAGCATGATGCTTAGTAGCTCGGCCAAGATTTATCAAACAATAATTTTGAAGTTGCAACATCTGGCTTTGGGAGCAATGTGCTCTCTAACCAATGACTGATGTAACTCAGACATACCAGAAATGAAGCAGAAGAATAACAAACCTTCATTCTCCGGGATTGTTGAACTGCTGTAGGTTTCCCCTCTTCCAGACTGTATTAACCATATGAGGCTTTCGCACACAATCACCCTGTTTATGTTCTAATTTCTACTCACATCAGGCAGAAATAGGATTCCCAAAACACAATATAGCAATAAATACTGGTTAAAAAAATTTTAAAAATCACTGACCAGGCATGCAATATGCTTCTTGCCTCTGTATAAATCCTATGTGGATGTGGATGATTTGATTTACTTTCCATATCAAAAGCAATATCTTTCCTAAGGCAATATTAGAATAGTTTTTAATGATAACAGAATGTGTAGTGATGACTTTTTTATATAAATTTAATGATTTTTACCGTAGGCCCTCCTGTTCGAAAACCTATATGAAATCAAATGGGTGCTAGCCAAATAGCAGCCTCTCCACCCCAAATCTAGGTGAGTGCGATTTTGAAAAGATACTGTCTTAATTGGACTGATTGCATCTGCTGAGCGCAGTGGTGACAAGTTAAAGAAAGAATAACATTTAAGGATTATTGCCTTAAATTAACAATCCACAACTTTGTAGGCTCAATTGCAGTTTATCTTGTTAAAGATAGTCAAAGTTAGTATTCAGATATCCTTCTTACATTTTCCAGGGTCTCTTGGCCTTATTAATTCAAATCTTACTTTCAATGTATGCATGTAGCCAAGATAATTATTAGAAGGAGAGATCAAAGCAAGCATATTATAGTCCTATTCCATTTTCTGCTGATGTGAGTGATCTGCCTCTTCTTTGATGTTGTATGCTTCTACAGTGAAAGTACAGAGGATAAAAATACTACACCATGTAATCTGGCATTTATCCCATGAGAGCAGAATTCCAAATTGTGACACATGTCAAGAAGTTAAAAAAAAATAACTTAAAAGAGCCCTATGCTTTATACAGTGACATACTCTGCATTTAAACACCATCAAACATCACTTTCCATTACAAATTTAGTCCCCTATATAAAATTCAAAGAATTTCTGTAACTTTAGTCAAAGAAAATGACAGCAATACTTAAAAAATAGCTGCTATATTTACAAGTAGTTACACTAAGATGGCAACTTAGCTTTATTCAAACCAAATTCTTCTTTTTTTTTAATCATTAGAAAGGCAAAGGGAAGGAAAAAAGAAAGTGTATTTGTGCAAACACAGATGCATCTTCTGAACAATTTGGTTTCATCTCCAGGAGTCTGTTTATTCAAACTGGGTTTTGTCATACTTTGGAAAATATCTGTGATTCCAGGTGCTGAATTCAGTACTGACACAGGCTCATAGGATTCTTCCTCAGAGTGAGGAAGCAGGATTTGTCCTTTATTATTGTATATTTAAAAGGCAATTGCCCCACATATCTTGTCATAATTCTGTCATATTGACACATATATTGGAAACTGAAACTCATCATATTTCTGCCTTTGTAGCATAACACTTTATTTTAGATTGCAAAGAGCAGAAAGAATGTCAGTTACAACAGTGTAACATTTGGCCTTCTTGGGTTTACTGGAAAATGTCAGAAGTCTTTGGACAGTTTGAGAATTTTTCCTTCACTGCTGAAATCAGTGAGAGGTTTTTTATTACCTCCAGTGACTATATAGATGTAAAACAGTAATGCCTATTCTTTGTATCTAAAGGATGAAGCAGGCCAAATAAGAGGCTTTCCATCTTTCCTTTTCCTCATGCTCAACACTGTAATTAACTACAAACAGATTCCATATGAAGTCTGAAGAATTTCCTTAATTTTCTTTTCACCATTTACTCATATTTTCTTATGTCTGAGTTCTATGAGGGACAGAAACATAACTGTCAAAACATAGGAAAAAAGAAAAAGCTGTTCACAAAAGACAGCTGGAATCGGGAACACACAGAAATATCACTAAATTCTTAATTCCTATTTAACCTTTACATTTATGAGATGTTTGTATATGTTAGGTAGAGAAGCTGGTATATGGAAACTCAACGCCAGATTACTCCTCCTGTAATTGTTGCTACAAGTGTCCTAATCCCTTCATTTTATCATTCAGGAAATGTCTGTTTAGTTTCTGTCACTTTCTAGAAACAGAAATTAGATTTGGTAGAAGTTTTACTCCTTGAAAGTGAGGAAATAGTCTTGCAGGTTACTTTTTGCAATGTAGAGCTTTTTCTACCGACTGTGGGCCAAAATCTCAGCCTTGTAAAGCTGTATTGGCAGTTCAGAATTTCCCTAAACAAGACATTCAAAGGCAAATATTACTAGATTTATGGCCTGGGATTCCCTTAAACTTGAAGTCACACCTGGGTAGACATGAGTGCAAGAAGTGTTTGCTTTCATCTATGTCTGCCTTGAAGATTACCACAGATTGTATCAGACTGTCATCTGGCACAGGGATACATGCTTCTGCCACATCCAGGCTTGGTTACTGCAAATCACAGGACTTAGGAATGAAGCTTGCTGAAGAAAAAGAACCTAACAAAACACTCAAGGTGGTTTAGCATGAATTCACTTGTCTGTCCAGCAATATTGTTCTTTCTGCACACTGCTCACACTAAATTCAGGATCCAGATGTGCTTCCCAAGAGTTTTCTGTGATTTGTTACTAGAATGATTGTCAGGTGGAAACCAGGCTTTCTCCAAAATCAAAAGTCTCCTACAATGACTTCAGTTCTCCAGCTAATTTCAGTTTTCTCTCAGAAATTTCTTTCCAGATCCTCCATGTGTTAGTAAGGTGCTGGTCTGACTAATCCAAGTGTGGGCCTTAAAAGCCTGATGCATAGAGAGCTGATGAAACATAGGTTGTTGTTCCATGCAGTATTCAGTAATTTGCCTGGAGGAAAAAGAGCAGAGTGCTCTAAACATCACAAGAGCATTTGGAAATATTTAGAAATATTTTGGAAAAGCTAACAGTGAAAATGTCTTGGAAATATATTCCAGAATTTTCCCTCCTAGAGAAATTTAAAACCATGAAGCTATAAACCAATTTCATAAGTTATTTTTAGGGGTTGATTGGTTTGTTTGTTTCCCCTGAAGGTTTAGAGATTCTAAGTAGCAGGTACTCCAATTTCTTTCTGGTTCTACTTAGGATTTTTCAAGCTTTTTGTGGATTCAGATGTGACTGTCCCAGGAATTTGCAGTGTGCATGTTCCCAGGGCACAGAACAAGAAGCACAGGCAGCACTTGTGTTTAGCTGCTGCAAAAGGGCTCAGCAGGGCTCTCTGCTCCCTCCCTGTCTTGAGTGTGGAGAAACCAGCCAAGCAAAAGTCAGAAGTTCTTGGCTGCAATTCCCAGACTCTTTTCAAAAGGGTGATGTTATACTGTATTTTTCCTTTCATCTACAAAGAATGTCTTGAGTTTGTGTGAGTGGCTGTTCCATAAATCCACCTTGTACAAAATCATGTGCTGCTGCACGAGGAGAGGTCTTCTCTAAAGAGTGAACAGAGTCAAAAAGTGACAAAAAGACATTTATTTGTCCTTCTTCAAGTTTTCTCTTGGACAGAGAAGTCAATTTGTGTTATCAATGTGATAAGAAGTGGCTTTTTCTTTTTATTGAAGTACTGACTTTACAGTCAAAGCCAAAGCATGACAGTGATCTCACAATGCTACTGGCATTCCAGCAGCAAGTACTTGTAAATTTTGGAGACCTACATGTGGGTAGCTTGCTTTCCTATGAGAACTGAATTACTGAGAAATGAACATGTCAAAGGTGGCAAATAGTTATATGAGAAACATTTTGTCTCAAGATACTTGAGAGGAAGGAAAGAGGTGTAATGAAAGTGTGACTTGCATAGTTAGGTTGTCCAGTTAAGGAGGAACAGCTTCGTAATTGTGGTGTATTTGTACAGATTATAACCTCATCTTGAGTGACCCTTGCTCTCTGAGAAGTACTCAAGTTCCATTGTCCTGTCAAGCTCATGATGATTTGGTGGTATATATATACATACATACATACCTCTGAATGGCCAAAATGAGGCCAAAATATTCATGTGCAGAGTGTTGGTCTTCCAGGGTATAACCAGTAATTATTGCACCTAAATTACTGAACAGCCCGGGTATTGAAAGGATCCTTGATGTTCTTCCCATTGCTGTCACTGAGACCTATGGTCAGGTGACAGGAGGTGGGGTGTGCAGCGGAAAACACTGTGCTATAAAAATATGTATTCCTTACTTTTTCTGAGTAAACACTACAGATACCTACATAAATGGTGTATAAAGCTTTCATGAATCAGGCCTCAGGCTAGACATTTAAGTGGTCCCTACTGTATTCACATAGAAACAGTTTTGCAGTATATTAGGAATTGCAATAATAGAAAAATAGCTATAAAATATTAGCATGATTTTACTTTTATTTTTATAGCTCCTTGTCTTTATTGAGTTGGGTTTTTTTTTGAAATAATGAGAAAGTCAGTAAAGTATTACAAGCATGTATAGACTGAAAGGGTACTCAGCCAAATTTGGAAGGCATTTTATACTTTCCATATTCATTGATTATATTAGAAGAAAGCTTAAGAAAGAAAATATCTGGGTCTGTGTTATACTGAATACATTTCACATATGGTCCTCCTAGTTATCAATTAATTCAACTTACTTCCTCATCAATTTTTTTCCCCCTTAGTCCTGATGGTTTTATGACCTAGACCCAGGCGATACCCTTAGGCAGTCCATCTGATAATTGACACATTTTCTAACACAGCATAGTGATGCCCAAGTCAGTGCTTTCAGGCCGTGACTTCAGCTTATTGGAGACTGCAGCAGGGACTCCTTTTATCCCTCATACATCAGAATACACTGACAGCTCTCCCAAGCAGGGACGAGGCAGGTCTCTCCCTCAGGAAAATGTATGCAAACACCTCCGGAACATTGTACTGGTTGCTAGGCATCACACTGGTGACATCTTTATGATAAACATGGTATGCAGAAGAAGGCCTAATAAAAGAATAACAAATTATTACATCCAGAGGGCAATTTTACAAGATTAACTGGTCTAATAAATTACTGCTGTAGTCAGAATACTGCGTTACCTTTTAAGGTATTTCACAGCAGAGTCTAAATGAACCAGCCTATAAAAACAGAGACTGTTTCACAGCAAATAATAAAGCCATTCTTATATTTTTTTAATACTCTTCATGATATGTGTGTGTGGTGTTTGGCTTGCTGCATGGTAGCTTCAGCAACTGCTTGCTGAAAAATAAGGCTATACATGCAATTCATACCAAGAGGTCTCTGTTCATCATTATTTTTTCCCTGCTGCTGGACATTCAGTACCACTGCAATCTACATAATATCAATTTGAATGAAAGCCCATAGCATTTTATTTATAAAACTATTTCCATATATAAAGCATTACAAAGAAAATGCCAGTAGACAAATACCTTTCATACTACTTATCAAATATTTTGATTTTTTCTTTCTGTTTTTTAGCAAATAAAAAAAAAAAAAAGACATTTCACATTGTACCTCCTCCCCTTTCTCTCTCACTCATTGTGGCTTACTCTGTCTCTTTTTTCTTTAATTTTCTGAACATCTTAAATTTGTCCATTAGTAATTTTGTCTTTCTATTTTTAAGGATTCATATTTTATATTTTGATATCATAGTCCTTTTTTGTGACAAAACCCCCCAACTTTGTGGAGAAAAACCATCCCTCATTTGAACCCTAATTGACAGAATACCCTGGTTATTGTCATGTACTACTTTTATACTGATACAGAAGTGAATTTGCATTTCATTTGTAAATTAATGAAATGTGTTTTCCTGTGGTTATTTCAGGTAAAATCCCAAGATTTCCCACAACCCATAAAAGGTAGAGGACACACCTGGAGTTCAAAGGCCATGAATATACCAAAATTTATCAGAAAATCTCCTATGTTACTTTAACAGGCTGCATTAAAGGGATAACACAACTTAATCTTTGTAAGCTGCAGATGATTTGCAGCTGGTTATGAGGTCATATTCTTGCAGTTCTACCAATTTGATATAAAATGCTTTCATAAGTTAAGCCACTTATATCTTCACTTCCGAAAACGTATGCTCTAATGGGATATTTGCCCACAGTCAGGGGTGTTTCTGAGTGTTGGTCTGTTCCAGTCTTCTTCCAGATTTATATGTTTTCATTGTCCTTCCCTCTCCTGTGTTAAGGGTATGGCATACAGGACTGCAGTCTGACATAGACCAGCACCTTCCAAAAGCCCGTTCTTACAACTGGTCAAAATTACTTTTACACTCCCTGTAGGAAAGAGAAATTTCCAATAGGATCTCAGTGCCATGAGTTTCCTTGGTAGCTTTACTTGTACACAGATTAGCATTTTACTGCAATGATGCAGAAGTATTTGTAAAAGTGGCAAAAGGACACTTCAGGTATATTCTGACAATCATATGGATCCCCAGTTTGTATGTGAATTAAGAATTCATTTTCAAGACTCCTTTTTATATATCTGCATAAGTCAAACAAAAATATGTGTGTTTTTACTGATGGGTTATCTGAGTTCACACACATAAAAACCAAAGAACTGTGCAACCCTGCATGCTGAAAACAGATCCCCTGAGTCTCCAACAAAAAGTGTGCAGCAATGGCACAGTTGAGGCAATACTGGCTGGTGCAAGATGAAAAAGAGAAAACCAAACAACATCTTTTAAGGTACTGCTAAGAGGTGACACTCAGACATCATCACTGAGTGGGATCAAGTGCAAGGTTCAAGGCAACTCTTTTTCTTCAGCAAAAAAATGATGCTCCCAATGGGTAGACGCCATGGAGGAAGGCCAGAAGACAGTGTACTGGAGACAAGATGACACGTAAGACCTGAAATGAGACACCAAGATGTGCGAAGAGACCAGTCATGGCAGTGCTAGAGGCAGGAAAGAAGGGGGAGCACCAGGGTCAGAAGACGTGATCCAGAAAAGACCTGGAAGTGTGGGGATTAATTTGAATGTGTGAACTTCATCAGACAATACTGTTCAGTTTACAGATGACTGAATGCATATACCTCTTCATTCTGATCAGAAGGGTATCAGTTGAATATGTTCTATTTGTAGAAAAATGCTGAGAAAAGGCAAATCACTGGTACGTAAATTTTAGATTCAACACGTGTCAAAAGAAAATAAAAGTGTTTCTGAATGGTAGCAGCTTCTGTTTTAGCAAAACAAAACCAGTGACTCAGGCTTTCTGCATGAAAAATGAAATTATAAAAAATTAAATATAATTATGAAAGCACATAATTTCTTTCCTATAATTATAAAAAACTGTTGCACTGTTTCCTACTTTGCAGATTTATATTATTTAACACTTTGATTTCATGTTTCAGTTCAGGACCATGCAGTTTTTGAAAACTACAATGCTCTCAAAGGACCATCTCTACTTTTTTCTTTTTTTTATTAATTGAGTGCAAGACTTTGTGCCTTTCTGTGCTAAAAATAAGTGATATTTACAGTAAACAAATTTCACAAGACATTTTCAGAGTGTTCTAATACGACATGGATGTCACAAGAAGTTTACTCCTACTCATATGTAATGACAACTTAAATACCTAATATGGGAGTGTTGAGTGTCCAAATGCAGAAATACTTGCACTCAGAATTCAATACTGCTAAGCTCATCTGTTAAAGTTACCAAATAAGTAAAACTCTAACAAATTACTCTATAAGAAAAATTAAATATTTTATCCTTCTTTAAACATTTCCCTCACTCTCAAAGTCCAAACTATAATTCCAGATGTAATAATTCTTTGGCTAGAAACATTTTAGAGTATGCAGTGTGAATATCTAACACTTAATTGAGCAACAAAATAGTACTAGGTACTTTTTCATAGGTTTTATTGCACATACTTATGTAAAAAGAGAAGAGTGAGTAAGCCACTTTCAGGAAGAGAAAAGCATCTCGATGAAGCAGCGAAGTGTGTTGTGAAAGGGGATGTGGTAAATGTAACTTTTTGCTAAATACACAGTACTTAAAACCTAGTTTTAAAGAGTTTTCATGAGACATTTATCTGAATGATGTAAGGGGGAGGATATTCATAATCAACAACCATTCAAGGAGAATTTGCACTTTTGAAGAAAAGGTAGCTCATCAGCAGCTCGCTTATCAACTCCACAGGCAGACCCTTGTATGCAGAAGCTTCTTCATCAACGAACCCAGACAAGATGTTTGGGAATAATTCAGTCCCTAACGCAGAGCAGGTGCCTAGTGATAAAGCATAATCTATTAAATCAAACGAACTGTGCAATTAAACACCATGCAAACAAGAAAGATGGTCAAACAACTTCTGATGAGGCAAGTGGAAACATTGGATCAACATTTTTTCAGGGTTTTCATTTTCTGTTGTTTATACATTTGTTGCATTTCTAAGAAAAGGAAACAGCCAGGAACTTCTGATCTCAATGTTCAATTCAAATAGTCGTATCTGCTATTTAGAATTGTCTTGCTGGGCATTATAAAAAGAAGAGAAGATCCCACCAAGAGTCAATACAGCGGAAGCTTCAAAGTAAAGCAATAATTATTTGTGAAAATGGTCTCAAAAGAATCACATGGATCATAGAGATACATTCTAAATTGATCGAGCTTAACTGTCACGGTGCCTCCTACTGTTTATAATACAGAAATTTCAGACAGCTTACTCTGATTTTGTGTTTGAAGAAGTCATTTGAATGTTAGTAACCATACATTACAGTCTATATCTGTAACAGAAAACAAGAGTTCTCAGAGAATGAATAGATAACATCAACATCTTCATACTGTATGTAACCATGGAGCAGTTGGAGATATGTTTTACAAGTTATTAATATAAGATACTGGCTTTCTGAAACATATTTAATCAAAAATTACTTGAGCCTGCTTTCCTGAGGGGGAGGTTAACCCTCTTCAATTTTGTGCAGATATCCATTTTGCAGAGGCCATGTCAAATGTCCGAAGTGCGTAAAAATTCATACTGAAACTGCCTGAAAAAATTACAGTACGTAAATCTGCCAGTTAAAAAGTTTTCCTATTCCCATTATGCCTACTCATATCTAATCACTCTCATATGAGATACAAGTCAGTATTTTGAAATGAAAAATCATCCGACCCCATAGAATGTTTGAGAAAATCCAAGTTAACAGAACTGTTGGTAACTTTTGAATACTGCTATAATTCTGAGATTTAAAAAAATGCTGAAATCAGAAAAAAGAATTTTCTGCTACCTACACTCCATTTGTCTCACCTATCACTTAATTTCTTGCAGAATCTTATGCATCTGCTGTGGGAGGAAAAGAGCCCGAGCACAAGATGTCATTTTGTCACTGGCAAAAAAAAAAAAAAAAAAAAAAAAAAATCCAGTTATAATGTACTCCTGGAGCACTGTTGGAAATAATAACTGCTGTCCTCCTTCTCCAGGGCAGTCTAGAACCTCACTGCTTGTATTCAGTCCTTCAGGGAAAACTAAAATCACTTTCCCAATAATCTGAGAGCAATAAGGAAAGTCAGTGAGCTGAGCATGAATAAAGAATATTTAAACAATTGCTATTTCTTACTTGAAATATAAAGAGTGGTTGGGGTTTTTTGTTTGTTTGTTTGTTTGTTTGTGGGGTTTTTTTTGGGAGGGGGTTTGCTTTTTTATTGCTATTTTTTGGGGTTTTTTTTGGTAGAACTGAATCAGAAATCAGATTGGACTGCCTGGACTGAGAAGTTTATACAAGACTAATGCCAGTCCAAAAGAAATTCAAGCAATCAGGTTAGTTACTTAGGTTTGTTTGAAAACTCTCTCACAGGAGTGCAAGCAAGCTCCTCACCTCACCTCCACAAGGAAAGTTTGACCTGGCCAACAGAGGTTATGAAGAGACATTTCTCCCTCAGAGGCTCCTGTGGTAACAGGCTGTCCATGGTCATTAGAGGAGATGCTCACACCTTAATAACCTGAAATAAAAAACAGTTCTTCCCATTTAGCCATTATTTGCCATTTACTACTTTGGAGATGATAATGTACTCTGGGCACGTCCTGAAAAATTATCATATGCACATGGAGATATTTGTGATCAGAGTCAGACCTAAACTGTAGAAATATAGACGTGGTGTCTACCTGTGAGTTGTTCATATGAGTTGCCCATAGAAGCAACAGAGATGTAGTCAATACAGTTAAAGAAATCTGGAGAGTAATTCAGAAGTATAATGGCAAAACTCCCTATAACTCCTGTTTTCAAAATTACCATGTTATCTGTTTCTGTTTTAGCAATCAAGGATAACAAGACCCATTCAAAATACTCAGCTGATTCTGTATTGTTATTTATTTTTTTCTATCATTCTCATACTTTTGTCCTGAATGTTTTTATCATAATTAGGTTTTTCACACCATTACTGTGCAGAGTTATAGGAATATTACTGTTGTATTTAGGAGACAACTGAGCATGTCATTTGACCTGGTAGTTGTGTGAGATAGTTGAGGTAAAAGATTTCTTGGCTTTTTGGTGGATTTTTTTGGGTTGGACACTTATAAACAGTTTTTCAAAGCCTGATTAAAACGATCCATTTTCCAACTGGCCTGAGGGGAATGCATGGATGAATGTATCTATGCTTAATGTTTCTTCCTCTGGAAATTCTGCCGATTGCCACAGATGTGAAATTAAGTCTATCGTCAGAGTCTAGTCTTAGGATTTCTACTGTGAATAAAAATTATTAATAAGAACTAGACTACAGTTGTGGAAGTAACATGGAAAATAAAATTTGCTTTAGGCTATTAGCTAACTCTTTACAGTGAAAATGTAAGGGCGGTTTACTAGAGACATTTTGAAAGGGTCAGGGAGGTCTGTAGTCACCTATTATGATGAAAGAAGGATCAGGCTGAAGAATTTCATACAAATAAATGACAGTTATATACAGTTTTACTTAATTTGAGAAATGGCTGGAAACTACCACAGAATTTTTTAGACAGTTTGTGGCTGTTTTATCATGGTGGCATTAGAATTCAAAATCTTACATGATTTTGACAGTATCACAATCAGTTTGTTCAGGTTTAATAAAACAGGGAATTGGTAGAATGAGTTGGAGAGGATTCAGAAGAACATTAGTCCTTTACCTACACTTTAAACATTCTGCAGGATGTAGGTTGATTTGAAAGTTAGGTGGCTCATTTTCCCTCCATGCATCTGGTTGACTGACTGGTGGGCTTGTCTTATCTCCAGGAGCTGAGCTCTTCAGAAGCCCTGCTGGTGACAGCCACCCTTAGAGGTTCCCGTTTCTTTAGTGTCATCACAGGTAACTTCCCCAGTACTCATCTCCTTTACCTAGACTGTTCTATAGAACTAAATGACTGGTACTGTGAAAGCAGTGCTTGCCATGCTCTCACCTTCATTACTCCTCGTGATCTCAGGGTTTCCAGGTCCACATGGGACTGTCAGGCATGCATCAGACTCTGTGTCTCTAAGGTAAGAAGAAATTGCTGTGAATTTAGAGTATTTCTATGGGCTTGCAATTCAGCATACTTAACAGTTTTGATAAAAATAACCTATGGTTCCTATATATCATTAAAAAATTGTGTTCATCCTCATGAACTTTTTTGATAAAGAAACCAAAACATTGGACTTATGGACCATTTTTTGCATTGTAGAACCAGAGATATCTTCATGTTCCTGAAAGGAACTTTCTCACATAGCTCTTACCACAATTCCAATGTTGATCATTAATTGCATATATTATTTTCAGTTATTGGGCATTAGCTAACTTACACCAAGAACCTGAGATTAAGAGGTCACAAGTGAAAATGTCACACAGAACTTCTATAATTGTTGAAAGTTTGGAATAATCTTGAGAAGTAAATATTTGATTGCAGAAGATCACAGGTGGGACCACAGAAGCCACAGATACTTGTTTGGATACTAGCATGTGGCCTAGGAAAGGCGTTTATGCCTCTGTTTGAGATCAGACATCTTAAACCAATTTTATTCCGTTAAATTGCTGCATGAAAAAAAAAAAAAAAGAAATCGCTTTCCAAGCAGCTTCATGTTTACAACACAACACAGAAATTCTTCTCAGAGTCCACTGTTGTATTCTTACGCATAATAAAACTATGCAGAAATATCAGATCCAAAAGTAGGTTTGCAAAATCAGCAGCATCATTCTCTAGGCAGCATTAAATAAAAGCTGGTGTGAAAGTGCCTCTGCCTTCCTGTTAGTGAATTTTATAAAGATGTATGCAATTGAAACGTGAATGTTCTGCCACATTTGTCCCATACATCAGGCAGTAAGAATATTCAAATTACATTATTAAAGATCTTAACAAGTAACTTGACACAGAATAAGCTAACCTCTGACAAAAAAGGGAAGCTGGAAAAATGTTTTCTCTTCAACCATTCTACCCATCGATTTTATGGTGTGCTTCTAGAATATCCCCTAGAGGCATCTACTACTGGCTGTGCTGGGGCAACTGGGAATGGAATAAACAGACCACATGTCTAAATCAGGATAACACCTGTGCTACTTAGATAGCCTTTTATGCAAGAAAGATTTTGCATATCACGGGCATTTAATGTTCTCAGGTCCGTGGCACTGTGTGTCCCTTAAAATCATTTTATTCAGCTCGCATAAATTCAGATGCATAGAACTGTCTCTTTTTTCCTTGTTGGTAAGAATTTGAAACTCCTACTCTGGGAGGTAGTATATTCTATGAAGCCATTCTTTTCCTGCTTTTGTAGCTCCTAGGACAGCTTTTTTCCCCAGACAAAGTCAAACATCTAAGTTCCTGTTGTATGGGAATCACTTCTTTTCTGATGCACCAGTGCCAGAGCACAGCCCAGTGTCGGACTCAGCACAGCCTGTCACAACAGAGACAGAGGTTAAACAAGGAGGTTTATTCAGTTCTGTTGGGGAAGAAACACATCCATTAACAACTTAGAGGTTTAAAGCAGTCAAAAGGCCCATTTCAAGAATAAGAGTGTCAGTTTTCACAATATTGAACTCGGCAGGTACACAAAGAGTGTCATGTGTCACCAGTGCAATACGATAGCCAAGTGCAGGGGTTGCTCCCTTCAAGTCTCCTAAAGTAGTTCAGGCTTCAGACCCTTTGAAAATATTGCAGATGCAGGCAGAATTGACACAACTGAACCAGTGCCTGGTGAACTAAGAGTAGTTCAGTAAAGTGAGACTGTTCTCCAGGGAACAAGTGTCCCAGGGTGCAAGTGCCATTGTAGAAACTTATCTCAGGAACAAAACAAACTGAACTACATTTATCTACACTCAATTCTAAGGCTGGGAGTGGAGGACTAGGAGTCAATCACAACCTTCTCAGTGCATCAGAAGCTGTATTTCAATTTGCCGGGCTCTTAGAAACCTTGTGGCAAATGAATCGTAGGCCAATGGCCAGCATTTTCCTCTAAGTTAAAATGAAATTCCTTTCAGAGCAGATTAGAAGCAAAATAGTGACCACTTCAGCAGACCTCATCTGAATGTTAGGAGAAACAGAGCAGATGAAAGAAAAATCAGGAAGAGGCTGGAGGAAAGGGGAAAGGAGAAACAGAGGGTTAGAATGAAGGTTGCAGGGAGAGAAGAGGGTGCAAGAAGGTAGGATTGGAAAGCTGACTTTAGGACTAGGAAGATTCTCAGCAATTCTCTACATATTTCTCATGAAATTCTTGATTACCCATTTTGACAGGCTGTTGTGATAATCATACTAAGTACTGAATACTGTCTTCACTGATCAAGAAATCGTATCAGGCAGAATGTTAGTCACATAAACGAAGTAGTTTTTTATTTTAAAAAAGTAAATATCACTGTTTTTAAGCAAGTCACATTGACATTCATCAGTCTAGAATTCACTGCAAAGAATCTCAGTTTAAACAGTAATTGGCATCCCTCAAAAAAAGATACTGAATGTCAAGACATTTTCCCAATGCCCAAACTTGTTTGAGCAACACCATATTCACTTTTTTTGGCCGGTTTCCCTAGCCAGTTCTCACTTACCCTCCTTCTTTGATCTGTATTTTAAAACACTGTCAAAGTGCATAAAGCCTACCTCAAAGTCTTCACTTGTCCTTCTCTTCTCTGGCTTACCTCCATATGTGTTACTATCTCCCTTTCACCCCTGAATCCTCTCACATGATAGAAGAAATATTTCCTATTTTCTTGCTAAATCCACCAGCTGCACGGCTTCACACTGCACAAGTTCTTGTTAGGGGTGTGCATATAGGAGTGACATCAGCCTCAACTGATATGATTGCTGTGTCGTCCAAGCTCACTTCCTTGATGAATCAGGGCCAATATAACCATACTCCTGTGAATTTCTAGGCTGACATTTGTTAATACCAGAAAAAAAATCCGTTTTATTTACGTATTTATTTTATGAGTGCCCTGTAAATCTAGTATGTATATTATCTCAGTTGAACTTTGAAAAGTGATTCCCACAGTTAGGGTCAAATTTTCAGAACTCTCTTCCCTTTAGCATATTTAAATAAAATTGTCAGTGAAGTTAATGACTTATAAAAACGGAGCCATTTTCATTAAGTGGTTAAACTGGACCTGCTTGGTGCTGAGCTCTTTTAGAAAACCATTCCAAAACCACATCTGTACTTTCACTGTTGCCCTACCTTGTTTTATTCGCTATCATGTTGTCAATAAATAACATCATTATCACTCTACTCATTCCAGAACATTTTTGTATTTTCTACATTTTGATTGGAATACCTTTGGCCTAATTAGAAACGTGAAATCAGGACGGATGATAACAGCCCTAGAACCACACTTCAAACACTGTTACAGGCATTCCTGGAAGGGGGCAGAGAAAAAACTACAGCTCATTAGCCTGAGGCTGTGAGTGATCTACCAACCATACAGAAAATTGGCAGCCCTTCTGTCTTTTTTCCTCAAGAAGCCTGCGTCTTAAACTAATTGCTAAATATAGCAAACAGACTGGCAGTCCAGTCAGACTGTTTTTTTGCACATGTAAAATAATGGGGTTATTTGGATTTCATTGAAATGCTATCCATATATGTTTTACAAATGTGCAAACATTTACATGCCTCATAGAAAATCTTCAGTAGTGGCCAGAGATTTTAAAGGAGCCAGTCCAGTGTAAACTGCCTAGTTAGGGGAAAAAAAAAAATCTTATTTACTAAGGAGAAATAAATTAAAATGCATATTGAAAGTTTTTTGATGGCTAATTCTTAGTAAGTGTGAAGTTGTTTTGTTATAACATTTTTTAAAAGTGTACTTTAAATGAAAAATCTTATTGTGTTCATTATTTTATGTTACCCTTTTCTATTTCGTGCACATATATGTATAAAAACTGTGGTATGCTTCTCTTTTCCTAAATTATATTTTTTGAAGTTAAAAGCTTTTGTGATGGTCAAAAATTGCTGAGTGAGATTTGTTCAATACTAACTGATATTAGTCCTTACTGTTCTCATTAAAAATTGGTGATGCAGCACAATGACTTTGTGGGCGACAATGAAGATGATTTCATTCTATTCCCTGATTGGAATTTTTAGATTATACCAATCCACTGTCCACATCCTTTTTAGATATTATACAAAATTACCATAACAAAGGAGAACACTATATGCACAGAGAACATTGCTATAAGAAGAAATTGAAAACAGCGTATAAAATCTGTGACTGGAGAAGAATGGGAGGTGGGAGAATGATGGGAATAGAAGAATTAATTTTATCTAACTTCACTTATAGAAAAGATAGGCTTATAGTCTAATTTAGTTGTCTATTATCCTCCATATCCTAACCAAAATAGTTGCTGCAGTTTAAAATTTTTGCCTGTGATGCTTTACATGAAAAGCCAGTGGATTTTGTGGTAATTATTTAATTATTTGTAGCATGTTAACACACAAAAAGTCCTCCTGAAATAAAAACTTCTGTATTTTCTGTGCATAAATTTAAGAAGAGCTAGCCTCTGCAGGAGACATTTTGCAATCCTCTGGTCAGAATTAGTCCCAAAATTCTGGAATCTTCTTATTGATATTTCTTATGTCAAAGAATATTTTCAATATTGTATAACTGAGGATAGTAACTTGAATTATTTACTATTCTCTCACACACTTATAATCTTTCTAAAAATCAGATCATATATTTGAGCACAAATTCTTTCTTTTTTTCCCCCCATTCTAAGTTAGAGTTGTAGTAGATTTCATTTAAAAAAAAAACACTAGTTGCTTTGAGTAATGAAAAATTGAAGAATTCCTAATGTTTAAAAAATAAGTTTTAGAAATACAAATTGACAACAACACCCACAGTTCTTATGTTGGTAGCACCGAAAAAGAAGATTACAGGATTTAATAAGCATGCATTTATTTGCATCATACTGCTGAGGAAAGGAGTTGATTTTTGTAGGATTATCCATGTCATTAAAGCTAAGTGTATCTTTTTGTGGTTCACCAACCATGTGAATTTTAACAAGAGCAAGTGACGGATTCTGCACCTGGGATGTGAAACCCTGGATGTACATATAGGCTGGGGAACAATAGGCTGGAGGGCAGTGCTGCCTAAAGGGACCTAGAGGTCCTGGTCACTGGTGAGTTGAATATGTGTCAGCAGTGCCCTGGCAGCCAGGGGGGCCAACTGTGTCCAGGGGTGCATCAGGCAAAGCATCACCTCAAGGTGAGGTCAAGGGAGGTGATTGTCCTGCTCTGCTCTCCACTGGTGCAGCCTCACCTTGAATACTTAGGCACCACAATATAATAAAGATATTAAGCTATTAGAGAGCATCCAAAGGAGGGCTACAAAGATGGTGAAAGGTCTAGAGGGGAAGCCATACAAGGAGCAGCTGAAGTCACTTGGTTTGTTCAGCCTGGGGAAAGGTAGACGGAGGGAAGACCTCATTACAGTCTACAACTTCCTTGTGAGGGAAAGAGGAGGGACAGGCACTGATCTCTTCTTTCTGGTGACCAGTGACAGGACCTGAGGGAATGGCCTGAAGCTGTGTCAGGGGAGGTTTAGTTTAGATACTAGGAAATGGTTCTTCACCCAGAGGTGGTTGGGCACTGGAACAGGCTCCCCAGGGGTGGTCACAACACCAAGCCTGACAGAGTTCAAGAAGTGTTTGCACAACACTCAGGCATGTGGTGTGATTCTTGGGGCTATCCTGTGCAGGGCCAGGAGTTGAACTCGATGGCCCTTGTGGGTCCCTTCCAATTCAGAATAACCTATGATTTATGATTCTAAACACACAATTATCAGAGCTAGTAGGACTGAACTTTTGTTATTTAGTCATCCTTCCCCTCCCATCAAGTAAATGAAACTTTAGCCCCTCCCTAGCTGTTTTCAGTTTTAGTCAAAGACTGACTTACATTCCAGAGAATTGTTGCTGCTTCAGTGTATGCAATATCCAGTGATCAGACACAAATAGGTGGTGCCATACATCTGAGTTTATTCCAAACAGCTAAATCACAACTGCATCCAAATCAAAGGAAAACTTTCACTGCCCTCAATAACTGAAGAATTTGGATTTAAATAAAATCAGTTGGCAAATAGCAGCAAGGGAGGTTGCTGTCACATTCTCTTCCATCATTACTTGTGTTAGAAGTTTATCTTTAATGTATTTTTCTTTTTATTTTTTACAGGAAAAACACATCCATATGATAGAGATGATGAGATACAGTTGTGATTTGAGTTGTGAATAATCTAATTCAAGTTATGAATTATCTTAATTTATATCTTTCCAAGATTATTATACAAAGAAAACTGGATTTCGGCTTCAAGGCCAACATTCCTTTTAATTGCTCTTACAAAAATTCCGCTCTAGCTACAACAAAGAGCTCATTATGTTTTGGGGTGTTTTTCTTCCTCAGTATCATGTATTCTTAAACTGAAGCCAACATTAACAAATATACAAATTAATAATCATCTATCTATGAACTGGTATTTCAAATATTTACCCAGACTTCTTGGTTTCTTCTAGTTTATGACAAGGTGATTAAGAAAACACATAAAGTGGCTGGTGAAAGGAAATTATCAAATGTAGTGTCTATTATTTTCATCTTCATAATCTTTCTATACAACATTTGTAAAGCTAAAGCAAGGTTTAATAACAGACTGCTTTGGAAAAGTCTCTACACATTACCTAACTATTACTTGCACTTGAATAGGCAAACAGAGCACACAACAATAAAGAAAACATAAAATGACATTTTTAAAGAGTAGAAATAGCCTTCCAAGATCAGTGTAATTTTTCCCATGAGCTTCAATCATATAGACATTCTGCATTCCTTTCCTTAATGCAGACAAAGCTGCTTAGGTCCAGAGTCACAAAAGTATTTAAAATCACTTGAACAGCTAGGATTATCAGGAGGAAGAGATAACATAGTCAGATTTCTCTAACATGATGTTTTCATCCAAGTCAAGAAGAATGGGTGCTTGTAAACTAATGTTAAGCAATCTAAGCTATATTTAGTAAACCCAAAAGCCAAGAAAATGGTCCAGAAACCTTACATTCAAGAGTACATCAAAGATCCAAATCTTCCACAGACCATTCAAGCTGTAGCCTGCATTGTCTTCAATTGTTTTTATACCACCATTAAGAGAGAAGCACAGTAAAAGGTCATGGATGTCTTCACAATATATAGAAATATCTTTTCCTTAAATGAAAGTCCTTCAGATGTTTAAAAACTTTAAAAAATTCCTTCCTTCCTTCCTTCCTTCCTTCCTTCCTTCCTTCCTTCCTTCCTTCCTTCCTTCCTTCCTTCCTTC
>JAWWES010000081.1:121614370-121648076 GCA_035583135.1 Lophotriccus pileatus | reverse complement strand
ATTGGAGGCCAGAGTGGACCAATGGTGAAGATCAATATGGCCAAGGCTGAGGGATTGCTTCAGGGAGTTCTTGTATCTCCTCATCGGGGCTCCTCTTTTGCGACAGCCAGTGGCAAGTTCGCCATAGAGCACAAAACCTATATGACAAGTAGATTGAATACCCAAATTATGTTGCTTAGTTCAAATGTTGGATAACATATTATTTTTCTTTCCAGCCTAGATAAAACCCCTGTAAATAACTTTAAAAATATATGTTATTAAATCAGATCGGTGCTTCTGGCTACCACACATTTTATTATGTTTCAATGCAGTACACAGTTCACCCATGCTTAATCTACCTTGTAATTCTGTTAAGAAAAGTAGTACTTGATAATATACTGTTCTAAACATTCTGTAGTTGGTATTTTGCTAGTTTTACAGGTTGAAATTAATATTGCCTTTCATATTTTTGGTTTTGAACTATCAATTATTCTTGCATGCGTACTTAAACATACAGGTCACTAATAACAGCACAAAGGTTTTTTCCATATTTTACAAATACTCTGTATTAATAAATAATAATAGTCATTACACAAAAAAATGAAGACCTTTTTGGCTGGGTTTATTGCTATTCATTGGTGAATTAAATATTTTTGATGACTTTTCTGTGACATATTTTATAATCTTTTCAGTAAAATAATGTGGTGAAAAACTTTCAGTGTTGTGTGGTATCCAGTTTGATATCCAGTTGTGCATTCTGGAAGAGTGTGTGTCCCCAGTAAGTTTCATATCATCTGACAGACTCCTTAAACAGCTCAGATTCCTTCCCAGAATCACAGAATGATTGAGGTTGGAAGGGACTTACACAGCTCATCTTGTCCAACCATCCTGCAAGGCCATGTATAGCCCATTGCCTTCTTTAGACACCACTGAAAAGAGCCTGGGTCTGTCTTATTTCCTTCAGATATTTGTACACACTGATGAAATCCCTGTGAGTCTACTTTTCTTCAGGCTAAGCAGTCCCAGCTCTCTCAGCCTTTCCTCAGAAAAGAGATGCTCCAGTCCCTTCATTCATTTATTGACTCCTTGCTGGAGTTCCTCCAGTAGTTCCATATGTCTCTGACACTGTGTAGCCCAGAACTCGACACCATACTCCAAGAACTTAGTACCGGCCTCACCATTGCAGAGTAGAGGGAAACAATCACCTCCCCTGTTCTGCAGGTAACAAGTCTCCTAATCCAGCCCAGGATACCCCTGGCCTTTGCTGCTGGTTCAGATTCAACTTGGTGTCCACAAGGACCCTCAGATGTTTTTCTGCAAAGCTGCTTCCCATCTGATTGCCTTCCAGTCTGTTCTTATGCCTGAAGTTGTTCCTTTTCAGGTATGGGGCACTTCACTTCCCATTGAACACCTTGAGATTCCTTTCAGACCCTTTCTTCAGCTTGTTAAGGTTCTTCTGGACAGCTGTACAACAATAGGGCATACCAGCCACTCCTCTTAATTTAGTGCCATCTGCAGACTTGCTGAGGGTTCAACCCTGCCCCATCATTTAGGTCACTGGACCAGTATTGTCCCCTGGTGTATAATGCTAGTTCAGGTAGTGCCAACAACACTGCACTGCCAATCACCACCCTCTGGGCCCATCCAGTCAGTTTTCAGTCCACCTCACTCTCAGTTCATTCAGCACACGCCTCATTAGCTTCTTCATAAAGAATTTCTGGAAGACAGCACTGAAAGGCCTACTGAAATCTAGGTAGACAATGTCTTCTGCTTTCCCCTCATATACCAAGACAGACATTTCTTTTTAGGTTATCTGGCTGTTCAAGCACAGCTTCCCTTTTGTTGGTCCATGCTAACTATTCTTTACCACCTTCATGTCTTTCATTTGCTTGGAAACGGTTTCCAAGGCTAGTCATTCCATCACTTTCACAGGAGGGAATCTAAACAGGAACCCTAAGACTACTTACTAAAGAAGAGAATAACTGTAGCACTTGCAGTAACTCGCATTTCTGAGAAAAAACTACATTGACTTAATTATATCTATGGTAATTTTTGCCAATTGAAGATTTCAATTCTGAGACTGCTGTTGAGTAAACCCATTAGTTCTTCTTCTGCCTATATATTAAAATAGATTAATATTTCACATTCTCACAAAGGCAAACATATTTTCAAATGCTCTGATAATGAAGCCTTTAACTATCAGATACTTACGAAAGAATAGTGAAGGATAGTATCTAATACCATAAAACCAAACAAAATTAAATTACTGAAATTTCACTTCTACTAGACTGTTGATTTTACGGATATACAGAGAAATACATGCCAAGATATTTATGTTTCTGTATTACCAATCTTGTTTCACAACGTATTCTAGAACATTCTAATTGAAAATTCCTTAAAATTATAATGAAATATTTATATACTTTTAAATTTACAAGATTTCACTTAAATTGTAGTTTCATTTTTCCTCCTTGTACTTTTAAGTAATATTTATTATCTAACATTAAGTAATACTTAAGAATATTTTGCCTGTAAAAAAAAAGAATGATAATAAGAGAAATCATATTGCAGGATCACAAGATGCTGAGCAAAACACGAAGGAAACTTATTTCATAGGTTCTTGTTTATAAAAAATCATATATATATATTTCCACAACTTTTTCGGATGTTATGTTTTTTTCACCTTGGAATGTTTTTCAGCTCAAACTGAAGTGATGCACAAAGTTATTGTTTTCCCCTAAGCTAGCTGTACAAAGATTAACAATAACCTCGTATGCATCAGAGGCTTGTGAATACATTTCTTACCACCATATATATACCATGCTAGAAATTATTGAGATTGCCTCCTACCCAGAGCCCACTTAAGCACTGACAAGATGCTTTTTAAAAATATAACTAGGAAAAAAAGCAAGGCCTGTATATGGCAAAGTGTGCCATTCTTTTAACATTGGGGCTGTTAGAATTCCAGAATCAGGTACCAGAACATGTTTTATCTAAAAACATCATGTCCATGAATTAGGGGATTCCAAAGTATTTCTTCTAAAACCAGCTTTTTTTTTTTTTTTTTTTTTTTTCTGCTGAAGTATTTTATTAAAAGTTTTAGTGGCTACACTAAGAGCAAGGTGCCTGTGCCTTTAATCATTTTCATCTTTAAAACAGAACCTTATATTTTCACATCTTCAGCTGTCCCAGAGGGCAGCTGGGCCATCTTTAACAACATTAATTTCTCTTTATGACAGGACTAGTGCTGCCCCAGGTCTTCAGAACTGCCTAAAATGTCTGGAAAAGTAGATAATGAAGAGGATATTAGAATTGTAAACAAGAACAATTTGGTAATAAAAACCATATATTTTCTCCATAGGACTTTGGGCTTAATATTGCAGCAGCAAAAGTGTCACAAGTCGTAATTTGTTGATGGCTACTGTACATTAGTTACTGTAGGAGCATCCACATAAAGGGCAAGAACTATTGGCTTTGCATTAAAGAACATCTAAGATGGGTAATACTAATTTGCTTGTTTTGATTAATCTCTTTTGTTCTCTTTTATAGCAGTATAATCTTACAAAAAAAAAAAAATCTTACACATTCTGCATTGTAATTCCTGTGTCTGGTTAGAAAAGGCTGCTTTCTGTATCTGGAAATGCTGGACAAACACCTCACTCATGCTGTCTTGCCTGAAGCTGGAACAGCCTCTGGCCCTGAGAATTAGCCTCACCTCCATGAGACATGGATTCCTGAATAGAGAACCAATTGAAAGAATAAAATTCTGGTGTCTTTTCTGGTATGATTATGGAGTTTTACTAGCTGCACATCCCTGTCTCTGCCTACCCATACATCCTTTATTGCTGACAGGGTTTACGAGTGTAATATGATGGAGTAAGAAACAGTAGATTTCTCTCAAGAAGCCGAGCACAGCTCTTTGTCTGCAGAGAATGTAGGAGGGTCGTATAAAATGGTAAGCATTGTAGTCTGCAGATGTCATAAACAGGGCTATCTTTTCATCTTAAGGTGCACAGCCACTGGGAAAGTTCATGCTATACTTAACCTTTGGCCCTCTGTTGATCTTTTGTTGCTCTGCATTAGTGTGCTGAAATCTGAAAACATAATCCTTACAATACCTACCACCTTTCTTTCAGCAGTGCAGTTTTCCTTCATAATTTGCATCTGCTGTTTTTAACGGACCTAACTTAGTCCAGCTTCTTCTGCCCAGTCACCAGATTTTAGACTTACTGGATAAAACAAAACCAACAGACCAAACAAAAAACCCAACAACAACAAAAAAAGGGACAAATAAGAACAAACCCAAGAATTCCAGTCTATAATGACATATTTCTAGTTAGTTGACAGCAACATTGTGTGTTTCCTGTTAGAAAGTTATAGGTTCAATCAGTCGTCTTGCTTACTCAGAGTATGCAGTATTTCAGCACTAAATGTTTTAAGCTAATTGGTCCGATACTGAGGTATCACATTATGCACTTTAGTGAGGAAAATAAATTGGCTGCATTTTCTAGGGTTCTCTTCTGAGTCTATGTACCCCCTGCTTCCTCTAGCCCCCAACCTCCCCCTCCACTCAGGACAACAGCTTTTCTGTCATTAATTCAACATCAAATTATTTCCTTGGTGAATCAGTTCCGAGGCTAATGAGCTGCCTGTGCTTGCAGTTTGCCTCACTGTTTTTAGTGGAGTTTCAGATGAGGGGATATCACTTTAACGCTCGGTGGTGATAGTGGGATCATTCCCCAGACAGGACTCACTCAGCCTTGATACAAACTGAAAGGCTAAAATGAGCACTCTTCTATTATTTAGGCACCTGTCCAGAGGTTGGAAGAAATCCTACTTCTGCGGATTTAGCTAAAGAAAGCGGAGATAACCACCTTGCCTTCTGTGTCTAATAAGATGTGAAAGGGGAGAAATAATGAGTATTACACTGTATTCTCATGTAAAAGGCTGAGAAACAATACTCTCTGAACACTGGCAGCGATTCCAGTCATTTTCAAATGAAAAGGACTATTTGTTTCCAAATTACACCAGCCACTGGAATGCATACATATATGGCTCCAAAATCCTCATTTTGTGAAGTAAAATTACCTTTCTGTAATTTAGTCACTGCAGGCTTTCCCGGCTGCCTGGCCAGGAGCTATCAGATAGCTTGCAGCTGCAGCCTGAAACGGGACCATTTTTTTCCAGGACAGGCAGTTAGTTAGTAGAGCCATCAGTGTGGCATCTGTCATCCCGCTAGGCCCAAATTGTTTTCTATGATGGATGTCACAGTCTGTATGATCAAAATAGGAGCCCTGCTGCTTTTAATTGCAAAATCGGAGTACTTGCACATTTGTTATTATGCTGAGGTTATTACCTCACACAAAATGAATTAACAGGTGAAAATAATTGATGAGAGGAGTCTTGGGATTTTTAGCCTCTTCAAAGAGACTTTGTAATTATGGCATAATGAATGTTCTGAGACATATCTGTGGGGGGCAGCATGAGACCACCAAAGATCTCTTTAGATTGATGATAAATTCACTGAAATCTACAGTAATACTGCTTAAATTTACTTAGCAATTAGTTTAATAGGCCTACATGATTCATGATAACGTAGTGAGAATTTTTAAATAAGTTTGTTCCATCCATTTATAAATTAAGCCGCTTACCTCAGCTTTCTTCCCAAGGTGATGGAATATGTTAACTAATCAGACCTTCTGAAACAAAGATGATGTTGGGCAGGGATTTTGGTTCCTGGAATACATTTCTATTTAAAGACTTTGCTACTTTCATCTTACACAATGTGAATCTCGCTCCCCCCATGCCACAACCACCCCTTCACCTCTTCACATCAAATTTTGTCCAAAGATAGTATTGATAGTCCTTCAGCACAAGGAGGCTGTGCAGTTGTCTTGTGAAGTAAATCGTTCAAGCATTTTGTAATCTGAAGTAATTGTTCTTGGCTTTCTGACCATTATTCCATTCAGACTTGGTCATGTTTCAAATTCATCCAGCTCCTGAGTACAGCCAGACGGATGCACTCCAGTCCATCTCTGCTCTCCCTCTGACACTCTTTAGTTGCACAAGGTATCTGCAGCACAGTGCGCTTTCTCACCTGCTGATGCTGAGGGGGAAATGCTCTTTTATTTTATTTTTGAGTTCTTGCATTAAACAAGCAGGGCTGCCTCACCGAGGAGCAGGTTTACATGTGATGTCCATTCAATTAAGCACATAAGCAGATTTTAAATATCAGATTTTAAAAGTGCCAAAAAGTAAAAAATTGTCTGATTAATTCAATAACTAGTAAATAATTCACTGTATAAAACTCACAGGGGAAAGCCTCCACATGGTGTATGAGCAAAGTTCATCCTTTTTCTGTTGCACATTACGTTATTGACATACCAGATACATTCAAACACCTCAAGGTTACTCATTAATTTGCAAGAGTTTAAATCTAATTTAATTCCAGCTACTACTGACATCCTGAAGATTCTACAATAGAGTTTGTAACAGATCTGCCTTCAGTTCAGGCTGTGAGCTAAGGGAAATATGCAACAGAGGAGGGGAGAAGTTGCTACTAATTAGAAAATAACAGAAAGAAACCTATCTTAGGAACTTGGCTGATAGGTCACATGGGGCTTTTCACTAATTTACTATACTTGTATAAGCTCTCTCCACACCCGCAATACATTATTTATTATCATCCCAGGTATAAGGCATACAAAGAATAGGTAAGATTTCATATATCAGATATGCATAGAATCTACTTTCCCCACAAGACAATGACACTTTGTTTTCTGAGAATTTCGTTTATTCTTGGGAGAATTTCTAACTGCAGCTTTGAATAGTTCTCTAAATGAAACGTGTATCACCCTAGTGAGCTAAAATGACATGTATCATTGGGACATGCAGTTGATGTTCAGTTAATTCCTTTTAAATTCTGATTCCTTTCCCTCATGTATACATCATTAAAAAAAATCTTTGCTGTTTCTTCTTTATTTTATTGTAGTTACACTTTACATCTGTAGTTCTGTCTTGTTTTCTACATCAAGCATTCTTTTCAGATTTACTGTCAATGTTTGGTATTTAAAAGTACATAGTATTAAAGAGGCTCAGAAAAAGAAAGAAAAAATGCCTAGCAAGAAAACACAATAAATGCAAGACAAGTAGTAGATTGCCCCACATGTGAAGCGGACTGTGGTAACTCATATCAGGCTTCCTGTCACTTGCTGAGACATTTTTCATAAACCCTCACACGCTTGCATTTATCTTCAGTACAAACCCCAAGATGAATTCTCCAAAGACATTAACAATAGATAAACGCTTATTAAACAAAACGGTCTATTCAAGAATAAGTATAGTGTCTGGATTAGACGCAGCAAGATGTTTATAAAATCAAATATACATTATGTCTTTTGGCTTGAAGCTTTTGGCTATTCTATGGATTTTTTTTTTCAGCAGTTGGTTATAATCTTAATAAACATGAAATAAAAGACCACCAGAAGCTCTAGTTTAAATGATATCACCTCTGGTGCCTGTTTGATTCATAACATACAGGTAGATTCTCTGGATAACTTATAATATAATAGCAGTAAAATTAGGGAGAAATAGGGCCAAGGGAAGATGACTGAATATATTTTATGTCAGTGGACACTGCAATATTGTTATGAAAGTCCTTTTGTTAAAAGCATTTCAGAATCCATCTCATAACTTAACTTAGAAACAGTAGAATGCATCATTTTAGTCCCTGATGAATTCTGAAAAAAAAATCTCCTACGAAAAAAGAACAGCAAAAATCCCACAAAAAATCCAAAACAACAAAACCACAAAAGCTAAATCAAACCAACCAACCATACAAAAAACCTCCATCACAAAGAATAAACCAAACCAAACCCAACCCCCCCACAAAAAAATGCAGCCTCAAAACAGCAGAATTGTACGTGCTTTATCATAGGTTTAAGACGATACACGAAAACGTGCTGCATAATTGACTGCAAAAGCAAATACCAGACTCTTTCTTTTGAATGCATTGTGCAAGTGCAAATATTTATATGGTTCCCAGTGACTACAAATAGTTTCAAGAAGAGTGTAGTTTTTCTAAATCCAGTTTTATAGCTGCACATTTGATGTGTTGCTTATCTATCATGGAATGCAAGATGGACAGAATAAAAATAACTGCATTATTCATGCATCACTATAAAATATTGGGGAGGTTATGGTTTGTGAATTACATCAGCAGGGAAATCCAAACCCTAGAATTGCTACCTAAAATTGCAAGTTTAATATGTTATGAGGTTGCAAATTAATCTCATGGATGATGTAAGTATGTTAGCATTACATGCAACCTTGATCCTGATAGCCCTTTCATTCCATAATTAAACTGAATTTGACTCTGGGTCTGTTTTCTTCAGATGGCCCCTGTTCCTGAGTAATACCCCATAGGAGCCCCACACTACTGATGTATTGCATTAATATATCATCAGAAGCAGTTGTCATTCCAATGATATATTAGTGTAATACACGAGAATGAGGCTCACTGATGATGTATTTAGTCCTTACAATATGGCATTGTCCAGGGAAGCAAGGGTCCAATAAGAGATTCATTACAATTACAGTATGAAGTCAGCTAATGCACTGCAGGTTGGGAGATGCATTTCTGGTACCAGGTAGATAATTTTGATGCTAAATCCAATGTCTTGTCATTGTTTCTAGTGCTTCAAACTGCAAAGTTTGCCACAGCAGTTGAAAATTATTCCAAAAAAAATGAACAAGCATTTTCTTATCTCTATTTACATCCCTCTTTTTCTGCTGAGCTGCTCTTTGTGAACTATGTATAAATTGTAGGCTATTGTTTCTTTTGTCTTTCTCTTGGTGTATTTCTCTGTTCTGAAAAGGTAAGCATCTTAAACCTGGGACCTACATTTCATTAATGATTGGAAAGCATTTCTCGCTTCCTGGAATCTCCCATAAGAAAATATTAATTAAGACTAATGGCAAGATCCTCATCCTGGTTTGGGTGCTGGCTTGATTGCTTGTCATCAGAGCTTTCATAGTTGCTGAAGCTGTCCTTTTCCTGTGAAAGATAAAGTTTCTGGTATCACTGTGAGCCAGTGAGACTGCTGAAATAATAAGTCATCTTTCTCAATTTTTACCCTAGTGAAGGCTGCAGGTTTAGATTAACTTTAGCACATTAAGCATATTTTCTCTGCTATAAGAAGTGGTATTTGTTGCCAGAGGTAACAATCAAGGAAGATTCAAAGAAAAACATTTTGTTTAAGGGCTACTAGTACACTTTCTGCTAATAGACATTGCAAAACATGCTCTAAATGTAGATGAATTAGAGACTTGGATTCAGCACAGTCTATCTAGTCCCTGCTGCATTTTTCTGAGAGGAAAAAGAGGAAGATGAAAAAAGTGGAGACTTTCAAATGTTTATAATATAAAGCTAAAAGAAACAGGGGTATTTTATGCATTGGGAAAGCAGTTACTGCTCACTCTCCTATAGTCTTTGATTGCATCGTAAATAAAACAGTATTGTGAGTCATCCTGGACATAGGATGTATTGAGGTACTGGTTGGAAGGCCAGTTAGGAAGTTAAAATTATGGTGGAAGACCCTTAGGTTGGTGATGGCTGGACACAGACTGAAGTGATATGCTTCTTTATTGAAGAGGAAACGAAAATGTGCAGCAATTTTATAGCATCTTCTGGCCAAAGCATGCTCCAGAAACTATTCATGTTTTGAAGAGTTTTCTTGTATATCTTGTCCTGGGATAAATATTTTGGACAGAATAAATGGAAAAAAAAAAAGTGACAGGAAGATATTGAAATATAAGGTAGCCTGATGAACTTCAATTGGCCGCAGCCTTTGGGCTAGGCAACCTGATTCCACCTCTGCAAAAGGAAAGCCAAGACAAAGACACATGTGGTGGGTGATGGAAATGATATGTGACAATAGAGTGAAGAAGAGTGCAAGTATTATCAGTGGGTCCACAGTGATTCATGTATGTGGGGATATGTCTCCGGACATATCTTTTAGACATAAGCCTGGAATTTTAAACTAGTTAACAGGATTGCTAGCAATTTGTAGAATAATGTTAACTATATCTTCAACATGGACTAGCAAATTGTGCCGCTCTGAATGCCAGTCCCCACACTGCTACATACTCTTTTTGCTGAGGTTGTTCAGATTTAAAGCACTAAAGTTATACTTCTTGGGGCTTCATTGTGATGACTGATCAGATGAGTATTGGGTTGTGTGCTGCCAGGTGGCACCCATCTAGGTGATTGTGTTTTCTTTCTGGGTATGAAGTTCAGAATTTCCTCCAAATCAATTTTTCTTTACTCAGGGATTATATCTGCACCTGGGTTTGGCATCCATCAGGCATGTAGAAGTTCCCTGGCTATCACACAATTCTAACACCTCTCAGACAAAGGTTTCAAATCCTCTGAAAATCTTAAGAGGCCAAAGGCTCCTCTTCCAGCTTCCAAGCTTGACAAGGCCTCAGACTTCTGGGCTTTTATGTCTCTCTTCACCTGCTCTCATCCCAGCGGCTGGCACAGCTGCAGACTTTTTTGCTGAGACTCAGATGAGTGATCCCATCGCTCTCACTCCCCAGAGCTTCCAAGGGGAGGTAGGTCACTCCCGCTGTCTCCTCCATGGGTCTGGTGGGAGCCAGCGGGAAGCAGTTAATCTAAACCAGGTAACCTGAACACCTGGTAATCTAAGTGTGGTAACCTCAGAACAGAGCTCATTTGCCCCAGTGCAGCTGCATGGATTCTGTGAGGTGCTGTGTCTGTCTGCAAAGCATGCTGACTGCAACCCCCAAGTGCCCCATTGGGCACTTCCAAATGCAAGAATAAATCTTGAATACCTAACACACTATGTCGTAACATGCATCTCTGGCTTTCCTTCAACCTGTCTGACTGGGGAAACCAAGGCATGGAGCTATAAAGTGATTTGCTCAAGTACCTACTCTCTTCTTCTAACTGTTCTACCCCAGAAATATATGTGTTAACTTCTATTTAACACTTTATTTGATCCTATGTAATTTATCACTAATATCCCCTTCTATTTCTCACTCTGCCTGTTTGTTAAGATCCACCTTTTCTATATTATTCACATGAATAACTTCTTCGGAATGCTTAAACATTAACTCTTTTTATTTATAAGGACTTATTCTACAACCTAATAGAAAGAATGCATTAACTCTGTTTTAATTTGTCTTAGAGTTTCTTTTTAAAATATCTGAGGTTCCTTGTATCTCCTACATTTATTAAGATTGATCATGATTGCATATATATGTCCAATTTAGCAAGATATTATACCCAATGTCCCTGAGTTTTCCAAAATATTATCCTCATTTCAGGCAGCATTTTTCCAAGACTTGCCATCAAGTAGTCTAATTCTTATCTACATGTTCTATCAACAGAAACATGAAGAATTATATGCAATTTCCCTGTATTTTGGCTGAATAAAGCTATTATCTAGGTGCATGCATGCCTAGAACAAGCTAGTAAAAAAAAAAAAAGGAAAAGGAGAAAAGGAAAAAAAACGTATTTTAATGTCATCGTAAAGCAGCAGAGCAAAAGGAAATCATAATTAGCATTTAGTGCTCCAATGTTAGTGGACCAATTAGACTTGGAGTATTATACTAAATGCATCTTCCAAACAAGAAGGAAATGTGCTTTCTTTTTTCCATGCATGGCTATTACATAAGCTTTTTTAATTTTCCCTCAAATGTTTTCATATAAACAGACTTAATTGTCTAGAGAATTCAAGTCTTTATATAGCAAATGTACAGTGTCAATTAAATACAATGTTGAATATATATTTCTCAATTAGTACAATGTTTATACTAAATTAATCAATAATATCTACACTACCTAAAGTTTCCTGATAGGCTTTCTTGTGTCTTTGTTTGCCAGTTACTTTGCAATGATAGAGCCCAGTGCTGACCAAATCTAAATGGTTCTTTTGTCAACAAAGAATAAGAAAAGAAGAAAAGGTTAAACGAGCACTAGGGGGTGGGGAAGAAGAGTAAGAAGGTACAATGTCACCTCCATGCTGTGACAGCCATGAATCAATTATTCACATTGCAATTGGTAATATTTCTGAAATGCTGCAGACTGGCCAGAAAAAGTAAAAAGCATTTTCCTGGAGACTTCGTGATTTTCCCAAGTGAAAACCATAAACAAAATCAGAATGGGGGGAAAAAGTGTGTGTGTGTGTCTGAATATGCTGAAGAGATCAGCAATGGAAAAGGGATATATTATTATGGAAAATACATTCAGAAAGCTGGCGACAGAAAAAGAAAGACTATACAGGATGAAAGGGTGAAAGTGCTGGGCTCAGCTAGTTATAGTGAGATTAATGTCATTTAAAAAAAACCCCACAACACATTACAATATCTAACAATACCAACACATATTGATTTCAAATTTATTTCCTGTACCAACACTGGTAGCATAACATACAGGAAAAAAAGACGAGAGAGAGAGCTCTGCAGAAATGCTTAACATCATGGTAAATGGAAGGAGAGCAACTGTCACAAAAGGAAAATGAATTCTGACCATCACTTAAGTTTTAGGGTCTGTACTTGCTGATCTTGCTGCAGGTATGATTTCAGAGTATCATAGGCCTAACAAAAAAAAATCACATTTTCTTAAGAAAAACAAGAACATGAAAGTTAGTATCCCCTGATAAAAATGTATAAAATGCACTTTAGAGAAAAATGTATTCAATTCTGACTTAAAATAGATTTCTACTTCCAATAGTAGTTTTCCTTTAGGTTCAGAGAAGTATAGAGATTCCAAGCAATGCACATTTTCTCTAAGGTCTCTAAGAACATTTTCACAGTTCAACCTTATGATATTTTGTTCAATTAGAAAATAATAAACTAAAGGCTGGGGTGAATCAGAGGGAAAAAATGCCATATGGCATATTTTTCTCCACTCAGCTTTACAGACAAATGACTCTTAAGATGAAAGGACAAATCACAGAAACGTGGGCAAAATTTCAGCCAGAGCAGTCTGTCTACACTAAAATAGAAGGGGTTCAATCTCTCTTTCACAGGATTATAAATGGTTTGTATGGGCTGTAATGAGACCCTTCAAGGGAAGAGCAGGGCCCCAAACTTTTTATTTTTAACTACTTAACCATCTGACTTTTTACTCTCTAATTTTCCGTGCTCCCTCAGATCTTTGTGTGACTCCCCAGTTTGTCATGCATTCCAAGGCACAGGATGTGTTAGCTTAGTGATATTCATTAGCTGGTCTCTGCACCTCCCAGCTCCTACAGCCTCTGTCTTCTCAGCTCTATTTACCTCTTTCTTGTAGAGGAAATGTCCCTTTTTCTCCACTATTTTTTTTCTCCCTCTCTTTTCTGTTTGTCTTATCTCTTCCCTGGGAGTGACTGCTTCTTTTACTTCTGCGCACTTCAACTTGTTTCCCTCTACCCTTTACTCCCCATTAGAAGTCTTCACCTTCACACACACAAAACCCAAATTGCACATTGTAGTACAAATGAAATCCCCAAATTATCAAGTGCAAAATTAGCATTAAAAAATCATAAGACAACAAACAATAGAGCTTTTTATGTGGTTTTTGTAATTGCATGAAACTAGTTACTTTGGCAATTATTGTTTGTGTCTCATTAGCATGCAAAATGGGTTTTTAGACTAACCCACACATAAAAGAAACCACTTGTGATGAGAACTGTGCTTTGTTTAATGTTAGACACCATTGTATTTGCTTTCCTAATATAACAGTTCTAATTAGTACCTAGCACTCATCCTGAGTTTTTCAGCTTGAAAATGCCGAAGGTGACAATTGAGTCACAATTCCATGGCACTCTTTGTCAGTACCTGTCAAAATATAGATAAGTCTTTAGGAGTTGTGATCTAAATACTAAAAAAGTTAATAGTCCATAAAGAATCTCACTTTTGGTAATATTTAAAAAATAAAATAAAATTGCAGATTACCCTTTTGTTAAGAGCATAATGTTATTAATACTTCATGGTTAAATATGGTCTTGGCAAGACTGTCCTCTGTCCTAATACTGACTTTGCATTATTTTTGTCATCTCACCTTTACCCGTTCATCTGCTTTTTTCATTTTTAGTGATTCATTAGAACAGCATGGGTGGAATAGCCACAAAACATAAAATCCATTCATCAGTATATGTAAACTTCTTCAATGTGATTGCTCACTTGTCTTTGAAGAATGACTTTTTCTTAAAAAAAAAAAAAAGCCTCACTTCCAGAGCTGGAACAATCATGACTGCCTTGCACTTATGTTTCCTGACTTTACCCCAAATTCTTCACAGAGCAGCTAGTAGGGGAAACATGAAAACTCCTGCTGAGGGGTTGTCTCCAGCTTCATGTTTGTGTATGAATAAGTCAAGAAAGAGCCAGTTCAGTGACACATTGCCAGTGCTGCTTTGTGATTATCACAGTATGGAGTGATAATGTTGTGCTTTCTTTTCAGTAATAGAAATTTATAAAGAACTTGGCTGTTCACAGGCTTGACCAGTATTTTGGCTTATAAACACAAGACTTTCATATTTTCTAGTTTGCTTAGACCCACTGAGAAGCTGACTGTCAAAAGCAAAATTGCCCACTTGGTCCCCATAATTCAAAACTTGCCTCTCAACTGGCCTTTTTCTAGCTCATTAACTTCCAAGGCAGTTTGATATGTTTTATTCTATCTTGGTTTGAAAGGATTGAATGAACTTTTTTCTTTGCTGTCACCTAGTATTGGCAATGCTGCACTGAAATCAGTTGGTTTATCTGCTAGCTTCAGTCAGTAAAAAACAGAGCCATCAGTTGTTCTGTGCCTCAGACTCCACTGTGAACACAGAGAGACAGCTTCGCTGGCTGGGCTTGTACAGCAATGGCCCTGACTTCAGAGGTGATGTAGCCACTTAACACCCTAAGTGTATTCATTCAGCTTGTCCTCACCTCTCACTGTGGATCTTCAATTACAAACTAAAGTTGTTCATGCCTTCAAAATTTGCCCAGCAGAAGCTGTATTTTCACCAAAAAAAAAAAGTCAGCTGAATAGAAGGCAGATGAATCAGAGATGGTGGTGAAGGGAAAGCAGGATTTTGGCAGTGGTCACAAGTACTGTAGTTTTGTCACTGCTCTAGGAAGATTCTCACATTGCTGCAGCATCTGCTAGATACAGTGCTTGCATCTCAAGCTTTGCAGCTGTCTTTATCCTGTTCAGTTGAGTGAATGTACTCACAGAACATGAGAATTTGGAAGTCAGTTCTCATTTTCTACCTATAAAATGATACTGCCACACAGTAAGAAATAATATGTTCAGTTCTCTATATCTATTATTAGTTTGTTTTTTTACATGGGCAAACCAGGTATCTGTATGGCAAATTTATCAAAACAAATTAAATTTGTGAATTCATCAACAGGTGAATAACTAGGAATTGGGGTAACTGAGAAAACAGAGACAGAATATTAACTTAAGCCACTGGTTTCCAAACCACGCTTGATTTTTATCCGTCATGGTCAGATTACAAGGTCTTAAAAGTTACGTAGATGACTGGTTGTGTACTTACAGGTGTTCCAAAGTTTCCACTAGCTGGCTCGAAACCTAGTTTAAGATAAAGTCCAGGAGACCCCAAACACAACTAATTTATTTGAGAACCTCCTTTGCAGCTAAAGTCTATGTATATGACCTATGCATAATGCAGCCTCACAAAAAGCCATGGGTACATACACACAAGGCTCACAGTTAAGGCACTGGTAACTGGCTCAGAAATTTTCATATTCTGGTAAATGCAGTTATTTCATTGCAAATAAATGTCTCAGTCATGCATTCTGAAAGACTTTTCAGTCTCTTCTAAAATGTTGCTCTACTTTGTGTAATTCAAAAAGCCATAAGATAATATTGATAGTTGAATAGTTTATCCATATAATAATCCATAAAAGAATTAGTTCATGAAATAGTAGACTTAATAAAATTATGAAGTGAATGGAGTTTAGGCAAGTTTACATGACACACTGAAGTGATAGGAGCATGGTTCTACCTCCCTTTGGTGCTTTACAGAGAGACTAGGTTGATTCCCAAGGGTAAAGTAGCTACATTTTTGTTGCAGTGTGACTTGCACTAAATCCATCTACACAACGAATTAGCTTGGACCCCAGGGAATAGTGGTCAATTGCTTGCTATGGCAAAGCATCTTAGTACTATGAAGCTACTTGCTCAACTGCCCCTTTGGCCCTCTCTACCCCCAGCAGGATAGGAAGGAGAATTGGACAAGAGGTACAAACCATGGGTTTAGAAAATAATAATTGAATAAAAATGACAACAATAAAAATAATCGTAATAATATAAGTGCAATGAAAATGCAGTCAACAAAAAGAGAGTGAGAAATAAAACCCAAGACAGACAAGCAATGCACAACGCAATCTCTCACCACTCCCTTACAGATGCCTAGTCCATTCCCAGGTAGTTGGATCCTCCCAGCCAATCTCCTCCAGTTTATATACTGGGTGTGATATTCTATGGTGGGGAATATCCCTTTGGCCAGTTCAGCTCAGCTGTCCTGGCTGTGCTCACTCATGAGCTGGATAAACACTTCACGAGTGAGCAATTGTCTCATGGACTGAGCACAGATGATACAAAACTGGGAGGAGCTGCTGGTTAACTGGCAGTCAGGGAGGTCCTGCTGAGAGATCTTGATAAATTGGAGGAGTGGGCAATCACCAAACACATGAAGTTCAGCAAGCAAAAGTGCAGGATTCTGCACCTGGCATGAGACAACTCTGAATGTATGTACAGACTGTGGAATGAGGTGCTGAAAAGCAATGCCATGGAAAGAGACGTAGGGGCTCCTGGTTGATGGTACATTACATATGAGATATTGCGCCCTGGCACCCAGGAGGGCAAACCGTGTCCTGGGGGGCATCAGGCAAAGCACTGCCAGCCGGTCGAGGGAGGGGATTTTCCTGCTCTTCTCTGCACTGGGGTGGCCTCACCTTGAATATTGTGTGCAGTTTTGGGCACCACAACATAAGGAAGATATTAAGCTTATCAGAGAGCATCTAAAGGAGGGCTGGAAAGATGGTGAAGAACCTTGAGGGGAAGCTGTACAAGGAGAAGTTGAGGTCACTTGGTCTTTTCAGCGTGGAGAAGAGGAGACTGAGGGGAGACCTCACTGCAGTCTACAACTTTCTCAAGAGGGGAAGAGGAGGGGCAGGCACTTTTCTCTGTGGTGACCAGCGACAGGACCCAAGGGAGGTTTAGGCTGGATGTTAGAGAAAGGTTCTTCACTCAGTGGGTGGTTGAGTGCTGGAAAAGGCTCCCCAGGGAAGTGGTCACAGCACCAAACCTGACAGAGTTCAAGAAGCGTGTGCTGTCAAGTTTTTTCTTTGACTAAATTCCAAAAACATAACACTGTACCAGCTACTAGGGAAAAAAGAACTCTGTCCTAGCTGGAACCAGAATATTGTCAAAGACGTGGTTGCTTGACATGAAGACTCAACTACTAGACACCACCTTTGAAAATTCAGGGTTTTTTTTTAATGCTACTGTACTTCTGTTGGTTCCAGAGGAGGGAAAGAGTGTGGAGTGAGAAGAACAACAATTTTGCAGAGAGACACCAAAATAGTGCTTTAGTAAACCTCCTCCAGTCTTTCCAACAGGATTCATTATCCCACGTCCTTTCTTATTTTCCATATTTTTACCTCTTTCACACTAATGTTGATTTCTTAATCTGTTATTAAACAGCTTCCTGTTTCAGTTCCCATCTTCTCTCTCCCATTTTCTGTGATAAGATAATTTTTTGTTGGAATGCTAAAATGCAGTGTTTCCTAAGATACTGAGAAATTGACTGTGCTGGGCACACAACCACTCTGGCCTCACTGATTCAAAGTTATGAGCTCTAGAACCTCTCAGCAGCTGTGTAAATGTCTGGTTTCCCACCTCTGTACATGGTAAAAGTAACCAAAAGTAATGAATAGCCAAAGTAACGCCTTTAATTAGTCAATGATTCACTCACATTTATATATTTCTACACCTTTCTGTCCCATCCTGCTCTTTTAGCAAAAGCAAGATGCCATCTACCTGCCTTACCATGTAAATCTGAATGTAGTGATGGGACAACACTACTCTGAGCAAATAGAATTCCATCAAGACTAGTGCTGTTTGCAGAACTCAGATTAGACCGGAAATCCATGAACAGCCTTATGCTATGTGCTTAGACACTTTATGGTTACATCTATGCTGGTAGATGGACTTGGCCAGAGACTGTTTTCAGACAGCAGAATTCAGAGCTTAAATTCACAAAGTGAAGCCCTCTTGTCCCCAGAAAAAGGTGTCTATGTCCAAATGACATATTTGAAATGGTCTCTTGCCCTGAACTAAGTGGAAGAGAGATGGTTAGCTCAGCCCAAAAATGATTCCAGGAACTGTGTTAGCAATTTAATTGTATGGGCAATCATGTCTCAGTAATTGAGCCCACAGAATAGATGTAGGCTAGGGATCACAGTTTATCCCTGTAGAGAATGGGCTTAGTGACACAGTATTGCATGCATTGCAGCCTGGTTGTGAAGTTTAACTGATATTTATAAAATATGCCAAATCCTTGCATACAAAATGCTACATAAGTAATAAGTATTAATAAACGTGATTATATTAAACCAGGTCTGTTTTCAGTCATGTTTTATAAGACCACAGTTGTAGCAGTAAGTGAGCTTTCATATGAAAGATCAAACATTTCGCCTTCCATTGTAAGCCATTCTTTGTAAGCTTTTCCAATAAAAACAGCAGAATATCTCATACATATTGAAATTCAATGACATTCTTAAAGACTAAGCGTTCATTTGCAAATGGCAAGCAATAACGCTGAATTTCTCTTTACCAGACATTTCAAGCTTAATGTTATCAATAAGTAACAAATTAGTAAGCTTAAAATTTACATTAAAACTATATAATTTGTAATTAGTGCAACCACACATCAGGTGTATTTTAGTTTTTATCTGAATGTAGGTAAGCAAGGTTTCCTGCTTCGTTAAATTCTTTTTCAGGTTGAAGTCTGTCACATCCTCAAACCTAACTACTTCTTAGCACTTAAAAATGTTTTTCACAAATTACATTCAGCAAGAAGAAAGACAGCACAGTTTAAGTGAAAGCTGGTTCTAAACCCCTGCAGCAGACCTTTTAGTTTCCAGTCCTTTATTAAGAGAAAAAAACAGGGGCTTTCAGGAGTGGGGTACCAGCACTGACATTTCTCATACTCTGACACCGGGCTTTGCCTCTTTTGGTGCCAATCTAAACTTAAAAGGGCTACTGACACAACTCTGACAAAGTGTGAAAAAAAAAATTAATTTCCCTAACTGACTCAGCTGTGATGTTTTCCTTGCAATATTACCTCTTATTCTTTTTGGAAACTGCTATAGAGGTAACTATTAAAAAGGAATCTTTTGATTATATGAAGTATCTTTCAATTCAAAGAATTTTCTAGTGCAATTCAAATAACAACCTCTTTTTGGTGTAGACCAGGCCTGGGGCTCTGGCTTTGTGTTATGGACAAATCCTCACAGGTAGTATACCAGATTTTAACTCGAATACAGGAGTTGGAGCTTACAGTGTGTAAAGTGGGATCTTCAGTTCACTTCAAACTCACTCCCTAAATGACCAACATTTCAGTGCTGTGCCCTCTTTTTCTCAAAACATAGGTAAAAGACTCATGACCCTGTACTGAATATTGGAGTCTGCATGAAGCACTCTTTGAAGAGCTTGTCACAGCTGCACTGGCAGAGGAAACTAAGTCTCTTTGCTGAGGAGAGAGCAACAAGTCCCGTTTCACAGTTATGGCTCTGTATTTGAGCAGAAGGACTCTGGCAGAGAAAGACAATGGAGCTTATGGCTGAGAGCCTTGTGACTATGCATTACATGTTGCAACTCATATAGGAACAGATCCTCAGCACCATCTTTGCACTGATTCCAGTCACTGGGATCAACTCATGCCCAGCTGCATTCCCTGACTGTGACTTTATTTACTTTTGTGTATGTGTTTGAACTTTCAGAACTCCAGAGGGTTCCCAGACCAGCTGCATGGCCTGTTTGGTGGCTTACTTACTTTTTCCCTGTGAAAATGTAGACTCTCAAACTTGGCTGTAGGGCTGATACATCCCAAATACAGCTACATAGCCTTTTAGTGTTTTTCCTGCTTTTCATCCCTGCTGTCCCTCAAAAATACTTTCTGTCAAACTAAGAAAGGGAAGGAGGGTTGTTTTCAACAATTTTGCATGGTTTTATTGCCTTTTTCCCCCTCAAAACACCCTAAGAAGACCTGTATTAGCTTTTATGTCAGCCATTGAAATGAACCTTTGTAAAGAGAGTTTCATCATTTCTGAAACTTTCAGTAAAAGAACCCTGAATCACATAGAGCATGTGCATGAATGTAAAGACCTGGAGCTTACTCTTTTGAGCAACTTCAAAACTGGAATGAACTTTTTGCAGGAGAAATTTCCAAGATATATAACAGTGTATAAACAGTGTATAAAACCCCTCTCTGATGACTGTTATGTTCTGTTAGGTTGGGAGGAAATATTTCAACTATTCATGAGGACAGCAGGTGTTTGAGACAACTGGCGATTGAGCAGTGAGCTACTTCAGGGCTTATTGGCACCTGTTTAAGCTGTACTTCGAGGTATGAGGCCAGAGACCGAGTGCCTTCAGTCACCAAAGAACACGTCAGTAGCCAAGCAAATGCATCCAGCGCAGTTTGTTGCTGTTAGAGCATGTTTCAGTCATTGAAAGTATAATCATTTAAGCTTGCTGAGGTCCAGCTCAGAGGTCTTTCTTCACTTGTCTTTACCTGTGTAAAATGATTTTAATTTTGGAATACCACATGTCATCAATATTAAGGAGTATTCAATATATTAATCAATTAATTAAATGAAAAATTGTAAACCCATAGACAAAAAAAAACATGGAGGTGGCTGATGGTCTTTATATGATATAATAGTTTCAATCACCTTTGAAGCTCTGTATAGAACAGGCAAGTGACAAACAACATCCTTGCATGCTTTTCTGATCTTCTTTGCTTCCTCTAAACAGACTTTAACAGGCTGGCACATGGACAGCCTGAATGGTGTGACTTCCAGGCCAAGAATGGTAACTGGAAAAGGATTGTTGCATAGATATTCTGATAGAAGGGAGTGTGAGGACAGAGAGGTTTTTTTTCAGGGGAAACGTGCACATATTAAAATTGTTATGGAGCTCTAGGCACAGAAATAGGTAGTGGAATGGCAAGAAACCATAATACAGAGTGTATCTGGGAAGGAGGCCAAGAGTCTATAGAAGAGGCATATGATGTCAACTTGAGAAAGAGATGGAAAGAAAGCAAGAAAGCAACTGCCTTGTCATGAGAGGACAATATGCAGCCCTGGAGTGAAGACAATGGAGATCCATAAAAGTCTGTGTGAAGAGTGAGCCTGGGGCTGATAGCCATGAACTAGTTTTGAGTTGCACAGGAGTGTGGGATTTCCTCCAAAATCTGGGAAAATAATGCAGAAATATGGAAATCTGAGGTTTTGTGAAAGAGAGAAAGTCACATGTGGACTTGTGTTAAATTTGCAATAATTTGTTATCCTCGAGTTTACAAAGGTCCTTTAAAATAATAACTTCAGAATGTTTTTATGTATCATCTTTTCATGTGGGGACAGACTATGTAGAGGTTTTAAAAAGCCTATACATTTTCCTTTTTTGCTCCATACAGTGTGAGTAAACTCTTTCTAAATAAGTTTCTAAGTGTTCTTTTGCTGGGAACAATTTAGGAGACAGAGTTTTTCCTTGGATTCCAGAAGCATTAGAGTTCAACTGGCCTATAAACACCTACCTGGATGCTAAGGCTATTTTTAAGCAACACACATAAAAGAGGTGTCCAAGTTCATGCCTGGATGAACCTGTGGCATACAGCATCCCCCTCGGGGTCAGCATTCCCTGTAGAAGAAAGCTGTGCACCTATGCCAGATGTAAGTCACAATCTTCAACAAAAATCCTTGCTCTGGACAGCCAGGAAAGGAGGCATATCAGATGTGATCCAGCTCTGTCAGAAGTACAACCTAAATATTATCCAGGGCTTTTTTTTTTTTTTTATATAAATATAAGGCAAAACTGAAAAGAACACATTGTATCGGAAACCACCATATTTTATAGGAAGAGAACTAGAGGAGTAATGGTGTTATTTTCACCTTTCAGCCCCTGATGCATCTTAAGACAACACAGACTTAATGCCCCTTTCATGTGCCTTTCCCCAGTTCACAGTGTGCCCAAGAACTCCCCTGAACTTCCACTCCCCTTCTCATTGGTGGCCTCTCTAGGCTGATGAAAAGCCATGAAGAGATTCTGCAGCTGACCATGTCTTCCTCTTGACTTATTCCCAGTTGTTAAGGAGAAATCTGTCTGTCTTGTCCTTGCTTTTCCTTTACTTTGCCAGCCATTGCTATGTACCTAGCTGCATGTCCTTACCAGACAAGATATGCCATCTCTCCCCAGTGCTAAAGGTCACACCGGTAGATAGCAAAACACTGACATTAGTATGCAGAATTTATGTCCTCAGAAAAGTGGTGAAGGAACCCAGGAAGATGAGAAAAGGCTCATCCATCAAGGAAAGAAAACACTCAAAGGAAAAAAAATCTGCAATGATTGCATCCATGCAATACACTTCATGGTTTCCTCCAATTTTCTGTATGTAGTTTGTACAGACTTGTCACATTTCCATGGACTCATACATTGGCCAATCCATGATCCCAAGGATCCCACACTGCAGGCATGGAACAACTCTAAATTTTCTGTAGGAAGTGGGAATTTGTAAGATCAGCACTAAGGAACAGAGGGGTTTTTTTTGCTGACTGCCAAGTAGGAAATCTCTAACTGAAGTGATGACATCTTAGGGTTCTTATGTTTCTACAAACTCCTAAGCATTTCTGCCCTAGGGGTATTTTTAGGGAAAGACACTAAGAAAACATCATTATATATGTATCACAGGAAAAAAAAAAAAAAAACAACCAAAAAACGAAGAACAACCAAACACAAAAAAATCAAATCAAAACAACTTACACACCTTTCCTTGGAAATTTAGCTTTGTTTATTAGCTGAAGAAATGTGATTTTGCTTTATATTAGGGTGGCTATAAAGTCCTGCAGTAACAGGCAGTATTTAGAAATACATATATGGTTTGTTCAACTGATGTAAAACTCTGTGTTAATTTCCTGAGAAGTCTAGTGCTGCACTGGTCAGAAACACAGGATAAGTATTTACTGTGGCGTTTAGCAGTCATTTTCAACCTTCAGTGGCATTGCTGTTTAGCGAGACCATCTTCAGAAGATGCCCATTACCGACGACACAGGAAGTGCTGCTAAAAGTACAATTTCATTCTTTTATATTAGGCACAATGATATGTGCTCAAATTCATGTTTACATACTTTTGATCCATGCATGTAATAGTACTTACAATGCAAAATGTCTTTTCTCTCACCAGCATCCAAAAAAAAATTAAAATAATTTATGTCAAAAAGTAAGAAACACTAAATACATCATTATGCTTCTATGTGTTATTGGAGGCATTAAAACAATTGTCAAATTCAAAATTTAATGGACTTGATGGATTTTTGGTTTAGGCTTTGGCTTAGAAATTATTATGATTATATATATATTTTTTTTAAATATACTTTGGGCATTTAAGATACAAAACACTCAAACACAGTGTGCCAGATCAACAGCTATCTTTTGTTCAGTGTTACAGAACTTGCTGAAATTTATTTTGGTCAGTGTTTAAAAAGTTATGATCTTCATCTCAGCCCAGACCATAAACATTCTTTTCCATTCCCCTAAAATCCCTTAGGAACTAATTGGAAAGTTCTCCCTAATTATAGTTAGCATTTAGCTAATGAAGTAGGAAATAGTTATTGCTTCCCTAATCTACCTCAAATATTGTTATTAAAGTAGGAAATCTGATTTATTTTTAACACAAGATGAACGCTAGATGCGGGTATTTTTCCTGTGTGCAGTATGCACACTTTGTGCAGCTCTGCCATTCCCTTGGTGGAGTCCTGGGCTGTGCAAGTAAAATCGGCCCTTCTGCTGAGTCCACTTAGCTGCTGCTTTCTGTTGGGCATGAGTAGCAAGAGGTACAAGGACTCTGGATCATGTTGCTGCTGCAGTAATGTGCCACTGAGAATCCATATCTCCCGAAAGTAGCTACCTCAGTAGGGTTTCAAAGCTACATACATATGTGTGTGTATCACCTTAATTTGTGTGTGGAATAAAAGTCAGTGTACAGCTGACTGGTGAACAGCTTTGAAAATTGAATACAGACTTCACTGCTTCATGATTACATGCATCTTTCCTTAAGTTTTTATAGTTTTTAATTTCCTAAATAATGGTGTATTCATAATGGTCTGAAATACTTACTCTATCATTTACATTCTCTGCTTGATAATTTTCGTGTCTTTAATGTCTTTCTGTTCACCATCACTACCTGAGACTGAAGATAGTCTTTGAAACACATTTTTTTCATCTTTAACTAGTTGCTTGACAAGTAGTGATTGGGAAAATAGTTTCTAACCAAGAAAGCAATTTTAAAGTAGATATTGCTTTTCTCCAAGCTGAATCAAGGCCCTACAGATACTATGGCAGGTTGGATTTTGAACATTTTTTTATAAGAAAAAATCCAAGTTCTTCAATGATTAATCAATAGACCATGTAGTCCTAGTATCATAAAATGGTTTAGGTTGTAAGTGACCTCAAAAATCACCTAGTTCCAACTCCCCTGCCATGGGCAGGGACACCTTTCACTAGACCAGGTTGCTCATCCAACCTGTCTGTGAACCCTCCCAGGGAAGGGGTATCCACCACTTCTCTGGGCAACTTGTCCCAGTGCCTCACCACCCTCACAGCAAAGATAGCCTCCTAATATATAGTCTAGATCTCCTCTCTTTCAGTTTAAAAACATTCCCCTTTGTCCTAACACTGTATGCCCTTGTCAAAAGTCTTTCTCCACCTTTCTTGTAGTCCCCCATTAGGTACCATTGGGCTGCTCTAAGGTCTCCCTGGAGTCTTCTCTTCCCTGGTCTGAAGATGCCAACTCACTCAGCCTGTCTTCATAAGAGAGGGGCTTCAAAACCTCTGATCATTTTGATGGACGTCCTCTGGAATTGCTCCAAAAGGTCCATGTCCTTTCTAAGCTGGGGGCCCCAGAGCTGGACACAGCAGGGTCTCACAAGAGCAGAGTTAAGGGACAGCGTCACACCTCTCACTGTCTCTCTTCCTTTTTGCTGGGATGCATGTCTCCTGAGCCTGGGACAAGTGAGTCTTGAATATTAATCAGATTTCTTGGCCCCCTCTTTCCTCCAGAGCTTTATCCCATGGTACTCTACCGAGCATAACTCTGAAAGTCTGATCTCCTGAAGTCCAGGGTAATGTGTGCACCCTTCTCACTACCCTAAGAATCTTGAACTTCAATATTTCACCATCACTGCCACCAAGGCTGCCCTTGAGCTTCACATTTCCCACCAGCTCCTCCTTGTTAGCAAGAACAGCACCTCTCCTGATTGGCTCCTCTGTCACTTGGAGAAGGAAGTTATCACCAGTACTTTGCTGGAACCTCCTGGGTTGATTATGCCCTGCTCTGCTGTGCCTCCAATAGGTACCAAGGTGGTTGAAATCCCCCATGAGGATCAGGGCTTGTGAATATTAAGTTTCTCCTGTCTGTCTGTAGAGGGCTTCATCAGCTCAGTCTTCTGATGCATGGCCTGCACCAGACTCCCACTATAATGTTACCTGTCCTTGCCCTCCCTTTAATCCTGACCATAAACTATTGGTCTGCTGCTCATCCACCCCCAGACAGAGCTCCATGTACTCCAGCTGGTCACTGATGTGGAGGGGCAACAATCCCTCTTTGTCTCCCATGCCTGTCCTTCCTAAACAGTCTGGCTGAGATTTTAGTTCATACCCAGGTTATGCTGCCTGTCTAGAGACTCAAAGATGTGATCAAGATACTGAGTATCAGCTGAAGTTCACTGCTTGCCCATCTGTACACTCCTAGCTGGCACACAGGTGAGGTAATGCGACTCTACTTAAAGCCTATAGCCTATACAGTAAGCAAGGCTGAACTGGCAGGACGCTATGAATGAACACACACATGTGTGAGCTAATGTACTGTAACTTGTTAAGCCTCAGGAGCACAGTCTGGGCCATAAATCACACACATCGTGTGTAATTTCAGTGTCAGTTCAAGGTGACAGGAACCCATGCCCTGGCACTAACCTTCAATTTCCTGGTGTCCTTTGAAAGACTTTTGACACAATGATCTGCTTTGGTCTGGTTCATTATTTTTGCGCTCCTACTGTGGCAAAAAGAGAGAAGGCAAAAGCCTTATCTCCCTACCAACATTCCCTTAACACGGTAGCCTCCTGTGCTCACATGTATGGCTTTATGGTATCATACTCCTCTCAAACTCTAAAAAAATAGGACATTAAAAATAAAGCAGATGAGATGCTGGGTTAGCACTGTTTATTTTTTAAAAAAAAGTTTCTACACAAGTTTTTTTTTTAAACTTTTGCTATGAAAATCATCCAAAAGTTTTTTAAGCTGGAGAAGGTAGAGTTTTGTGTTCTTTTTCAGAAAATAAACTATACTGTTAATTTCAGAATTTGATCTATATATAGACTGAACAAATAAACCACAAGGAACAAATGCATGTTTCAAGTGAGGTTTTGAACTCCACAAAGAGCCATCACTAAAATCTGTAAAAATTATTTTGTGGTTATGAAAATATATGATTCATTTCTGGGCAGAAGAAGAAGTATTTGATCAAAAAAAAAAACAAAGTAGTCATATTTGTCTCATTTTCTTTGGTTTGACAGTGTTTATACTGCGATGAATGCAGTTTACTGTGCTATGTTTGTGTAAATTACGATTGTTTGAACAATGTAGCTTTGAGACTAAGAAGTTGCACTCAGACTTAATGACTAACATAAAATTAAAAACCCTGCGTAGAATGGCAACAAAATCACTTTGGGGACATCTGTAATTTCCAAGGAGTTGGTATCCCTGTCTCTGGTCTTCTGATCTCTGATACTGGTCTGCAGCAGATCTGTCCCTGGTCATACAAATCAATACTGTAATCAGCTTCTTCACATTGATCTTAGATCATCTTTTAATGTAATAATATTATTTGCCACATTATTTTTAGGAATCCTAAGGAGATATGAAGAATAAATTTATTTTCTGCAGCTATGTTCAGATTAATTTAATTTACGGTCAGCAGTTGTGATATCCAAGCCAGAAAATCCAATTCTTAAAGTAAAATTTTCTCATGAACATACAGGGTCAGATAAGGTTTCCAGGAGTAAGGCTTAAAATCAGAAACCCCCAAACCTTTTTCTCATTAGTATAGTTTATATATTTCTCTTAGTCAACTGAGGAACGTAGAGCTTGTTTTTAAGAAAAAATAAGAATAGTTCAGTAGCAAAAGGATCCTTCTTACCCCTCTGGTGTCTGTGAAGTTAATAAAATTCTAACACAGGTATATGCATTTTTTTTTTTTGAGGGCACGCTTTTGATGACTAGAAAGTCACTCCAAAGCAGAATTTTGAAACTCTTATTGTATCTTGCAGTGCACTTTGTTCTGTTTATTGTTGCCAAGGCCTTCCAGTCCGCACTCTCCAGTAAATACAGGCAATTAAAACTCTTCATATACCTCCCAGAACACGAACCCAAGTGTTTTTATTTGTGAATACAATGATATACTTAATGCTATTGCTGTGCTTGAGAAGAACACAGAACCATTACTAACATGAATGCAAACAAGGTCAGATTAGGCTGCTTTATCTTGTGTTTGCCTTGGGAAGGGACACACTCTGTTCTGCCAACATGGTGACTTCTCAGGTCACCATAATTTAGCTGAAGGTTTAAATCTAACATTTCAGACAAGCCTAATAATAATACAGTTCAGTCCCTCTAAGCATATTTCTGGGCTGTTAAAATGCCATAATCAGTAAAAGTATAGCTCTTTAAGTAACGTTACCTTTCCATCTCTCCTTCCCTTGCTTTACAAAGAGAACAATAGCGTCCTTGCTGTAATGCTGTAAGGCTTCTTTCATTAATGCATGTATGGCACCTTGAAATTTATGAATAATAGATTTTGGACTTTAATAAGAAATAATAGGGATTTCTTTAAAAATCCTTGATCCCATACTGAAGAGAATTCTCTATCAACATCAACAAATTTGAGACTTCTGACTTTTTTAGAAGGAAAAGTTGATCTGTTGCTTGTTTGTTTCATCAACTGAATTTAAAGTTTTATCATAGTATTTCCATACTAAGTGGCCTTTATCATGCAATAATAGTTTGATAAAACTCTCAAAAAATGGAGCAAAACTTGGAGGGAGGATAACTACTTTCATATTATAAATTATATGTAAAATGGATGGTTTTCATAATGATACATAATGCACTACTTTAACTGTCTACATTGTATTGTACAATGCTTTGTCTGTATGGAATTGCACCAGCTGTACCTGCTGTGCCTTTGTAGAGTCCTATTCAGCACTCCTTATTCACTCCCTCCTTTGGCAAAGCCCCCTCTGAAGTCAGTGTGTGATATGCTACAGTAAGAAGTGCTGAATAGAACCCTTAAATGATAACTCCTTGGAAGGGAAAGCTGCCACTTTTCTCACACTTCTCTTAGGGTATAATGCAACTTGGACTGAAGATGCTATGAAAATACTACTAATAATAGATTGAGCAACTACATCAGGCAAATCATGATAGATCTCAAGAAATGCATCCTTTTTTTAGCATAAAAGAATAAAAGAAGGCTTCAAAATACCATCATTGCTTTGCATTTAGATATTGTGAGCACTAGCTTTTTTAATTTTGTATACGGAATCTCCAAATGTTATGTGACATATTAAAATTTCAAAAATTATTATTTTTCATAAAGGTATTATATATTCTTAAGATTTACTAACAATTGACACATTTTCAGCCTCTAGGACATAACTATGTCTTAGACCTACATCTTGTACTAATGAATCAGGTACAGTTATTTCTCTGCTGAGATTAATCTAAGTGCTGTATTAATCTATATTCAGGCTTTTCGAAAAGTGAAGCTCCACAGAATGTCTTTGTCTGTTCAACATTCAAGTTTTCTTGGCCTTCTACAATTTTATTCTTTAGCTTTGAGAAACTCTCTGTGCCAACAAACCCTAGCCAATTTTACATCTTAAAAAAAGAACACTTTAAACAATTTGACTAAACGCCTTTACAGCTTTGGTTTTAATTAGATGTTTTGCTTCTTCAGCTTACTGGAAAGAGCTAGATAGCTTCTAACCATGTCAGTCTATATAACAGCAGGTGTCAGCTTTAACTGCCTCTGAAAATTTTAAATGTATTCAATTAAAAGAATCCCTTAGAGAATGATACTTTTAATGTTCATTTTTCTTATGCAAGGTTTGCAACATGTTTTCTTTCTATACACTATGTTCTTGTTGATTCTGTGACCCAATTATGCCTAAAATTTTTAATGTCAGAATACATTCAGTTAGTGCTTTCATCTTAATAAAATCCATCAGAAAAATGGATTGTTCCACAAGTGTCATTTGGGAAGGTAAGTCTCTCTCTCTCTCTCTCTCTCTCTCTTTTTTTTCTCAGGAAACCAGAGTAATCTTGACACCAGAACAGTAAGTGGTTATCTGAGCAATAATAGGTGAGAAAATTGATAGCTTTGAGACCTGAAATATTCTCATATTCTGATCTCAATACACAAACCTGCATGTGTAACCAGATATCTTTGTAGGCTTTCCTGGGCAGGAGTAAAAGAGCTGCAGAACTGGGCAGACACTATGAAACAGGGCAGACACACATATAAGCTGTGCATGCAAATGTATATACAAATATGCTTAAGTGCAATTAAAATAAGCATGTTTGCCTTTCATCTACCAGCAGGCAGTTAGATTTTTTCAGTTAATATAAACTTTGTCTGTTATTCTGTCACCTGAATTAACATATTAAAAACCATCTCCTGTATGATGTCACAGCTCCAAGCATTTTTCTCATGGCAAAAATGAAACAGGTTATGAAGCTGTAATATCATGAGGGGTACCTAGTAAAGGAAAAACACTTCAGAAAAAAAGTTGTAATGATGTAATAACTTATCCATTTTACTTGCAAATAGGTGTATGTCAGCATAAAAGTTGCATAAGGCACTGTCCTATTTATTCACTATTAGTTACTCTAAATGTTATTACATCAGGCATAATATGATATCCAAACTCTGCCTCTGACCAGGTCCTAGAAAAAGCTCCCAGTGAGTCACTGTCTAACTTTAACAAAATTAAAAGGTATCCTCTCAATGTTACAGGATGAGTCAAGCACTAGGGAGTGACAAATTAGGAGGAAAGCAGCTGCTTACCATGTGTGAAGCGATCATGTTTTCATGTGTGCCAATCTAAGAACTGAGAATAAATCCTTAAATTCTTACAGATAAATTTATGATGATATGCTGAAGTTTTTGTATAGTTGGTAATGTGACATATAAAAAGACATTCTAAACTAGGTTTGAAATAGATTCTGAACACACTGCTACTCCAGGCAACAAAATTCAAACTCAATCTAGGTGAAAAAACATCTTCTGTGATATACAATGGTGTTGGATAGCCAGAATAAAAAAAAATAACATATTGGGCGGGTCTGGTCACAGGAAATGATGTTTCAAAGCCTGAGGAAGCTGATCACATCACCTGCTTAATTTGAAAGACATCTTTCAATATGTCAAAAGTGTTTTGCTCGAAAGCAGATCAGGAAGTGATAGGTGATTGTGAGAATGTATCAGGAGCACTGCATACATGAAAGAAGAAGGAAGAAAAATAGGGATGCTATGGAGAAGAAATTAAAAAAAATGTGAAGAAGCTGGAAGAGGCTGCAAAAAAGCAAAACATTTTTAAGCTGTTGCTGGTTGAAAAAGGTTTACTTGAAAGAAGCATTCAAGAAAACGACAGGGGAAATAGAAGGGGGAAAAAAAGACAAATAAAACAAAAAAAAACCCCTGATGGATCTAAAAAAGAAAAGAATAAAGGAAAATGTTAAAATATGTGTAGACTTTAACTGTAAGGAATGACCTAGCATCAAATACATAAAGAAACACAAAATAAAATAGCTATCAGAATAACTCTGGATATGCATTGGTATTACTACAGAAAAAAGGCAGAACTGAGAAGACAAATCGAACTTTCTTCCATTTCTGGGTCATGAGGGGAAACCTTTAAATGCAACAAGCAAGTTCTTTGTGTAAGAAAAAGTTTCCAGAGACTATCAAAAACCAAAGAAGGCTTTTATTATGTGCCAGTGGTCAAGAATCACAACAAATATTGCTTCATAGGATATTGAGAAGAAATCTTTGTATTCAAATAAGGGAAATAAAGTTATAATTCCATTTTTGACAGCTTCCTCTGTCAGCTGTCTGTAGATCTCTCTTGCTCCCTGGACTTGCTTCCTCTCTTGCTCTAAGGACTTCAAGGAAACGAGATACGTGCTGTCAGATCTACCACATCCATTTCTTATGAAGAGAAAATTTAAAATTTATTACTAAAATCCAGATGAGTCTGTAGCTTTACCACATGTCCAGAGGAGAACATTTTGTAGTCATAAGGACTCACATGAATACCAAGTTGTTGGATTCAATGAGCTTGACTTTGTTTTATATTAATATCTCATGCTGTTTAAAAGTATTGATAAAAGCCTAAATGTAAAGGAGAACTGAGTAGCTGAGTCCAATAAAAAATACTGTTTGTGGTGGATAAATTTCTATTAGAGCTATAAAATAATTTACAATACAACAAAAACTCATTCGTATCTGAATTAATTTGTTATCATTTATGTTTTTAATGCTCTTGAGTCAGTGTTCTCTTTCGATATTTTAATTTTAGAATTCAAGGAAATTTCCTCTTTGGTCTCATTATTCTTGTTTTAAAACTTACTTTGTAATCTTCAACATCTTTGACAACTTTGTTGTTTGTTTTTTTGATTTTGCAGAGTGGCAAGAAACATTAAATAAAGAAAAACTTTTAAGAAATAAGTAAATCTCTAGTCTTAATCACAGATAGAAGTCAGATTACTACTTGTCTGCAGCACACAAATAATCTAATCATAATAATGATAATATCACAAGCCAAATTAGAAAGGAAAGTTCATGCTTACATGTAGGGATAGGAAAGATGTATTTATACCTAGGATTTCAATTATGTGTGTGCTGTTACATCATTTTACAATGCTTAGTCATTGCCTATTTGTATGTGTACACTGTGTGTATACTTCAGCTGGTTTTGTAGTCATTAGTTGTGAAGAGTTTAGCAATTTTTGAGTGTGTAAAAGTGTCCATAAAAATCAACCACATTGTTCTGAAGTGCTATAGTCCAGTTTAACCCACAAGCAACATAAGTTTTCATTTCAGCATTTTAAACTTACCCAGCTAATTGAATAAAATGAGTCCGTACCAGGAAATTTTCAAAGTACCTCAAATGGAATTTGTGTTTCACAGTACAAAACATTACCAAGTGTAACACAGTTGTGACTGCTGAAAGCTATTTTTTTCCCTATGAGTACTTTGAAAACCCCTGGCAGAGAAACAATGATGATTTCTAGTAGAATCTCAGAATGCCTTTCTTTCTGTTCTCTCTCCAGAGATTTGGCAGCTCAATACACTAACCACTATACCTTGTACTTTTTCTTGTTATCTCACTTGCACTGGGTGCTAGTTATTGGCCTGGGGAATAAAAGTCCGATCATATTCTAGCAGCTATTCTAGCAGACATGACTTTCCATGAGTCAAAGTGTGTGTTAACCAAAGTTCAAATGCTTACACAGTAATTAGGTTTTGCTGCTTACACTGACATTTCTGAAGCTAATGCCTGTTGCGCTTGTAAGAAGCTAAATTTGATCTGGGCGGCATGGCCAACTACATAGAATGGAATGGAATGGAATGGAATGGAATGGAATAGAATAGAATAGAATAGAATAGAATAGAATAGAATAGAATAGAATAGAATAGAATAATAACCTCAGTTGCAAGGGATCCACAAAGATCACCAAGTTGAGCTCTTCATACAACCTGGTTGGATGGTCTCTGTCTTACTGACCCAGAAGGAGCAGATGTATGGTTGGAAGGAGACGAGAAGGAAAGCCAGTGTGACTGTTCTGCGGAACTTGATTCTTCCAGCACAGAAATTTCATATCACACTGTCTCTCTCTTGGGAAGAAATTATTAATTATGATTATTATTATAGTCTTGTAGTAACATATGAATACTAATTTTTTTTTTTCTTTGAGGTAGGTTAACTTCTGTCTTAATATCTTTTCTTAAATTATAGCTCTCCAGTAGGTCGTGGTACTAATTAGCTGAATTGGAAGTTGCATAGAAAAAAATTCTAGATGTTATGATGTGAATATACCATTTAATGAGGACTATGAAACTAAAAATGACATTTTTCCCTATAATTAAAAATAATTTTTATTCGGTCATATTTCTTACTTTTGAAAGACCTTTGAGCAGTCTTACTACATATATTTGAAATATTTGAGGCTTTTGCTTAAAATTCATCTGTAATTAAAACAATTTTTCTGCAATAGTCAGCTCAAAAAATTTCCATACCCTGCTGTATCTAGTACTAGAGTCAAAGTAGTTGATACAGAACATAGGATGTTATGCATGTAAAGTGT